>OU343063.1:28455873-28950873 GCA_910593695.2 Ocypus olens | reverse complement strand
GAAGACAACAAAGAAATAAACATCTTTTGCTTGAAAACATTTTTCATAAAATCATTTTTCTTCGAGAAAAAAATTTATTATTATTTCTTAATTTTTCGTTTATAATTATAAAACGATAATAGTTACAGCAAATTTATGTGAATAATAATTGTAGAGAATGCGAAAATGGACAACTTATAAAGAATAAGTTTTTTTCGAAATCCCTTTAATTTTTGAGTAAACTGAGTTTGTGAATTTGAAGTATAATTTTACCATCTTTCATAATTTTGACGTTTAAAACGTCAGTTTTATCCGAGTTTACACAACGCTCGACGTACATTTAAAATATGATTTCAATTGAAAATAAACCATAAAAACGTGAATATAAATGGCTACGATACCAAGTCGGAGAAAGTAACATGATGGCCACATCACCATTTTTTTTTATTGCAAAAGAAAAACACCGACACATACACTAGAATGTTCGATATTTTGAAAATATTAATTCCAGATTTAGCACCCCAAAAAAAATTAGTAGATTTCGAAAAGGCATGCATGAATTCGGCGATTATTGCTTTTCCACTTACAGTCGTTAAGGGGTGTTATTTTCATCTCTCGCAAAGTATTCTTCGAAAAAATGGTAGCGTTGGTCTAGAAAATCAATATGAAAGCAACATAGATCTAATATTGAAACTAAAGTCACTTGCTGCATTAACATTTGTTCTGTTAAATGAAGTACGAAGAGTTTTTGATCTGCTTGCCGAAACGTTTCCAGACGAAGATAGTTATAATGAAATACTCACTTACTTCTTCTCTACATATATTAAAGATGCAGCAGGCAGAAATCCTCAGTGTCCAATTAAAATTTGGAATCATTATGATGCAGCACTTGAAAAACACCAAAAACAACTAATTGTTGTGAGGGATTTCATAATGCCTTAAATTTCCTATTTCAATGCAGCCATCCTAGTGTCTGGCGACTATTTGAAGGACTAGAAACTCTAGCAAAACGTTCAAGCAGGAAGATTTTGAAATTAAAAAAAGAAAATATGAAAATTTGCATTGTGCAGTTGCTAGCCATGTGCAAAATTATGCTACCATGGTTGATAGGGTACAATATTTACGAAGGTTGGCGAATTTGCAATAATTTAGAATTTTCTTTTTACCTTTACACAAATTCCTTTATTATTATTTGTGTATCTTATAAAAAACAAAATCAATCTTTTTTGTTGCATAGTTTGGTTAACAACTTATAAATTATAATTCGATCATATTTTTAATTAGAGTTATTAAAAATTCTTTTAAATAGAAACGTGGTGGCTCATTACGATTTTTAAAAGGTGAATACACTATTTATCCAAATGTATTTACGTGAACCTTTTTGAAAATTTTACAATTTAAGTCACTTCCGCTGAAATGAAAGTGCGATAATGATTCTGGATCACCACTAAACTAAACAAGAGCTATTCGTATACTTGGGCTACTTCTTTTGATTTTGAAAACATTTAATGTTTAATTATTAATTTTCATTTTTAATTTCATTTATTTGCGCACCCTGCGTTATGTACTATATCTACGTCCTTACATTTATTCGTTTAAAATAAAAACAAATCTTGTCAGGGTGGCGTTTAAATTTCCAAGGCTCTACTTGATTACTAGCTAATTCGTGAATGATGATCTTCATTGAACGCTGTTGACAATGTTTCCATGGACATTGTACGTGTAGAATAATCACACCATTTTTACTTAATAAATTATAGTTACTATATTTTGAAATATGTATAAAAGTCGCTTACGATAGATTAATACAGTGTGTAATTTATCAATTACAAAGTGAGAGTAGGTAACATACACAATGTGTTTATAATAAATAATTTATAGATATATTAGATATTACAATAATCACACACTGAGAAGGAACATTATTCCTATTCTTAGATAAAATGCAAAACATTGAATTTTAAAGTTAGTCTTCGAGTTCTGGGTGTCCGATTTTGATGTTATTTGTTTTATGCAATAATCTTTCAAGAACTAGCAGAAAGACCTTCGGTCGATAGCCAATTGACATGAAAACTCCATGTATTTAATTGTTTATGTATTTATAATAATTTGTAACCTTTGTCAATAAAGATTTTGTATATATATATATCTTTCAAGAAGATGTTTACATAATTTTCAGACTAATTACTAGGCAAAAATATTAGGTACTTTTTAATATTGAAGATTTCAAATAGTATAGATTATAAACAGGATGGAAGATCTTTGGAACAATTTAAACAAGCACGAATCCAAACCAATGAAATCAACTACAATGGAACACCATTTTCCCCTCCTAAAAATGATCAGCGAAAAAACATATTTTCAGCGTTGTAAACAATGTTATAAAAAGGGAATAAGGAGGGAAACATCATATTGCTGCAAGAATTGCTTGTCAAAACCTGCACTGTGTCCTGCACCATGCTTTGAAACATGGCATACCAAAAATAATGTGTAATAATTATAAAATTATAATAATTTTTTTTGTCATTTATTTATTTTTGTTTGATTATGAACTAACGTTTCGTGTAAAACTCCCAAAAATACTTTGTTGCACACAAAAAATTGCTTATTTGAGTCACTAAACCTGTCATTTACGTTTTTAAATTTTTGCTGTTATAACCGCCATCGTCCCATTACTGTGGCCGGCGCCACACGGTGCTATCAACGTTTGAGCAAATATTGGCCTCCCACAAAACGTTGGACTATTGACATGGCGAGTGCCCTGCTACACGGTGGGGCGAATGTTTTGTCCATATACATTTGAGCCAACGTTGGCTATTGTAGTAAAGTTTATTTTTTCTAAATATTTATTTTTTTTAATTATTTAAAGACGGATGTTGATGATGATGACGTTGTGATGACTGCGGCCGCAACAGTAATATTGTTGTCTTGTTGCAAATTACAACTTGAAATAAATTAAAAAAAGACGTAAAAAAAGGAGATGGTGGATGACGTCTTTATATAGGAACAGAAAACGGTAAGTTTTTCTATATTTTTATTAAAAAAAAAATAGTTATATGTATTAATGCCAAAATTATAAATAAAACTGAATATTGTAGGTACAATGGTTCAGATTTGTTAGTGCATTTACTAAAGGAACCTTCAGGAAAAATTTTTTGTCTGCTGAAGATTTTGAGTATTTGTTGAATAAAATTGGAGGAAAAATAGCAAAACAAGACACAAATATGAGAAAGGCTATTCCAGTAAAAGAACGTTAAGCTGTTACACTACGATTTCTAGCTACTGGTGATTCTTTCGCGAGTCTTGGATACCTTTTTAAAATGTCTCATCAGGTCATAAGCAAGATTGTCCAAGATGTTTATCAGGCTCTCAATGAAGGATTAAAGGATGAAATGCAGGTAAGCAAAAATCAACTTTGTACTATTTTTACACAATGAAGAAATATATATTATTTTAATACATATTTTTGATACATAATTTCAAAACATTATTTTATAAATTTAACACACCATCCGCAGCAACATAATGTATATATTGACCCTTCAGGAAGTTTGCCGGTTCCTTGTAAAAGTGCAGAATGGGCGGAAGTCGGTGAGAGTACAGAATGGACGGATTCCGGTGAGGGTACATAATGGAAGGAAGTCGGTGTGAGTACAGAATGGGCGAATTCCGGTGAATTTAGAAAATCGGTGCATGACGGCGAATCTTCAGAATTATTACTGCCCGAATCAAGTGAATTCATTTGTGCTACAAAAACTAAATTGTCAATATTATTTTGTAAAACAAGCCGAGTTCGTGTTGGTAGTTTTCAAAGTTTAGTTGCCAAAAGTTGTCCGTATAACCCTGCTGCATCTTGCAATTAATCTTTCCGTGTTTGTGATGTGGTGGCAATACTCGTCAAGACATCAGATGCATGCTTCAAATATTTTGTAACACTGGATTCGGCTAGGGCAGGTTCTCCTTTTCCTCATTTTTTTTGAGGACCTTGCGGAAATACAAAATCCCTGTCCTGGTTTATACCTCGGAATGAAGGGTCATCACTATCTTGTCGTATATCTTTTTTTAGTCCCCACTATCTCTTCTACCAAAATGTCATCTTCTGATAATTGTTCATAGCAGTCGTGAGGTTCCTGTAAAAACATGTACAATTAAAACATCATAGTTAGTTTATTAATGAAATATTTAACGATAATACCAATATATGAGTATTCTTTTCTAGCTGCCACAGTCAGAGCAAGCTTGGAAAAGAATAGAAAATGGATTTTGCCAGCGATGGAATTTTGACCACTGTGTGGGTGCATTAGATGGGAAGCACGTTTTGCTTTAAGCCCCATTTAACAGCGAATCTACATTTTTAATTATAAAAAATCATTTAGCGTAATACTTTTGGCACTGGTAAATGCAGACTACTGCTTTACATTTGTTGACGTTGGAGCTCAAGGACGAATGAACGATGCTGGAGTATTCGCGAATACATCATTTTACCGTAAAATGATGAGAGGAGAACTTATGTTACCACCAAGCGAACCCCTACCAGGACGCCAACCAGCGTTCCATATGTTGTGGTTGCTGATGATGCATTTCCTCTTAGTACCTCAATTTTGAAGCCATTTCCTGGAAATCATGCCGAAGGCAGCATTGAACGGATTTTTAACTACCGCCTTTGTCGTACTCGAAGAATTGTAGAAAATGTTTTTGGCATTTTATCATCTGTATTTCGTACTTTTAGAACCCCAATGTTGCTACGAGCAGCCAAAGCTACTTTGGTTACCATGACATGTGTACTACTTCATAACTTTTTACGACGAAGTAAAACATCCAGAGATATTTATACTCCAAATGGAACTTTTGATTATGAAGTAGATGGTTTATTCAAACCAAGAACGTGGCATCAGAACGCCGGCAATTCAGCGCTGGTTTCCCTATCAAAAGTACCCAGAAAATCTTCCCAGCAAGTAAAAGATGTTCAAAAGGTGTTTGCAGAATATTTCATAACCAACGGAGCAATTGAATGGCAAGATCATATTAAGCCATATTCTACCAGTGGTGCAAAAACGCACCAGTAACTTTCCATTTTTTAACATTTGTAATTTTACTGACAATTTATTTATATTTACTAATTAATATAAGTAATGTCGAAACAGCCCAGTATTTGAGCTTTCTGCAGGCACTTTGATTTATAATATAATTTCAATAACTAAATAAATATAATCATTATTTTTCATATTAAATGGTTTCAGTAATAAATAAGATACATATTTATAAATATTTCAATTAATAATATTGACATCAATGTATCAAAAATATGTAAACAAAGTGATTGGTTCGAAAACGAATCAGTGGTAAAATCCATGAACATAATTCATATAATTTAAAAAGTACCATAAAATTTGATATGCACAATTACTAGATTTTTTCTACGTCCGTTATAAAATGTAAAGTTTTTTTCATTAATTTGCGTTCATAAAATATGTGATTTCTGAACCCTTCAAATAGCGTGAAAAAAAGTGCCATAACGGTTCATTTTTTCACGCTTTTGCGTGAAAAAAAGTGCCGTAGCGGTTCATTTTTTAACGCAACTAAAAAAATGTTTGCGCAAAGTGTGTCATGAACGCTTCGGAATACGCCGCGAGTTCCGCCGATAAATGTCAAACATTCGTTTCCGATCAAGAAAACTTGATGATAATTATTATTTTCTTCATTTAAAAGAAGTATTATTACTTATAAACATTGATTAAGGTTTTATCAAATTTATAAATTTATTTAAAGTTACGGACGTAGAAAAAAAATTGTAGGAAACTCGAGAGTAAAGCAACTTTTTTTCACTTGTAGGAATTGCCGCACTCGCCTTCGGCTCGGGCGGCAACCTTTCCTACTCGTGAAAAAAGTATTACTTTACTCACTTGTTGCATAAATAACTATTATTGATACAATAAATACATCTTATTACAGCCCATCATAAAATTAATGATGGTTTGTAAAGAGTATTATATGTATATCCCTTATTTGGAATTTTCTAACCCGTCGCAGTATCTGTGTACATTCTGAATATTGGCAATGATTTATATATAATCGTTCTGAAAAACTGGATCCATTAGTTTCTTGAAGAGGCTTGTATATAGCTCTTATTTTCGTGGTAATTTTAATATATAGTAAATAAAAATGGCGGCTTATTTGAGTTTGAGTGAACTAAGGGATGCATTGGAAGAAACTGTTGACGAATTGGAATATGAAAGAGGTACGTAATTTATTTTTTTGCGGAAATTATAATATTAGGGTGTATGTATTTATAGATCAAATTGATGTTGCTTATATACCACCTGATGTCGATGAACTGACGGGTGAGGAAAACATAGAAGACGATGTTATATGGGATCAAAATGATTTTGAAAATAATGATATTGTAGGAACATTTGAAATCATAACCGACAACGATGCATTTTATGATTCATCAGACGACGAATCCCTTGCAGTAAATAAAATAAAGTTAACTAAATCGAACCCAAATATAACTACTATACCTAATTGGAGGAAAGGAGACAATAAATTCAATTCGCAGTCGCAGTCAAAAAATATTGAAAATATTGAAATGCTGATAAATTCATTAGAAGGAAAATCGCGTATCGATGTTTTTTTTTATGTTTTTTGATAATGAAATTTTAGATTTCATTACTACATATTCTTTAAAATATTCCAAAGGTAACAACCGTCATGATTTTGATTTGAATCGAACAGATGTTTTAAATTTTATTGGCATATTGATTATCTCTGGGTACCATAAATTGCCTTAAATACAAGTAACCTAGCGGCAACTATAAAGACTTCTATTGTTTTATGTTAATTGAATTAATTGTTTAATATCTATATTTAATATTAAGGCGTAATTAAAGTAGAGCGCATGTGATGCTTAGCTTGCATTTTAATTTAATATAAATAGTTGTTATTTCAGAGAGAACAACATTCAATACTCTGCATTCAAGTTCTAACGTTTATATTTTTGTTATTAATAATTAAGATTTATAATTGTAATTCATTATTTAAGTGTTCAAACAAATAAACCAGTTTTTAAAAACATAAGTTTCACCGAAATAAATATAATTGGCGCAGTCGGTAGGATTTCCGAAGAAGACCTGAAGTGAATATCAAGACGACATCTCTTCTTTTGTTTCAACAATTCATCGGAAATTCGTAAGAAGCTCTACGTTCAACAGCACCGAGGAGTCCTCCAGACATCGAGGATCCAGCTCTGAGGGCAACAGGACGAGGGATTCATCACCAGCTCCATAACTTCTCTGGACGAATACCAGAACCGGATGGACCGAGTGATTTTCTTTTGGTGAGCACAGTTTTTTAGAGGTTTAATTTTTATTTTTTGTTTATGTCTAAAAATTCGGATTCTGATTCGGACATAGTTCCTATTTATTCCCCAAAACGTTCGCATTCCCCTATTAATTTTGTAATAGACGAATTAATTAATAAGTTAGACAATATAAAATTAGATATGGAGAATAACGCGAATAACGTGGATTACCAAATTTTAAAATTAAATGTTGATACAATTCCAACATTTAACGGAAATAATGAATTAACGGAAATATTTATATCTAGGTGTGATGCAGTTTTGAATCAGTTTAGGCCTCTTAATAATCAACAAGTTAATAATTATTTAATCAACGCAGTTATTAGTAAATTACAAGATCGCGCATTGATTGCTATAGGTTCAAGAACAGAATTACAAACGTGGCAAGAAATTAAAAATCACTTAAGACAAAGATTTGGAGATTTAAGAAATTATGATTGCTTAGTCCAAGATTTAATTAATTTAAAACCACATAAAAATGAACGTTATTTAGATTTTGCAGAACGTGTTCAAATATTAAGAAGTAGACTTGCAGGAAAAATTAATTCCTTATCTGCATTAGAAATGCCAGATGCTACTAAGTTGATTCATCAACATAATTATGATGAGCTTGCATTAAAGACATTTATTCGTGGACTTCGTGGAAGTATCCAAAGTATAATTAGATTACGTGATCCAGATACACTAGAAGAAGCTATTAATTATTTAATAGAAGAAGATAATTTTAATAGTACCTTAGACGTACCAAATAATACAAATTTTAATCAAACACAAAATAAATTCAATTTTCAACCACAAACGTCTAGATTTAATCAGACTAATTTTAATAATCCTAATAGACAATTTCCACAATCAAATAATTCTAATTTTCCTAATCAACCAATTAATTTACAATTTAGACAACAGACTCAAAGACAACTTCCAACTAATAGACAAGTATTTGGTCGTTCACAAAATTTCTCAAATGTAAATTCTAATAATAAACAACCTTATCGTGGTAATAATAATTATCCGTTTAATAAACGACCTCGTTTTAATAATTTTAATTCAAATCCTAATTCAAATTTTAATACTGGATATAATAACTCAAATCCCAATCCAAATTTTAATTCAAATTTTAATGCTAATTCTAATGCAAATGTAAATTCCCCTATGCAAATTCCTCAACAAAGTACATCTCAATTACCAAATCCAACACCTATGTCAACTACAACGGCATATACTAATAGACCTAGATTGTATAATCTTGATGAAACTACATATTCCGGAAATTTAAGTGATAATAATAATGAAAACGGAAATAATTTTTTAGGTTAAACTGCCTTGGACAAACAAATGTTGAGTTTTTAGGTATAGTTAATAACGCTAGTAATTTACCATTTTTAATAGATCCGTCAACAAAATTAAAAATAATAATGGATTCGGGAAGTACTCGTTCTTTTATTAATCCCCGAATAGCAAATAAATTATTTAAAAGAGACATAAAAAATGATCCTTTTGAGGTAACCAGCGCACATGGAACCTCTCAGGGAACAAAAAGTGTTATTATTTCTCTCAAAAGTTTATTTAAAAATAATTTTGCTTCTAAGTTAAAATGTTATTTATTTGATTTTCATTCCTCTTTCGATATTCTTCTTGGAGTGGATAATATGAATAAAATTAATGCTTGTTTAGATTTTACAAAGAATTTAGTAATTACTCCTAATAATGAAATACCATTTAGTTTTCGTGATAATCAAAATAATGAAAGTGTAATTTTAAATAATAATAATTTTAATAATTATATTGACAATTGCCCTCATTTACTTACTAACCAATGAAATCAAATAACGTTGATGAGATGATCCAATAAAATTCTAATTACGATGCGTAACAGACCACGCTCTATGTTATGCATGGCAATTTACCCTGGGTCGTATCTAATCAGATAATCTCTCATGTTGGTATTGCCTAGCAACGCGTTGGTTCATTTTCTATAGCGTTTAAAACGTCAGTTATTGCCGGACTTTTAAGCAGTTTGCTCCTGAATTCGATCTGTTTGTATTTTCGGGTGAAGTGTTAGTGCTTTCATCAGTAATAGTATTCATAGGCATTTCTCAAAATCTTGGTAAGCTCATTTTTACTACAATTATTGTGGCGCAGATAAATACACGTCTGACACTTGGTGTCACTAAATTTAATTTTTCAAATTAAGAAGTGTGAACTTTCTGTTCGGCCAATTGTCTTCCCGAATCTAACTCGTGACTGATTTTTCCTAGGCAATTATTAGCGTCTGGATCACTCTTGCTTGTTGCTTCTAGAAAATCGTGATCCTGCCGCTAATAATTGCCGGCAAAATCATAGGCACTCGTTATATTACTGTTGAAAATCCTGTTGATTTACCAGTAACTAAGCGAATATTAGTACCTGCACGTAGTCAACAGATTATTGAAGTTGATGTAGCTAATCTCGCAAATGGAGAGGCTATAATTCCAAGAGTTAATACAGAATACGTAGAAGTGCCAGAGTGCATTACCACTGTAAAGAATAATAAAGCATTGTGTATTGTTATAAATAAAACTGACTTTGATAGAGATATTAATATTAAAAGACCTTGCATTGTGACCCACATCAATGAATATGAAGTGAAATCACATCAGCAAAATAATTGTCTTAAAAATGCTAATTTAAATATGTTTAACACAAAGAATGTTAAATTAGATCTTTCTAAAATTAGAGCAGATCACATGAATGATGAAGAAAGAAATGTAATTCTTAAATTAATTTCTCAATACTCTGATATATTTCATTTAGAAGAAAACAATTTAACTTTTACAAATAAAATTAAACATAGAATTATTACAAATGATGAAATTCCAGTACATACTAAAACCTACCGTTATCCGGAGGTACATAAAGCTGAGGTAAATCGTCAAATTACTAAAATGTTAAATGAAAATATTATAAGACCATCTTATAGTCCATGGTCTTCGCCTATCTGGATAGTCCCGAAAAAACTAGATGCATCAGGCCAGCGGAAATGGCGTGTTGTTTTTGACTATCGTAAGCTTAATGACAAGACAGTAGGTGACCGTTATCCTCTTCCTAATATTAATGACCTTTTGGACAAATTAGGTAAATGTCAATATTTCACAACTTTAGATTTGGCATCAGGATTCCATCAAATCGAAATTGATGAACAAGATATTCCTAAAACAGCTTTTAACACAGAAAATGGACATTATGAATTTTTAAGAATGCCTTTTGGGTTAAAAATGCCCCTGCTACATTTCAGCGTGTCATGGATGATATTTTGAGAGGAATTCAGAATGAACATTGTCTCGTCTATATGGACGATATTATTATTTTTTCGACTAGCCTCCAAGAACACGTAGTTAGACTGACTGAAGTTTTTAAAAGATTAAGAGAATCTAATCTCAAAATTCAGCTAGATAAATCTGAATTTTTACAGAAAGAAGTCGCTTATTTGGGACACGTAGTGACACCTGAAGGTGTTAGACCAAACCCTGATAAAATAATTGCAATTCAAAATTACCCCATTCCGAAAACAAGTAAACAAATAAAAGGATTTTTAGGATTATTAGGATATTATAGGAAATTTATTAAAAACTTCGCTGATTTGACAAAACCTATGACTAAATGTTTAAAAAAAAATGCAACTATTAATAATATCAATGACCCTGATTATCAGAATTGTTTTAGTTTATGTAAAGACATTTTAACAAATCAACCCTTATTGCAATATCCTGACTTTTCTAGACCATTCATATTAACCACAGACGCAAGCAATCAAGCTCTCGGCGCTGTGTTATCGCAAGGTAAAATTGGGTCAGATTTACCCATCGCGTATGCCAGTAGAACTTTAAATGATTCTGAGACTCGTTACTCCACTATAGAAAAAGAGTTACTTGCGATAGTTTGGGCTGTCAAGTATTTTCGCCCTTATTTATTCGGACGTAAATTTCAAATAGTCACTGACCATAGGCCACTCCAATGATTGATGTCTATAAAGGAGCCAAATTCAAAATTAGTCAGATGGAGATTAAAACTTTCAGAGTACGATTATACCATTGTTTATAAAAAAGGGATTTTAAATAAGAATGCTGACGCATTATCCAGAATAGAGTTGAATATTAATGAAGAATTTTCTGAAAACTTAAAATATTATTTAGATAATTTTGATGACAATTTAATAAATAATGATAATGATCAATCATCTATGATAGTAGAACCTGCTGAAAATACACATGTAAATAATGTTGTTGATAATGAAAATGCTAATGATGAGAGAACATGAGAACATGAGAGAACATCCAATATTAAGTATCCCAATTTCAGATAAACCTGTTAATGTAGGAGATAACCAATTAATAATATCAGAAGTTCAACATTCTTCTTCATTTCCAAAAATTAGTAATTTATTTAATAAAAAGAAAATGAGAATAGAAATACAATTTTCACAATTAAATTTTGAACAAGATGTGATTGAATTTGTTAAAGAATACATTGTCCCTGGTATAAGTTACTACATTTATTTTAAAGATCCTATTTATGAAAAATTTAGTGTTATACTTCAAAAATATTTTAAAAATTCTACAATTAAAATGACCAAATGTGCACAATTATTGACTGATGTTGAAAATGATAATGATATTTTAGAAGTTATACAAAATTATCATGAAGGTAAAACCAACCACAGAGGTATTGATGAAACGGAAGCTAGGTTGAAACGTACATATTATTGGCCTAATATGAGAAAGACAATTCAGAATTATATAAATGAATGTGAAGTTTGCCTTGTTTCAAAATATGATAGAAGACCTTTAAAATTAAAATTTAATACTACCCCTACAGCAACTAGACCTTTTGAAATTATACATATAGATTGTATTGCTTTAGAAAATGCTAAATTTCTCACAATTATAGATTCATTCTCAAAATATACCCAATTGTACAAATTAAGTTCTTATCAAGCTATAGAAATTGCATCTAATTTAATTAAATTCTTTTGTCACCATGGTATTCCAACCTTAATTATTTCAGATAATCACCTTGAATTTAAAAATACGGTAATTAGAGAACTTTTAGAAACTCACAAAATTAAAATTCATTTTATAAGTTCTCAACATCCAGAATCTAATGGAATAGTAGAACGTGTACATTCCACTATTATTGAACATGTTAGATTATTAAATAATCAAACCCTATTTAAAAAGGAACCTATTGAAATTAAAATTTTATACGCCATTTTAGCTTATAATAATTCTATTCATTCAGTTACTAAACTTAGACCTTCTGAAATTATTTCAGGACACATTGATAATACTTCACTTTTAGATGTTGACCTAGAAACTGTTATTACAAATAATTATGTCCAAAATCATAAAAATAAAGTAAAATTATTATATGAAAGTATTAATCAAACAATTAATGAAAATAAAAGTAAATCTATTGATAAATGTAATGTAACTCGTGAGGAAGCTCCTCAAATTCCAGAAATAACTTATATAAGAAATAGGCAAAAACAGTCAAAAACTAAAAATAAATATAAAAAAGAGAAAATTAAAACCATCGACTCTAATCGTAAGACTGCAGAAATTGAAACTAGACATCGTAATCAAGCAGCAAAAGTTCATATGTCAAATATGAAAAGACCTAGAATAGTAAAATCCAAAACTGAGGAAATTTTAAATTTTGGAACTTTTAAAAAATATTTAAATAATAATAATGATATTGAAAACAGTGATGTATTAGAAGTAAGTGATAATTTGTTTCATGCTCCTCCAGATTTTTCGTTAGCTCATTGTGTGAGTCAAGATTTGAAAATGGGTGCAGGAATAGCCCTTGACTTTAAAAATATATTTGGTAGGAAAAATTAATTAATTAAACAAAATCCTCAACTATATTCTTTATGTTATCTTAGAGACAATAAAAAGTATATTATTTATTTAATTACAAAACAAAATTTTAGTGATAAGCCTACTTTAAAATGCCTTTTTAAAACTCTACTGAATTTAAAACAATTTTGTTTAAATAAAAACATAACAAAATTAGCAATTCCTAAATTAGGATGTGGTATTGATAGATTAAATTATAATGTGGTAAAAGTTATGATTAATTATATTTTTCAAAATTCAAATATTCAAATTCATATTTATTTGGGAGAACCTAATGTAAATCCATCGGTTCCAGGTTGTTCTTCAGCACACCCGTGATTGGGTTAGAAATAAAAAATATAACCAACAATGCAGGATTATTACCTATAAATTTAGGAAACGCCAGATTAGAAAAATCTGAGCACACTTTTGTTCATTACTACGATTTGAATCCACTTTACGAAGAATTTAATAAATTAAATCATCAATATGAGTTTTTGAGAAAAATGATGAACAATATAACAAAATTTAAAAGAGATTTCCAAAATTACGATCAACTTTTGAATTACACTAGAAATGATATTATTTCTAAAATTAAAATTATTCAAATGAATACTATGACGAAGAGAATAAAAAGAGGATTAATTGATGGACTGGGTACAGTAATTAAAACTATCAGTGGAAATATGGATGCTCGAGATGAAAAGAGAATTAATACAATATTAGGACATTTGGCGGCAAATCAAAATAACCTTCAAAACCAACTGAAACTTGGATATAGTGTTAATACACAACTTATTAAAAATTTTAATGATACAATTAAAGACATTGCACATAATCAGAATACTTTGGAATCTAGGATTATGCAATTGTATGCAATATTTAAAGAAGAAATTGACCATCAACATATTCTGTTTACTAAGGACTTATATAATCAACTTATTTTACTTTTTGGAACCATTGCAAATATTTTACAAAATACTTTAAATTCTTTAACTTTTTGTAAATTAAGAGTCTTAAGTACTGATATAATTAAGCCACAAGACCTATATGATGAACTGCTTAAAATTTCTACTCATTATAATGAAGAATTGCCCTTTGAACTTAAACCAGAAAATATTTTAGACTTTGAATCAGTTATAACTGTTAATTGTAAAATTAGAAAATCAAAAATTCATTATTTTCTTTCTTTTCCCATTAATTATAAATATCCTTTTAATTTATATACAATGTACTCTATTCCCACTATGTACAAATCAGAATATGTAACTATAATTCCGAATGTAAAATTTCTATTAAAATCTCAAATTGATCAAAGGATATGGCCTCTAAATAGCTTGTGTCTTAACGGCAATAAACAATTCCAATGTAATAATAATCTGCTCCTAAATTATAAAGCAGATTGCGAAACAAAATTATTAATCAACGGAGATACAGGAAATTGCAAATATATAAAATTGGAAATTCAGAAAAATCACTTGGAAAGGATTCCTAATACCAACAAATTACTTGCTGTTTTTATCAAGAAAGAAGAAGTGAAGATTGTTTGTCCTGACCACGAAGAAACCAAGAAGTTATATGGTGTTTATTTAATTCAACTGAATAAGTGTAAATTGATTTACCAAAACCATGAAGTGCTCAAGTTAGAAACAATGTATGGAAGTCCTGTTTTGATAAGTGCTTCGGGATTAAAATTAGACAATTTTAATATAAGTAACTTTACAATTCAACTTAAAAGACTAAAATTAGAAGATATACCCGTGTATTCCCAAGTGCCGATTTCAACAGAAACAGTTATTCCTTTAAAACCCAGTGCGTGGACACTATTTTTATATTTTATTATTATAATAAGTGTGATAATATTTGGATATAGGTGCCTTAGGAATAAAAAGGAACAACATATTCCCAAAAACATTGATTCTTCTCCCAGGGTATGCCGAATCTGAGGGGATAGGAGTAACCTAGCGGCAACTATAAAGACTTCTATTGTTTTATGTTAATTGAATTAATTGTTTAATATCTATATTTAATATTAAGGCGTAATTAAAGTAGAGCGCATGTGATGCTTAGCTTGCATTTTAATTTAATATAAATAGTTGTTATTTCAGAGAGAACAACATTCAATACTCTGCATTCAAGTTCTAACGTTTATATTTTTGTTATTAATAATTAAGATTTATAATTGTAATTCATTATTTAAGTGTTCAAACAAATAAACCAGTTTTTAAAAACATAAGTTTCACCGAAATAAATATAATTTACATTTATACTGGTCCAATGACGAAGATAAAGTAGATATTGTTAAAAAATGTATGAGTAGAAATAAATTTTACAATATAAAGAAAAATATACATTTATCCGACAATAACACATTAGACAAAAATAACAAATTTTCTAAAGTTCGTCCATTCTTTGATTTGATAAATAAAAAAATAAAAAAAGTTTGGTGTGTTTTCCTTCAGTTTATTAATCGATGAAGAAATGGTACCTTATTATGGAAGGCATTCATGAAAAATGTTTATCAAAGGCAAACCTGTACGATTTGGATTTAAATTGTGGTGTTTATGTTCATCTGATGGATATGTTTTATCTATTCATCCCATATGAAGGAGCCAGCCCAACAAAAGAAAAGTCAGATATAGGGATGGGTGGTCAAGTTGTTCTTGATTTATTGTCAGTGGTACAAGATAATAATAATCACCAAATATTCTTTGACAACTTATTTTCATCATACAAACTACTGGCATTACTAACTAAAACGGGGATTTATGCTACTGGGACTATACGAGAAAACCGAACCAGCCACTGCCCATTGACAGCTACTGAAATTATTTCAAAGCAGAAGAGGGCATCTCATGACTCTGCATTTGACGAAAATACGGGAATTTCTCTAGTTAGATAGAATGACAATGCAGTAGTTACAATAATTAGCAATCACATAAACTCGCAACCAATGTCCAAAACAAAAAGATATGTACGAAAGGAGAAAAAACAAATACAATTGACCAACCCAATATTGTGAAACAATATAATAAACACATGGGAGGCGTAGATATGCACGATAACGGTATTGCCAATTATAGAATTGGTATTACAGGAAAAAAATGGTGGTGGCCATTATTTACCAACACAATTGATAGCGTTTTGGTGAATTGCTGGAGAATATATAATAAAGCAAACAATAAGATATCACTCTTGGATTTTAAGTCATACATTGCTGTGGGGTTACTTAAGGCCGAATCTGCTGCAAATCCCTCAAAATCTGGATCGTCTGGACCTTTGAATAAACAACGTTACGATAATGTTGGGCATATCATTATTAAAAATTTAAATAAATCTAGATGTAGATGCAAAATTTGCCACAATCATACTATATTCCTCTGTAAAAAATGCATGGTACATTTACATACACATTGTTTTGAAATATTTCACACAAAATAATTTCTTCATGGATTCTACCAGTGCACAGTGGGGCAACGGACCTGAAAAGCTGGCATTAAATGAAAAAATTATAATGCTTATACATGTTTTTTTTGTTACTACTCCCTACCCTACCACCCTGAGCGTAAGATACCGAGAGAGTACAGTCGAGCTCTGTCATTTCCGGAGACTGCACGTGTTTTATTATAGCTTGTTTTCGTGCGGTTATAGTTAAAGTTTTTATAAATTCCACTTTTTCGTCATGGATTAAATAATTTAGTCACTTGTAAAGAACTTTTTGACATTATGAGAAGTTCTGAGCATAAAAAAATTGAAGACCAATTCAATTTTTTGAGAGAAGAGATTAAAACACGGACAAATTGCCATGCTGAAAATATTAAAAATTTGAACAAGAAAATATCTCATTTCAAACCAGATTCTAATTTTCTTTGGACGAAAGCGCATAGAGAACTAGAAAGGTTCCTCAAAAGTAATAAAATTTGGCTAGATACATCTGTTTCATTTCCTCGATATCTAACAGAGAAGAAACGTGGCCGCCCGGAAATTTCTTTTAAGAAAAGCTCTGAGCGATCGAAGAGACAAAAATCAAAAGAACTAAGAGTTTCTACGGATCTCTCTTTGTTAAATTACGCGACACAAATGGCCTTAAGAGCTACGGGACAAGTGCAGGCCTCAAAACGTTTGCAAGAAATTACCAACACGAGTCCAACACGAGCGAGTAGGTACAGGGAGGCATACAGAAAATCGGACGAAATGCAACATATAACAGGCGGCAACCATATGCCAGGAGAAGAAGCCCTTTCCACAATGATACAAGCCAAGCTCACTAGGCACCAATATAATATTATTAGATCCAAAGTCCCGGAAAGGTTTCCGTCTTATAAAATAGTACAGGTTGCGAAAAAAAAAACTGTTATCCGAAGGATGATGTAACTATCACACTTACTTCTGCAGAAGTAACTGTTCAAGCTCTATTAAATCACACTGCTGAACGATTGATAAATGTACAGAAAGAAGTTGTTACTACATTGAAATCAGACCAGCTGAAAAAATTGTGCTTGATTTCAAAATGGGGGTTTGATGGTAGCTCAGGTCATAGCTCATATAAGCAAAGGTTTATTGGTGCGGATGCTGAAGATTCTAGTGTTTTTATTTCCTCGGTGGTGCCCCTCCGACTAATTTGTGGAAACTCCGTCAATCAAGACATAGTTTGGCAGAAT
This sequence comes from Ocypus olens, assembly GCA_910593695.2. Lineage (NCBI taxonomy): Eukaryota > Metazoa > Arthropoda > Insecta > Coleoptera > Staphylinidae > Ocypus > Ocypus olens. The sequence goes on along the minus strand of OU343063.1, from coordinate 28,932,997 downwards.
CCACGTCCTTCTTCTATTAGATATTGCCGCCCAATTAAAATTAATTTTGTAAGAGAATCAACTCAAGTTTCAATCACCGAGAAGGACCGAATAGACCGACAAATAAAAGATCTTACAAGCTCACGAGTGACACTTGAAGATAAGATGGTGCTAGTGTCCCATAAACTCTTATTTACTATGGTAGATGGAAAAGTGTGTAACTCGTTGAACAGATACAGCTTCTACACAACGTTGTTACATCTGTGGTGCAAGTTCCAAAGACTTTAATAGTATAAACTATTGAAAATACCATATGAACCCACAACTTTACAATTTGGTTTATCAGTGTTACACTGTTGGATCAGATTATTTGAATGCATTTTGCATGTGGCTTATAAACTTCCAATCAAAAAATGGCAAGCCCGAAAAGATGACAAAGAGATTGTCCGTGCACATAAAGTTCGCATTCGAAATGATTTTAAAAATCGGATGGGACTAATAGTTGATCAGCCCAAGCCTGGTTTCGGAAATTCGAATGACGGTAATACCGCCAAACGTTTTTTTAGCAACGCAGATTTGGCTTCAGAAATTACAAGCGTAGATAACAAACTAATAAACAGTCTACATGCAGTTTTAGTGACAATATCAAGTGGTTATGACATAAATATTAATAATTTTAGAAACTTTACCCTTGATACTGCTAAGCATTTTGTTAAAATGTATCCCTGGTTTTACATGCCCCCTACTATGCATAAATTACTTATTCATGGGCCAGATGTAATTTCAGCTTTATTGCTGCCGATTGGCCAATTGTCAGAAGAGGCCCAGGAGGCTCGAAATAAGGATTTTAAAAAATATCGGGAAAACTATTCAAGGAAATGTTCTCGCGAAAAATCTAATGAGGATGTTTTCAATCTAATGTTAATTACTTCTGATCCTGTAATAACTAGTCTAAGGCAACTCCCGAAAAAAAAACTAAAGCATTTTCCCAAGGAAGTATTCAATTTAATAATTTCCCCAGATTTACCATTATCCGACAATACTAAAAGTGATGACGATTGTTCATCTGATTTATCGGATAGTTAAAACAATAGCATAGTTAAGTAATTATTGCTAACATTTTGCATTTAAGTTTTAGTATTAACTTGTCTTTTAGTTAATAAGAACGCAAAACGCCGAAAAACATAATAAAACAATATTAAATTAAGATTTTATATTTACTACTATCCATCCTGATTCAAATTAATCGAATCCTTTAAATCCGTCCCATGAAATTGATGTCAACTTTTGGTGTACCTTTCCCCATTGTGAGATTTTTTAATTATTCGTGGATGTGAAAGTTTCTACAGAAATTAATTTAGTTTCCACCCTGTGAGAACGTACGAGATTTTGTTAACTAATTTTTCATTAATTTTAAAGTTAATTCTATATGAAACCGCAAAATGTTTTTTTTTAGGTTTTCGTGGCGTTAGAAACCACCCTATTTTATCAAATACATTTTTTTCACTATTTTTTTGTTAATTCGTAGGTCAAATACTATACGAATCCAATTCACCGCTATTTCAATTTCCATCCCCCTAAAACCACCCCAGTTTATCAAATATGTTAAAAAAACAATTTCCTAGATCACGAACTTAATTTAGCTCAGTTTCATAAGTTTTAGAATTTTACTCAGTGCATTTCTATTTCCATCCCTTAAGAAACACCCCAATTTATCAATTAAATTTTTTAAATTATTTTTCCTGTAATCACGACCTTAATTGGGACAAGCTTAGTAAATTTCAGAATTTTGGCCAGAAAAATGTTCTTTCTGCCCCACTGTGCACAGTTAATTTTACCTTTAAAGTTGGCATCAAATCAAAAATTAAAAATCTACCTGCACGTTCGATAATATTATTTTCGTAATCTACACCATAAAGAGCATACTAAATGCGCATGTCCATCCCCTTCATAAGTTCAATTTCACCCCAAGTCCCTCAGTCATATCTACCTGCGCGCCGAGACCGATCGTGCGATACTGTGCATAACCAGTTTTAATCCCTTTTACCGTCACAGACAAGTTCAATTTGCAATTTGTAGTTATGGAACCTTCAAGTTCAGGTATGATTACACAAGTTATATTATAAATTGTTGCATAAAATACTATATTATTATTTAATACTTCACGCAACAAGAAACATTATTTTTATTTGTAAATTTTATGTTTACATTAAAAATTGTTTGGGTATTAAAGCTGTTACCGGCGTTCCACCTGGAACGTCGTAACAACGCTTATTTGCATTTTTTATTTTTCAAACCGCGCGCTTTCATTACTACTATTTTTATCAACTGTTTCATAAGCATTTTGTTATTAAAAATGAGTTACGTTCGTAACACATACATTGACAAAACGTATCTTAATCATGTAAATAATAGGATGTATGTTAACTCTAAGCTTCGTAAAGTTAGGTAATTAGGGGCATGTGAGTAAGTCTTTCGTGAGGATCTGCTACCTGGCTAATTTATGCGAATCCACGTCCGGACTGATAGAGGAGCGCTCGGTGACCATGTGGATGCGGCCCAAATAGATTAAGATTTAGGGCACCTCAATAAACTCGGCGTGCCAAACAAAAGCGCCGTGACGATGCCCAGCAAAATCTGCCGCCCAGATGGACAATTGTTCAAGTCCGAACAATGAGATTTTGGGGCGGTAAAAACTAAAAGTTTTGCTAAAAATATTTTGAATATCTTGGGCCAATAAAACGATTTGGAAATGCGAGGCTCTTTGTCCAAATTCGGAGAACCGTAGACAAAGGAGCCTCCGCTGCTTCCAACCGAAAAGGCCCAAATCGTTTTATGGCCCAACAGCAATAAATCGTGATCAAGTCGATCAAATTGATTATTTCGCGAATTACGCCGCGGCGCAAGTCGTAATCAATGTAAGACGGCGTAATTCGTATAGCCAAGATCATGGCACATCGACTGATACGTCACACGACCATCATCCGGGTACGGGTAGCAGATTGACACGAATCACGAGAGATGATGCTCATATGTACATACCAGTAGTTGTATATATTCATAGCTTTTGATAGGTTAAGTCGAATCCAGACAATGGAATATTAATATTAATTAGAAGCACTAGTTTTAATACCGATGGCGACATCTGCCAGAGGGTGGAAGAACCAAGTGCCCACCCTTAGTTCGACCACCCCTCCTACCATCCTTCCTACCACCCGACAAGGATTTTCGGGAAGATGTAGTGAGTCAGTTCCTCTTGTGTCTCGAGGATAAACAGTCGCCTTATCAAGTGCACCAAGTAACGACTTGTTAGTTTTGAGCCAGTGCTCACGGTCTCGTTCAAAATCGTGTCATCTTAAGCTAGTATTGTTAATCGTTTTCTTGTTTTTAAATTGTGTTTTCATTTGTGTTGTTTTCTCGCGTAATCATAATTGTTAGTTATTTTTATTATTATTTTATTATTGTCTTTTGCCACTGCAATAAACATTCATTTAATTCTTTTTTTTTCTCTTTTACGGTTTATCCGTAATATTCGTTAATTTTTCAATTAATACCGGGTGTGTACCAGACGCGCGCTGTCAAACGGAGGTTTGGAGGAGGAAGTCCAGTTTATTATTATTATTATTATTTGTTTTCTCTTTTGCTCTACATAAATCACCTGAGCTAGCCGATAGTTGCGTCGAGGGTGACCGGCCTAACTATTGTATTTGTTTTTAATTTATTGATACATCGTAAATTCAATTCTCAAGCAATAGTTTACCACCCGGTGCACCTTCCCCGTAACAAAGCTTATTAAGTATTGTTTTAACTTTTATCGTATTCAAGTGCCAAGTGCTATTGGAGAGTGTATAAATATTTTTGTTAGCTGGTCATACTTGCTCCCTTTTTTATTTATAAGCGTTTGATTTGGTGAAGTCATTTGTGATCAAAAATTATTTTCAGTGCACATTAGTAATTATTATTTTATTTTATTACCAGGAATTAGTTCCAATCATTTAAGCATTATACGCCGAGAACTGTACAATTTATTAAGGAGTTCAGGGTACGCTGACATGGAAGATCAATTCAATTTTTTTAAAGAGGAAGTTCAAAAACGAACAGAATGTCCGAACGAGAGCCTTCAAATTTCAATTCTAGTCTCGCTGGATAAAAAGTTGCAGAATAAAGGAGAGATTTCTTAAGACCAATATTTAATGGCTGGATACATCCATTTTATTTCCTCGCATAGAAATAAGACGTGGCTGCCCAGAAATATCTTTCGAATTTAGCGCAGAGCGTACTAAAAGGCAAAAAACCAGCGATTTGAGAAAAATTACACCTCTTGCTGTGCTTATCTACGCCACCCAGATGAGTTTGAGAGCATCAGGAAAAAACGAGGCAGCAAAAGTTGTCACAACCAGTCCAAAACGTGCGACGAAATTAAGAGAAGCATATAAAAAGTCCCTGAAATCCGAACCAAAAATGCTGTTAGCAGAAGACGCACTACCAATGTTGGTTGATGCCAAATCCAAATTATCCCGCCATTCATCTGAAATTATCAGAAAAAATGCGCTAGACAAGTTTCCATCTTACAAAAAGCTTCAAGAGGCAAAGAAAAGCTGTTATCCGGAAGATATTATGGTTACTTCTACTTCTGCTCAGGTCAGTTTGCAAGCCTTACTTAACTATACTGTCGAGCGATTGTTTTTAGCACAGGAATGTGTAGTAGACTCACTAAAGGACGAAGAACTGGGCGATCTTTGCTTATATACAAAATGGGGGTTTGATGGAAGTTCCGGCCATAGCGGCTATAAACAAGCTTTCCGTGGGGTCGAATCTAGTGATGCAGCCATTTTCATCACATCAATGGTACCTATTCGATTAGTTTGCGGTACAAAAATTATTTGGCAGAACCCTGGTCTTGGCTCTACAAGATACTGCCGGCCCTTGAAGATACAATATATTAAGTAGTCTACTGATGTTTCAGTTGCCGAGAAGACTAGAATAGATAAAGAAATAGCCCAACTGCAAAACAGTATTGCAGTAAATCAGCAGAGAGAAGTGACAGTGAGTCACCAATTAATATTCTCCATGATCGATGGAAAGGTCTGCAATGCTTTAAGTAGCACTACATCGACTCAAAAGTGTTATATTTGTGGAGCCATGTCAAAAATGTTTAACAACATAGATGACATGATAAAAAGGCAAGTAAATCTGGAAAATTTGCAATTCAGCCTGTCCATACTACATGGGTGGATACGATTTTTTGAATGTCCGTTGCATTTATCCTAAACTCCCAATTAAAAAAATGGCAGGCAAGAGGCAACGACAAAGACGTTGTGGCCGAAAACAAGGTGAGGATTCAAAAATAATTTAAAGATTCGTGCGGTCTAATAGTTGATAGGCCTAAGCCAGGATTTGGAAATACAAATGATGGCAACAGGGCTAGACGTTTTTTTGAGAAAGCAGAATTGTTTGCCCGAATTCTAAAAATTGACATCGAAATAATTAAAAAAATGCACACAATACTAATAGTGGTGGATTCAGGACACGAAATTAATATAGAAAAATTTAGAATTTTTTGCCATGATACTGAGCGTTACTTTGTTTCAAAGTATCCATGGTACTGCATGCCGCCTACTGTTCATAAATATTTTATTCATGGACCAGAGATAATCTCATCTGCCTTACTACCCATAGGACAATTAACGGAGGAAGCGCAGGAAGCACGAAACAAAGATTTTAAGAGATACCGCGAGCATAATTCTAGAAAATGCAGCAGAGAAAAATCAAATGAAGACATTTTACATTTTTTTCTACTCAGTTCTGATCCTGTAATAACAAGCAAAAGAACACTGCCTAAGAAAAAAATAGTGCACTTGCCTAAGCAGGCAGTAGAATTATTAAGATGCCCTGTCGAAGACCAAAGTGAGTGTGAAAGTGAGAGTGACAATAAAACTGATTCCGAATATAACAGTGAGGGAGACTACTAAACATGTTTTTGATTGGAGTAGAATTTTTAGTTAATGTGATTGAAATTGTAAATATGTAAATAATATATATTTTTATAACTTCTGTTACGTATTTTATTTCACTCTAATCTAATTTAATTTAACTTTTTGGTTTGCTGAAACTTATTAAAAAGTGACTGTCAAACTTTTTTATTTACATTATTTTTGCGAGGTGATATTAGTTATTGTTATTCGTGGATGTATTACTACACCTATTCCTTTAGTTTCTACCCTGTGAGAACGTACGGGATTTTGTTAAATACTTTTCCATTAATTTGAGAGTTAATTCTATATGAAACCAAAGAATTTAAACTTTTTTAGGTTTTTGTCACGTTGAAAACAACCGCTCTTTTTATCTGAGATTTTTTTCACTATTTTGATGTTAATTCGGAGGTCGAATACTATACGAATCCAAGGTTTCAGAATTCTACTCGGATATTTCAATTTTCATCCCCTTAAAACCACCCCAGTTTATCAAATATATTTAAAAATAAATATTTTACCTGGATCGGGAGCGGCTTAAGTGTCTAAAGTCCGCTGGTGCCATGACAGTAATAGCGCAACTTAATTAAAGGTGCTGAATTAATCAAAATTAAGTTTATTTGAGCAGAAAGAATAAAACTATACTTCTAATATTCTAAAAATTACAAAAACACATAGTGTTAATTTTCGAACTTCATTTGTTCTTACTGTCCGTCAATGTGTTAATTTATTTCTTGTGTATTTTAAGTTCGATTGTGATTTAAAAAAATGAATTCTTCAACTCAGGGTGTGTACTGTGCGTACACAGTATGAAAACGGAATACAAAAACAAAATATAAACAACGTAACGAAGCGTTAAAGTATATACTGGCGTTTTGATTGTCTTATTAAAAATGCCTCACTTTTGTTAGTCTCCAGAAAGTTTGGATGACGTCAGCCGACGGAGTTTTTTTATGACAATATAAACTACTAAATGTAGAATCTTTCCACAAAACCTGTTTTTGCCCGTTCTTGTCCGTTTTTTTCTAATTCACTTTCAGGAGCAGCCTATAATATTACCCGAAAGATGCATAATCGCATCGTACCCGAAAGTTAAACACATTTCGCATGAAGTGGAAATGATTAATTGATCAGGGCCTCCCAATTTAATATGTAGACAAGTAATTTGACAAACAGTGGCAAACAGTGAAAAGCAATCGACAGGGAAGGAGAAGCAAAAGTGAAGCGTAGATTTGTTGAACAGTATTGTGCGTTTTCAGTTCGATTGTAATTTCAAAAAATGGATTATTCAAATCAAGGTATGTACTTTACATAGTATTTAAACTAAAAACAGAAATAATAGTATATTACGACACAAGTTCGGTAAGTGCTCTCTAACAGGACGAGAAAATTTTAAAAATACAAGGCCTGTAGGGCCGAGTATTTTTAATTTTCGAGACCTGTTTGAATGCACTTAACGAACCGAGTGTTGTATAGTATTTTTTGGGCTACCGATCTATACTGCTAATTTAAATAGTTATAAAAATAGTAAAAAAATAGTTCAAAACGACTTTTATAATTAAAAATCGTTAGCTTATAACGGTACTAGGACTGTCATGATTCAAAATAGACTTGTTATTTTGTGAGTTTCCTAGCAACCGAAATTAGTCCGGAAAAGCCATCCGAACGTGACTAAATGCACACACAGTAAGCATAGCAATATAGATCGGTAGCGCAAAATAGTAATTTACGTAACAAGTTCCGAAAGTGATATTTTACGGGATGAGTAGGAAGTTTCCAGAACGAGCCGTAGGCGAGTCCTGGGGCTCGATTCTGCTAATCAGTGACTCTTGTCACCGGTGAGTTTTGCCACCGATTTTAATTGCACGGTTTTTTGACATTTCTGGTGAGATGGTATTCTCGTCGCATGGTGAGATGCGAAAAGTCACCGATGGCTTTTGTCACCGAAACTAAATGGTAACGATGATTTCTTGTTAATGGCGGCCAACAAACCGCTAAATTCAAATACATTTGATATGGAATAAAAGACTTAGCACACAAAAACCACGATAAAGTGTGTTTTCGGGGCAAATATTTTTTATTTTCACTTATAACTTACATATTTAGAATGAAACGATGGGATAGTTACGCATTTACGAACGCGACGAGAGTCAAACGAGATAAAAAAAAACACTTCGTATAAACACCCCCAAAACATGTTGAAGTACCACTTAAACGTTATGGGTTTGGGAAGAATTTATTCTCACTATCTAACGAGCGTCTTTAAGATGACAAGATTACAGATCAGCAGAAATGTGCCCTTGTGGACTCCATGCAGCACCACCCACAATTGAAACTACATAAATTTAGTAATTCATTTACCAGGCAGGATTACTTAACGTTGTGGGGCGAAATAACTGCAACGTTGAATAGTATGGTTGGGCCCCGTAAAGACTGGAAGTTGTGGAAGAAGGTATGTATTTAAATAGTTTTATTAAAAAAAATTCAAATAACTTTTACACCCCATGTTATGAGAATGCGTCAAAGATAACAGATTTCGCACAATATTTTTTCTACAACTGGTAAAATAAGAATATACCTGAATTTTGAAAAAAAAATTCTGTCAAATATGTAAGTACACAGAAAAAAATGTAAATTTCATGTTTTTTTTTTTACCCTTGAAAACATATAATTTGTTATAGTATAGTACAGTATTGCACAGATTAGATTAATTTGTTTGATTTTGACGATATCATTAGAATTAATTACCTTCGCCGCTGTTAACTAAACGGTTTAGTTAGTTATTGTAGTTATCTTTAGATTAATTTTAATTTTAGGTATTTATGTTATACTTTAGCTTTATTTTGTATTTTCCCTGTAACTAGGTTTCTAATCTGTTGGGAAATAAATGATTATTATTATTATTATTATTATTATTAAATAAATTTGAATAACATCTTGTGATGCTATAAAATATGTTCCTCAACTTTTTTATTTTTACACAGCCAAAGAATGTTTTGGCTTGCCTTATACATATGTACATAAATTTATGACGCCTGTACTAACATTATTCGGATAACAAATACGTGTTTCATCAATTACTTACCTTTTATTAATTGATAACTTGCCAATTTTTTGTTGTTTATAAGTTTTTCTTTTCATTTTCACTTTAATCAGGGACTTAATTGAGGTAGCGCCGTCAAATTAAACAAAAAGTTAATCGCAATCAAATGCTAATCGAGCTTCTGTAAACCGATTTTTTGTTTAATCGCAATCAAATCAGACTTAACAACGCTGTTAACTTAATCGCAATTAACTATTTGATTTCATGTTAATTGATATTAATTGGCAAGGCAACGCGAATTTTGATCGCAATCAAATAGTTAATTGCAATCAAATATTTGATTTGCTTTCTGTAAACCCACCCCTAGTGTAGTAGTTTACGAAATTATTTGATTGAATGTAAACACAGATTTGAATACGTTGATTGCCAATACGAGATAACGTGTAATCTGCATTCTGGTCCAGGAAGCCAACGACGAGTTTTCTCGTAGTTCATTTTCTTACCAATTTTGAGCAATAGTAAATATATTCGTAGAAACAGTGGGAATAAGCATAAATGGGTTCTAGAAAAAGAAAATAATCAAGTTTGGCTTACATGAATAGAGCATTTATTCATAAAGAAACAGAAAATATATGAATAAAAATATTATTCTTATTTAAAAAGTAAATTTTTGGTCCTTTTGGTGATTACTATATACTAGAATTACAGTTTTGAACAATATTATGTAGTGAAACCGATTTGTGTTTTTTGGCCGGAATCCTGAAAATAAATGTGACAGTCAACGTGTTAAAGTACGCATTTTATTTGCCTTTTAGACTTGGCAAGATTTATGCTCGCGCACGAAATTGAAGTTGGCAGACAACAAGAGGGAAGCTGGTAGAACTGGTGGAGGTCCAGTTAACAGACAACCATTGACAACCATCGAAGAAAATATAGCCTCCACCATTTCGTCACTGGCTATTTCTGTTCTGGCGGTCCCTCAGCCAGAGCCTACTTTTTCTTTTGAAGAGGATGCAGTTTCCAATGAACCAAGCTGCTCAACTTCCTATGAACAGGGTCCAAGCACTGCTCCTGCACGAATTGTTGCTGCGCCTAAGCGGATTGTCCCACCAAAAGCAGGCAGACGGACACGAACGTCAGCAAGTAGTGCTTACCAGGAGCACGTAAAGTACCTAAAAACTTGCATTGAAGGAAAAATATTATAACAGGAAATTGGAACTTCTTGAGAAGCAAGTTGACGCCCTTAAGAGTCCTGGATACCATGCATTTATGAAAAACCTTGATATCTCGCTTATTAGTGTATATATTTAAAATCCGCTTTTTACGCTTTTTCTAGAATTAATTTTCGGAGGGCACACAGATATTAGATTTAATTTATTTTTGTTTGTAACAAAAATAAAATCAAAAAAACAAAATAATGGGAAAAGTGAAAACTCTGTGCCCTCCGGAATTAAAATTAGAATATATTATATTCTAATAAATTTTATTCTAATATCACTATTAACTAAGATATGAATTAAATAAGTATTTTAATATTATAATCCGTTCTAGTCTACCACCAATCGGCGAAACCCACGGAAACAGACGAACGTCGGCACGCCAAGTGAGCGTTATTTGGCTGGATGTTTATCTGTTTAAGATAAGATATATAAACAGGAACACGCGTTCTTTGATTATAGTGTACGGATAAGTGTTCAATGCCTATTATTGATTTAGATGAAAATTTTAATACAGTTCGGCCATTCCATAAATAAATGCACAATTTTTAGGGGTACATCAGGGATTTTAGCGAATTTAACGTGTATTATAAAGGCAATTAAGACATGGCTTTTGGTCTTTACTAGAAGTTGAAAAAATTATTGTGTTAAAAGTTATAACAATATAAACTTTCAGGGATGAAAATAAAGAACGTGATCGAAAAAATCAAACAGACCATTACTAGTACTCAGAACCAACAATCACACAAATCAAGTCAAAGTCTTATCTATTGCATCAAGTAAATGGAGTATACGAAAACTGGTGACCACTTTTGACATCTCATTTTCATTGGCCCGAAAGTGCATATCCTTAATGTAGAAAAAAATGCAAAACGACATTCCTGCGGGCGGAAACCTTTGGATGCATCAACTATCGAAAATATCAAAACCTTATAAAAGTGATGAAATTAGTTGAGCCAGGTAAAAGCGATAGCAAGAATATTAAAAGATAGTTATGTGTAATTTGAAACAGCATTAATTGTATTTAAAGAGCAGTATACCAAAGTAAATATCAGATTTTCGATATTCGCGTAGCACAATGTAAAAGAGTCTAATCAATTTATATAGCATAGTTTCCCGATTTATCGCTATATAATGTTTATCGGGTAAAAGGGGGGATCTGTTATACTGTTACATAAACTACATTGTTGACTTCATTTCGGGTTAATAAACAATTTAAAAGTTTTCGAACACCGCGCTCCGTACCATTACACCAATGTGCTCCTCACAGCAATGCAGCGCTCGGGTAAAAAATCATATCTCAAAAAGTTTTAAAGTTCCCATAATTTTGAAAACAGAACAATTCTAAGTAATAAACAGGGTATAAGATATTTCTGTTTTAGAAAATTATAATATGAGTATTTGATTATTTTTTGATATATTTTATTTATACTAAAACAACTATGTAAATAAAGTTTTTATGTTTTGGAAAAATTATTATTTTAAACTTTGAACATTTAAGCATAAAAAGTATAGAATAGCTTTTTTGTATCGGTGACGGTTCACGATATTTTTGAGTTCAAAAAAAAAGTGTACTAAAAGTTTACATTATTATAACTTTTAACACAATAATTTTGTGAACATGTAGTAAGGTCCATAAGCCATGTCTTAATAGCCTTTATAATATATGTGAAATTCGCTAAAATCCCTGATAAACCCCCAAAAGTGTGCACTTATTTATGGAATAGCCGAGTTCCATTTAATGTTTTATTGTTCTAATATATTTAATTGTAAGGAACTTTCTATTTACTACAGGTAGCGGAAAGGTGGAATCCTTCCGCAACAACAACCGCTGCAATTATTATTTCAACCCAATAATACATTTAATTTATAACTTGTTTTGTTTTGTATTTTATAAACTGAAATAATGGTCGAATATACAAAAATACATGTTAACATGTATTGCTGTAAGTCGAAAACAATAAATAAATCAGTCTATTGTTATGCTTCCTAGAAAATAGATTAGGCGAATCTGGTCAAAAAGGTTTGTTTTCAGCGATAATTAACGCAAATGAGATTTTCGGATTAGTACCCTGAGCAAATGAGTCTGTTATTCAAAACAGGGTTATTTATTTGCATGAATAAACTACCTGTAACCCCCTCTATTACCACCCACTGTGCGGGAACGTTGAGTTCCCATTTATATTCATCTAGTAAAGACATTTTTAAAGTAATTGTTAACCGATCGCCAAAGCGCAAAGTTTTGTGCAGTGAAGTTTTAACTTATTACGTTTTTAACCCTTTAACTACGGCTGTCGTCAATAGACGACGGCACGAAACTTTCGTGAGATACGGCTGTCGTCAATAAGCGATTTGATGATTTATATTGGGAACGGATGTTGTTTATTGACTTTTATGTAATTTATCGAGATTGCACCGATAAACAAGTGCACAGAGTGTTTATGTTTCGTTTGTTGCGTATCAGAAGCATAATAAACACCGCTTTGTATTTGTTTACATTGCCTTCCTCTCTCACGTTTAGGGCCCATATTTCCGAACGCGCATAAGAAATGCCAGTTTAGAAGTAATATTTGGCGTGTCTAGCTGCATTTTGTATCGAATTATCTAAAAACATTTTTCATTTTGCCGCATCATAATATCGAAAATGGATTTACCGTCAACATCTCGTGGAACTTGCGGTTCAAAGCGTCCAAGAACAGAACTGACTGACGATATATATAGTGATGAAGAAGAAATTCTTTCACTTAGTGACCTGGATAGTGCAAGTGATGATAGTATAAGAGACAATGACTCAAATAGTGATAGTGATGAAGAAACAGTTGTAGGAGATTTACGTTGGCAAAATTGTGATATTTTCAATCCCACAATGTACCATTTTGACGATGAAATTTCTGGCATCTCGGAAGCGTTTGAAATAGAAAATGAAGATAACGAGTATGAGTACTTTATAAAATACTTTGATGAACATATGATGATGACAATTGTGGACGAAACTAATAGATACCACGAGTATAGTACCGAAAACAATCCTGCTCCAAAAAGGAAACCATGGGTGCCTACTAATGTGAATGAAATGTACAGCTTTTTAGCAATAATTTTATCGATGCCACATATAAAAAAACATAAAATTTCGGATTATTGGTCAACAGATCCCATTATTGCCAGTAATTTTATTAGCAAGTACATGACAAGAGATAGATTCACGCAACTGTTGCGTTATATACATTTCGCTGATAATAACAACCCTCCGCCACCGGACAACAATGATAAATTGTGGAAAATACGAACCATATTTGAAGAATGGAATAGAAAATGTTCAACATTTTTCCATCCTTTTCAAAAACTGGTCATCGATGAATCCCTTATATTATTCAAAGGCAGGCTGCACTTCAAGCAATTCATCCCATCCAAGAGACATCGATTCGGAATTAAAATTTTTGTGTTGTGTGATTGCGAGACGGGAATTGTTCTGAAGTTGTTAGTGTACACCGGATCTGAAATTGACATTCCTCGAAATGATCCCTTAGGTGTTTCAGGAGCGGTAATAAAAAAACTGCTGGTGAACTATGAACAAAAAGGGCATCTGTTATATACAGATAATTGGTACACTAGCCCTAAACTAGCAATTTACTTAGATCAGCAGAATACTGGTTTATGTGGTACGGTAAAAAGAAATAGAAAGCATTTTCCGAAATTTTTACATCGGGTGACACGCGGAACGTGCGAACGGAAAAAGTGCAGAAATGTAATGGCTCTTAGGTGGAAAGACAAACGTGATGTGTTAATGCTTTCAACATTTCATCAAGGAGTAATGATCAATAGCGGAAAATTAGATCACAAAACTGGCGAGTATATTTGGAAACCGGACTGTGTAATAGACTATACAAAAAATATGCGCATGATTGATAAATGTGACATGCAATTAGTTACAGTGGAGTGTGTTCGAAAATCAATCAAGTGGTATAAGAAACTATTTTTTCACCTGGTTGATGTTGCCATGCTAAATGCTTATAACATGTTCCTTGTGAAAACAGGCAAAACTTCAATACGCTTGAACATATTTATAAGAAAAGTAGTGAAACAACTTTTGGAGAAACATGGAACTTTGACTGCTGCTAAACCGGGGAGGCAAAGTATGGAAGTAATAGATCGCTTAGCTGCAGCGAATTTCATGGAAAGACATTCCCTTGCAAATGTTCCACCTACTGGGAGTAGACAAAAGGGGCAAAGAATTTGCCATGTATGTTCAAATACTGACATGGGTGAAAAAAAAACGGAAGTATGTTACAACTTGGTGTGCTGAATGTCAAGTAGGACTGTGTGTAGGAAAATGTTATAAAATTTACCACACCAAAAAAAATTTTTGATGAAAAAAAGTTTCATAATTTCATTTCAATTTAATTTTTGCTATTATAAATTTATTTAGGTGTTAGTTTGTTTACTTATAGGGCTATATTGTAAACTAATATTTGATTATATGTTTATTATTGGCAAAATATGTATTTTTTTTTAAATAAAATATAAGAGTAATTCTATTAAAGAGGGGAGGTTATTACCCTGTTTAACCGCTATAATTTTGCCATTCCTATGTACATAAATCATCATATATATATATATGAAATTAATGTATCAACATTTGAACAACTTTTATTTTTTTTGCGTTTCGCCAGACATATTTGTGAATATATTCGCGTAGCTAAAGGGTTAAAAGTGTTTAGTTAGCTAAATATGGGAAATAGAAAAAACAGTTGTAAAAGACTATCTTCAAGAGCTCGTACTAAAATATTGAATAATGGCCGGTAAGTTAAATATTTATTTATTATTTTACTTTTTCTTCAATGATTTTGACCCCCTGATCTCGAAAATAACATCCATTCTTTTCCATCACGTAACTCTTTTTTACAAACCATGTGCTTGTTATAATGTGGAAATATTCATTGCCAAATTGGATATTGATGTTTGTAGCAAAATGGTATTAGAAAGAGATTATCAAATATTCTACAATATGATCGAAAACTTTTCTTCTTTAGAGTCACATGTGCTATTATATTAATATTAATAACATAGAAAAAATATACAATACTAAAAGTGAGTCAAAATTTTATAAGCGGTGACACTAAAATCCCAAAGTGTCGCCGAGAAAAATTATTAATAAACCTATATTATTGATAATATCATTGATATCATTTATTATTATTACAGCTAGTATAATGGATAATTATGATGAAAAGTGCCGCGGCGCGTCAGACCGGTGCCGCGCTCTGCGAAAAGTGCTGTAACTTTTGGCATAATTGCGGTCCATTTTTTCTTTAATTGGAAATCAAAAGGAAATTAAATTTACTTTCGTTTGCTTTTTACTAGATGTTTCTATCAGACGGGGAACATAATTTGTTTTCAATTTAGATGTTATTATTGCATTCAAAATAAGTCATTTGTTATAAATATGTAAAAATAGAAATAGCATAATGAAATTTGATCCTTTCCACGTAAAAGTCCAGTTATAATTAATAGTTTTCGAGATATTTTTTTAATAAAAGAAGACGTTGAAATATAATTGTTTATATTTAATTTTTTTTCAAAAAACTGGTTTAGTCCTTCTATTCTATCCATTTAGTAGTTTTAATTTAGCTATACTTTTTTTTGCCGGCACTTTGAGATTTTAGTGTCACCGCTTATAACATTTTGGCTCAAGTAATAAGGGCAGTTTTTGTACAAAACGTAGAAGATATTAATTTGGTTAAAAATAAAATCACATATTATATTTTTGGAAATATACCTTCATTATTATTTTATGCAGCAAATGTACATTGTGTATACAACTTATTATTACTTTCACCGAACGAAAGTTCTTAATTATGAAAAATATTACAAAAACATTTAAACAAATATTGAAGAAAACGAAAAAATACACTACTTTTCTTTGAAACTATTTTTCATAAAATTCTTGTTTAAAAAAATATTACATTTATTTTCATTATCACTTTATAACTGTGAAACGATAATAGTTAGATCAAAATAATATAAATAATAATTGTGGAGAAATCCAAAATGAACAACTTATAAAGAATTAATTTTATTCAAAATCCCTTTAGTTTTTGAATCAACTGATTATTAGCTTTGAGTATACAATCATGGACTACTAGTTGCCCCGTCCCGCTTGCCCCTTCGCCCATAAGGTTATGTATCCAGCATGAAGTTGGTTTAGGACCCGCCCCGTGTGGCAAATTGCGGGAAATTTAAAGGATATATGAATGTAAGAAATAAAAATGAAAGAAATCGTATTTTAAATAATTAATATATTCATATCTTATTTATTTTTATTTCTATGTTTATGGAAAGCTTTATAACTATAAAATAGCGTTATTGTCTACCTATATAATTTACGTACAGCGTTTAGATTAGAAAGTATAGTTACACATACCCGTAAAACTGCAGGCTGCAGTTACTTACATCACTATTCTTGCAGTATTTCTTAGATGTGCATCCTTCTACAAAACAATGTAGTACCATTTTTACAATGATTTGATTAACGTAATGTCAGAAATTTTCTCTCAACCGCCGCTTGTCCACACGGCGTCGCCACAGGTCTTGGCTTCCAACGTGAAGTTGGGGTTAACAGTCCATATGATTATATAGTCAAAGATTATTAGTATTTGAAGTACAATTTCATAATTTTCACGTTTTAAAGGTCAGTATTGTCCGATCTTGCAAACCGCATGATGTACATTTCGAATATGATATAAATTTTAAATAAACCGTTAAAGTATAAATATAAATAACTAATATAGCAACAAGTCGGTGAAAGTAACATGATGGCCACATCACAATTTGATGTGTTTTGTATTTTGTAAAAAATGGTGATCATGTTACTTTCACCCATTTGATACTATATTGGTTATTTATATTTATACTATAATTGTTTATTTTGAATTTAAATCATATTTTAAATGTACATAATGCGGTTTGCAACAAGATCGGATACAACTTATGAAATTATACTTCAAATACGAATAATCACTTTACTCAAAAACTAAAGGAATTTAGAAAAAATCCCATTCTTTATAAGTTGTTCATTTTGCCATTCTCCACAATTAATAATTATAAAATTTTCTAACTATTATAGTTTCATAATTATAAACCAATAATGAAAATATTTGTAATAATAAAAAGAAGGTTTTATGAAAAATATGTTCAAACAAAAAATGTTTATTTCTTTGTTCTCTTCAATATTGGTTTAAATGTTTTTGTAATGATTTTCATAATTAAGAAATTATTGCAAGAAACCAAAAACAGTTCAAGTAAACCCCTACTTCCGGTGTACGTAATTTTACCAAAAAAGTTCTTCGGACTGTGAAATAAGGCTTATGTTAAAAGTATGCCAATTCTTGTTTAAGTTTTTGAGATACAGCGCGCATGGACACACACACACAGACACAATTGTTTTCCAGAAATCTTTGAAATGGCATCTAGGGACCTCAAACCAGATATTTCCGTTAAAAAAATTCACGATCACTGTATTTTCACGAACTTTTGTTCGGTGAAAGCAAAAAACCTGACGTAATACATAAAACATGTTTTTGTAGATCTGTGTTATTAATCAGCGTAAAATCCTACAAATGTTCTAAATTTAAATGTACCCAGTTGTCGGGATATAGCTAAACTCGGCGGTCTGCGCAGAGTTTAGCTATTTTATCCCTGGATTTATTATAATCAAATATTTCCTCTACGCTGGCAATCTACTATTACACATAGTGGATGTATACTGTTCAAATAAAATAATGTTTAATATATTTCAGGATGAAAAAATATAAGAGGCATGATCCTATTGTTGAAAAATTCCAACGTTCAATTGCTAGTACGAGTACTTCAGTTATAGACCAGGAAACAGCCAACAATTCTAGTATATTTCCGCATGTTGAAACACCCCAAACTTTAATTGCTAGTACTAGTACTGCAGTTGAAGCCCAAAAAGCAGATAACATTATTATAAAAACATCTTCAAATAATTTCATGGATCTATCGAATTTGGGTAGGCGCATTGTTGACATTGGTTTTGTGTTTCAACAAATTTTAAATGGTGAAACACATTCTCCTTTCGATTGTTCGTTCATTAATATGGAAATTGTCAATGAAGAACGTAGAGGAATGAATTGCATTTTTACAATGAAGTGCAAAATGTGTAAGATTACTAATAAAATATGTACAGATAGACCGGAGTCCGATGCCAATACCAATATTGCAGTTGCATTAGGGTCAATATCAACTGGAATTGGTTATTCTCAATTAAAGGAATTGAATTCAGTTATGAATATTCCTTCAATGGCCAGTAAAACATTTAGCTATTACATTGGCATTGCTTCGGATGTAATTCATAAAACGACATGGAATTCTATGCAAGAGGCCGCCCGTGAAGAAAGAAGATTAGCTGAAGACAATGGTGATGTGGATATTCACGGTATTCCATACATTACCGTCATAACAGATGGAGCTTGGAGTAAACGATCTTATAACATTAATTACAATGCTTCGTCAGGAGTGGTAAGGATAATTGATCATTTTTTTATAAATATAATTTATCATATTTTTTCAGGCGTGTATTCTAGGTTATCGCACTAAGAAAGTGATATTTATGGGAGTCCGAAACAAATATTGTAGCGTATGCGAACGGCCTGGCGTAAGTGGAATTACTCCAAAACAACACAAATGCTTAAAAAATTGGAGTGGTACATCAACAAGCATGGAAGCTGATATCATCTTAGAAGGCTTTACAGGAAGTATGGACATGTATGGTGTAAAATATCTAAAATTAGTAGCAGATGGAGACAGCAGCGTCTACCGAAAAATTATTCAAAATAAGCCATACGGCCTACAAAGCGTCGAAAAAATAGAATGCAAAAATCACATGCTGAGGAATTTTTGCAAGAAGCTAAGAGAATTGTGTGGTAAGTTATTATGTCTTAACCAAGCTGTAAGAAAATAAGACGAATTGCCATTTTCTATGCACTATTTTATTTTTACTTGGTTTGAAAATGACTCGCTGACGAGTTGAAACTAGTCACCGTAAAAATAAAATAGTTATTATAAAAAAGTTATTCTTGTTATTTTATTAAATAGTTAAAATGTATCACAAAGTAACCGCCTCCACCACAAAGTACAAATTGTAAGACATTTATTGTTTTGTTTTAATGCAGAGCGAAGACGCAGCAATTCAAAAAATTTGCCTGTTTCTCCATATCTTCGAAATGTTGTGCAAAACAACATCAAGCGATTTAGATCAGCAATAATGGGCGCGATAAGATATCGAAATTCAGAAAATAATGACATGCAGGAGAAAATATTACTCCTGCAAAACGATATTCAAAATATGCCATCACATATATTTGGCGAACACAAGGAATGCCAAGCAATTCAATATTTCAAATGCGTAAAAAAAACGGAAATTAATCATATACCAGGAATGGAAGAATGTGGATTAATGATTGATGTTATGAACTGCCTAAACAGATTGTCCATTAATGCATCCAGCCTGCTTCGGAATATGGATACAAATGATGCAGAGCATTTCAATTCAATTGTTTGCAAGTTTGTTGGCGGTAAAAGAATTAATTTTACAAAACGTGGACAATATCAAACCCGCTGTGAAGCAGCAGTATTATCTTTTAATTCTGAAGGCATGTTCTACGACATACTATATAATTCATTATCAGATATATGTGAACCAGGATTATATACCCAGAAGTATATAATAGAAAGTAAAAATAAAAGATTTGAATATAAAGCTAAACCTATCTAGAAAAGAAAAAAACGAAAAATGGAACCCATCAGAACAACCGATGAAGATTATGGCCCCGATGCACAAATTGAAGATATGCCAGAAGAAGAATATACTATAAAAAAAGATGTATTTCTTGAACGACTTGGAAACTATGTAGATGTAATAGAAGTCCAAACTCGAGGTCAAAGCTCAAATCCAAAGTGGTTTGAAGAACGATCCTTAAGATTAACCGCATCTCGGTTTGGAGGAATAATTAAAATGCGAAAAACTACAAAGCGCGGAAAAAAAGTAGAAAATATTTTGTACAAAACGTTTTTTGGTAATGAAAAGACTTCATATGGTGTATATTATGAACAAGCGGCAATTAAACAATTCGAAGCACAATATTCTTTAAAAGTATATCCGTGTGGTCTTTTCATTTCTAAAGAATACCCATACCTGGCATGTAGCCCAGATGGATTAGGGGATCCAAATTGGATCGTGGAAATTAAATGCCCTTATAAAGCAAAGCATGCGACACCAAGGGATGCTATAACGAATAAATTAATACCATATGTGTCGATGGCGAACGATGACACCATTAAATTAAATAGGTGTCATCAATACTATTATCAAATTCAGGGGCAGCTAAATATAACAGAAAGGGAGATCTGTTATTTTGTCATTTATACTCCTACAGGAATTCTTGTCGAAAAGGTAAACTAATCAATACTGCTAAAATCAAAATTAATAGGCTTATTCGATATTTTTTATTTTAGATTACCAGAGATACAGATTTGTGGACAAATAAAATGCTGCCTCCTCTAAAAGAATTTTATTTAAACAACATGTTACCGAAATTAATAGATCCTAGAAAAACACGAAATTTACCTG
The DNA here is from genome assembly GCA_910593695.2 of Ocypus olens. Classification (NCBI taxonomy): domain Eukaryota; kingdom Metazoa; phylum Arthropoda; class Insecta; order Coleoptera; family Staphylinidae; genus Ocypus; species Ocypus olens. The sequence goes on along the minus strand of OU343063.1, from coordinate 28,912,138 downwards.
TTAGGGATTGGTTTTCAATTCCTTTTTGACTCCTTTTATATGTACACATTGAATTTTAAAACATTTTATTAGAAAAATTAATTTGTAATCAAGAATTGACATAAAATATTAAATATTAATACTAATTTTGTATTATTTTCGTTATTTATTTTAGTTTATTTTCACGTTTATTTATTATGGCGCAATTTCTTGTCTTGTTTTTTGTATTATTTTATGTGGTTTTAATTAAATATTTGTGTGTGAATAAGCAGTAATTATAACATTAAAATCCTTTTTTTCACTTTCTCAACACATCCTAATGTTCTTGAGTCGTAAACAATAATGTTGAAATAATAATAGGGACAGTTCTGTAAAATATGTTAGATTTTATTACATGTTTCATTCTCACATTCAAAACCCGCTTAGAAGGTGAAGTTGTTATAATATTCAATTGATCATTTCGCATACAGAAGCGACCCGAATTCAGGTGTAATATATATATATATATATATATATATATAATTTCTTTCCCGTATTCAGTGTAGGAATATCGGAAACTATAAGAGATAGAGAAACGGTTAAATGGACAAAGAAGGGCAGATTTTCGAGCTAAATAAACAGACAGTTGTCAAATTTTCAATTCAATTAACCGTTTCTCCATCTTTTATAGTTTTCGCGACCCCCACAGTGAACACGGAAAAAACTAACCTGTATATAATTGTCCTTTTTGCATTTGTATCAGTCGTCACTTCAGATAAGACGGGGCGCTCTCTGTTACACTCATATGCAAGATTCAACGTAGTCAGTCAACTCAAGTAATTATTACAGTGCTGTGGGCGAATATCTAATCTATGCGACTGGTCCACTATAGCCGAACCTAGGGCCTTTGCGGGTCAGAGTAGTAAGTAAGGGGAACGATTGTTGACATTATAATTTCTTCCACGCTCCCCAACGCTCTTAAGGTATCATCAAATCAAAAATACCAGATTGACCAACACATATCAACACCAGGGGCGGCTCGTTATATAGAGCCAAGGAGCCATGGCACTACCTGTAGTTTCAAGCTCAGCAAAAAATTTTAATTAATTCTTAAAACACTTTTGCCAGTTACTTTGGTCTAGGAAGATAAATCGTACTTTATTTCTTCAAAAAAGGAGGGATGGGATATATTGTATAAGTGGCTCTACCATCAACATGTTCCACAAGACGCCACTGGTTATAACTGTTCGTTGTAAAACACGCATTTTTTAAATGCGTTCAAAATTGAGCATTTTCTAAAATAAATAAAAAATAGTAAAAATTGTTTAAAAATTCTGAAATAATTCTATACAACTCCATAATTATCATATTGTGAGAATATAATCAACTTCTTAAATTCCAATATTTTTTTACTGGGTTATAACTGTTCGTTGTTAAACATGCATTTTTTAATTACGTTCACCAATCCACGGCTCACCTGTTGATATCAATTCAGTTTGTTGATCGCGGCCGCGGAAGACGTTTGTTCTGGTTCGGAATTTTGATTTTTCAAAAGTTTTAGTGCCCGTTATGTTGTGATACATCTTCAGGATTTGTGTGTGTTGGTGTTTGTGTTTTCCGCTCCACTCCGCCCCAACAATGTTGTAACGTTCTATCCTACTGATCCCAATTGTTTGATCAGTTTAAATAGGGTTTATACTATCTCTAGTACACCTCGGGCTGGTCCGGGGTTCTTTTTTTTTTTTTTTCAGGTCGTCAAATAATTTCCATTTACTGATTAAACACCTTTAGTCCAATAAATAACTCAAACAATAATTTAATTCAATACATTAATCCAAAACTCTATTTACAATAACTAATAAACTCAAATAAATCCTCTAAAATAAAAATAATCGGTGCTTCTGGCGTCCTCTATTGGCGAATGGCCTCTTCAATACAGTCCGCTGACGAGGGATCTGCCCGGCTAGTTTAACTTCCTCTCCGATAAAGTTGCCTTTGACTGAAACCTAATAATTGCGTTTATTTACAACAAAAATGAAACGGTTCAGAGGTTATTTAACCACTATTTCCGGCCGGCAAGGTTAATTCGGCAACCGCTTCAATTAAATTACGGATTTTACCCGTCCCACGCCAATACAAAGTACCACCGCAAACGGCCTATACTCTGTGCCGGTGATTTCCGTGATTAGTTAAATTTCGCGCTACTGCAAAGTACCACCGCAAGCGGCCTATACTATACAGTAACTTATATTCTCGGTCGCGCTTCTGTCTTAATATCGTCCACGTCTCGAGCTAATGTAAAGCACCACCGCAAGCGGCCTATACCTTACAGGAGCTTATATTCTCGGTCGCGCGCCTCGGTCTGAAAACGCCCGAGCTAATGCAAAGCACCACCGCAAGCGGCCTATACTTTACAAGAGCTCATACCTTCGGTGTCGCGACCTCGCCTTGTACTGATGCAAAATACCACCGCAAGCGGCCTATATTCTGTACGAACACCAATTCTCTAATAGCATTTCCTCACGAGGCCTATGCTACCAGGAATATGTCTCCTAGTCCTCTCGTCCCGGTTTAAATAGTCGGGAATCGCGCCGATCCCCCACTGCTCACTCGCGCAGAGTGGGAAGGATATTATTCCCACTACTCGGATTTCGTGACGTGCCACGGAATTCCCGCCGTGTAGACAAGGTCGTCTAATTTCACTCAGTTGCTTACGCACCGAATTTATGCAGAGTGACCAACCTAATAATCTAACATTATAACATGGCTGGCACTCATGGCATATTAAATCGTTACAATGTAATACCTGTACTTGTTTTACATGTACAAATATATTCATGTGTTTGTAAAGTGTAAATAAATATATATTATTATTATTATAATCCGTGAGGGAAGCAAAGAATCATCATCTAGGTTACACCTTAACCGCCAAAACGCCTCGAAAAGTTTTTCCTTTTTCGTAAGTTTTGATTTTCTTGTATTTCTTGCTTTCACCGAAAGTGAAATAAAGTATTGTTTCAGTGGCTTTAGACAATTTCAAGCGTCTGGTAATTGCGCTTAAAATTGAGCATTTTCTAAAATAAATAAAAAATAGTAGAAATTGTTTAAAAATTCTGAAATAATTCCATACAACTCTCAAATTATTATATTTTGAGAATATAATCAACTTCTTAAATTCCAATCATTTTTTAATGGGTTCGTTGTTAAACATGCATTTTTTAATTGCGTTCAAAATTGAGCATTTTCTAAAATATATAAAAAATTATGGAAATTGTTTAAAAATTCTGAAATTATTCTAGTATATAACTCAAAAATAATCATATTTTAACAATATAAGCAACTTCTTAAATTCCAATAATTTTGTAATGGGTTATAACCAGGGGCGGCTCGTTATATAGAGTTAAGTAGTTTCAAGCTCAGCAATAATTTTTAACCCCTTAACTGGTTACGTCGAATATATTCGTCATGGTCAAACTTGTACCGAAACGGGAATGACGGATATATTCGCACTTTGGGAATCATTGCTTAAGTCAATGGTTTTCACGAATATATTCGCATGTGATATTTCTCAGGGTAGGTATTAACATGACTCAGCACGATGACCGATTTGTTTTGACGAGAATCGCATTATTGCGTCGTATTTCTTTGAGTGCTCGTCGTGTTATTCGCTCCAAACCCATACATTTATTCTTCGTTGAAAAATAAAGTGAAATAGTGAAAAAAATTTCAAAGCATATAATAGAGAAGGTAAGAAGATAATTTTCATTGAAAATAAATAATAATCGATAATAGTCCATATTCAACGCCCGTTATGAAATAATTTGTAGTAGTTTGCAATGCTTCACAATATTACACTATTCAAATTAGTAATATTATTGAAAATAATCAGAAATTATGTTTTCATAAGTAAATATATTATTGTTTATAATATAATTAGAAATCGATGTACTTTATTACCAATTTAAATTATTTTAATTATTCGAAGTTAATTTTATATTGCTTGTAACAGTTATTTTTTTATGATGGGGCAGATTATGGCAAAAAGGAAAGGTGATACTCAAAATGTTTTTTCTGTAGACAATAGTACAGACAGCGAAAGTGAAAATGACTGGAGTTCTTCTGAAGAATCAGGCAGCAGCTTGTTTGACGACAATGAAGGCAGCAGTGAAGATGACGATAAAGAAAATGATCCTCCAGATACTTCACCAATTGATGTTCCATGGACTTATAATGGGACACAACGTCCTTCTTTTCCATTTACTGGAAACTCTGGTATCCAAAATTTTACTCTTACAAAGGACAATTTGATAGAAATTTTTGAAGCCTACTTTACCGATAACCTCATTGATATTATTGTTACGGAAACTAATCGTTATGCTCAACAGTTTTTTGAAAAAAATAGTTCTACTCTAAAACCGAAATCTCGATCACAACATTGGATTGAAACAAATTCTAAAGAAATTCGATCACTTTTGGGTTTACTTCTTCTTCAGGGCATAGATTCAAAGCCAACATCTAACTTGTATTTTACAAGAAGAGAGAGTATTGAAACGCCGTTTTATTCACGAATAATTACAGAAAGAAGATTTTTCTTATTACTAAAGTTTCTACATTTTTGTAATAATGAAGGTTGTAGGGACACATCTGCAAGAGGTAAATTACACAAAATAAATCCAGTTTTGGATCATTTGCGAAATAAGTTTATGTCTGTTTATATACCAGACAAAAATATTTCTATAGATGAGTCACTTATAGGATGGAAAGGGCGACTTTCTTGGAGACAATTTATTCCGTCTAAGAGAAAACGATTTGGAATGAAGATGTTTGCGTTATGCGAGAGCGAATCAGGATATTGTTATAATTTTTTTTTATATACCGGCAAACATACACAATATGGTGACCAAATTTACCCCAATGAGCCAATTTCATCCAGAATCGTATTAGAATTAATACATCCTCTTTTACAAAATATTGTTTGTACATAGATAATTATTACACAAATATTGATTTAATGGATAAGTTAGCTCAAAAACGTACAGATTGTGTTGGAACAATACGAAAAAATAGAATCAATATTCCCAAAGAAGTTAAAAGTACAAAATTAAAGAAAGGTAAGCATATTGCTATGTATCGACGTAAACAAATGGTTTTGAAATGGCAGGACAAACGTGAGATTTTGATGGGAAGTAGTATCCACGACGAATCCAAACAATTGATAAAAATTAAAGGAGGCCACATTGTAGAAAAGCCCACTGTAATTTTAGATTACAACGCTAATATGGGTGGAGTAGACTTGGCTGATAGTAATTTGCACTTTTATGCATGTTCAAGAAATAGACTTAAAAAATATTAAATGAAAATTTTTCGACATTTTTTAGATTTGACCACTTTAAATTGCTACGTTATATATAAAAAACTTGGAGGTAAAAAGAAACGAATAAACTTCATTTTAGATTTGGCTGAAGGCATTATAGAAAAGTATGCAGAGAAAAAGGATGTTAGCATAAGAAAATCCAAAACGAAAAAAAATTCTCGATTACTGGAAAGGCATTTTCCTTCACTAATACCACCCACAACAAAACAAAAGCCGACAAAAAGATGTGTAATTTGCCATCAGAAGGGTATACGTAAAGAATCAAGATATTGGTGCGAAGAATGTCACTGTGGACTTTGTGCAGCTCCATGTTTTAAGATTTATCACACAAAAGAATAGGATGTTTCAAATTTTATATATTTTATTATATTTTTATTTTCTTTGTAAAAATATTATTAACTATTTAATAATGAAATAAATTTTAATTGCCTTTTAATTTTATGTATATAATTTATATATTTTTAAACCCGATGTATAAATCTAAATAAATTTAAGCAATTTTGTTCAATGAAACGTATACGATAACTGTATAATATGGAGATGACGTCCAAATGAATTTTATATAATGGTTATGACAAGTGCAATACGTATGTCAAATGGATATGACGTATATGTACGCCAGCGTCAAAAATTTCGTCCCACTGCGGTACGCACTTTATGAAGAGATCCGTACCAGTTAAGGGGTTAATTATTTCTTAAATCACATTTTCACCAGCTACTTTGGTCTAGGAAGATAAGTATTTCTTTCTTTCTTCGAAAAAAAAGGGAAGGCAGGTATATTGTATAAATGGCTCTACCATCAACTTGTTCCACGAGCCGCCACTGATCAACACAGCTGCACAAGGACTCCGAAAAGAGATATAGAGGCACCCTTAATCAAACATTTATACAAACAATGGCTGGGGGTAGCAATCAGAATAACGAAGCGAACAATGAGTTTTTTTTTATCTATGTAATACCTTGGAACAAATTAGATCAGCCGTCCTTTCGTGCTTTTTTAGAAAAATATTGCAATCGTCACATTCCTAACGAATCAACTCTGCGTAAAAACTATTTAAGTAAATGCTACCACCAACGTTTAAATCAGATTAAAGATAATCTTTACAACAAAAATATATATTTTATTGTTGATGAAATGACAGATGCACGTGGCCGTTTTGTTGCAAACATCTTAGTGGGAGAATTATCCGAGATGGTTCCTCCAGTATCGTACTTAATAAATACTGTAGATTTGAAAAAAACAAACCATGCTACAGTTGCTCGTTTCGTTAATGATGGTTTGACACTTCTATATTCTCAAAATCCCGTAAAATCAGAAAACGTAAAGTTAATGCTATCCGATGATGCATCCTATATGATTAAAGCAGGGCAGGCTTGACAGGTATTTTATCCAAATTTAATACATTTTACCTGTTTGGTTTACGCTTTAAACAGGTTGGTTGAATTAGTACGTGTAAAATATTCTTTAGTAAATAAATTAATCAACAATGGCAAGAAGGTATTTTTAAGACCACCATCCCGAGTGCAACCACTACCACCTGAACCTGTTATTACTAGATAGGGCACATGGCTGGAAGCTGCTTTATTTTACACCAATAATTTAAAAAAATTAAAGAATATTTTTCTTAATTTTAATGATGAAGAATCGGTAGCAGTTAAAAAATGTAAAGATTGTGTTTCATATAGAAATATTTTGCAACAATTAACTTTTATTAAAGTTCATGTTTGCAACTTAATAACAGCAATCAAAAACTTGGAAACAGCTCAAATGCCCTTAACTGAGGCTTTTAAAGTGATTGAAGAAGCATACGAAAATTTAAAATTATGGAAGAGCAACTTTTAACAAAATTTGATGGCGTATTACATATAAATGCGGGATACGAAAAAATTAAAATGGTTTGTGAAATTTTAAAAGGCGAGACTGAGGAGGGCATAAATTTGAACATAAGCTCCATGGATATAGCCGCTATGAAGTACGCCCCAATTACATCATGCGATGTCGAGCGCTCTTTTTCGCTGTATGAAGACATACTTACCAGCAAACGGCATAACTTTACCATCGAAAATTTAAATCAAATGTTAGTTCTGTATTGTAATTCCAATAAATAAATTATAATGTTATCTATTTTTTTTTTAATTTTGCAACATTTATTTTAATTAAACCACATGTAAAATCCATATATGAATCATTTTGCCGCATATATTGGCTAATTTTAAGCGCATATAAAAAAATTATATTGGCTAATTTTAAGCGCATATAAAATAGTAATTTACGTAACAAGTTCCGAAAGTGATATTTACGGGATGAGTCGGAAGTTTCCAGGACGAGCCGTAGGCTGCGAGTCCCGTAAAATCACTTTTGGAAAGAGTTACGTACAATATTTTTTCTGCAGCCGTTTTTGTATGTTAAAAAAGCAAAAACACATACGAATGTAATATGACAAGCGCTGTCATAATTAAATACGATGTTCATGTTTTTGTCAAGGCCGCCTACATATATACGCAAAATCGTCCCGAAAGTAACAAAAAGCATCCCGAAAGTATAGAAATCGTTTCGAAAGTGTAACAAAATCGTCCCGAAAATAATTACTTTCGGTACGATTTATGTAAAGTGGCACTATCGATTTAATAAATCATACCGAAAGTTTAACGCCTTTTTTAGCGCATATAAATCCGGACTCTAGTAATAACACATTTTTCACTAAAACCAATGTTCAGAAACGATATACTGCACATTTAATCAAAGGCTGGTGTGTAATCACTTTTGGCATATCGTTAACTACCTATTTAACAACACAATCACACTAACAACACTTTATACAACTCATATTAAAATTAACGATGTAGTTAACAACGCGATCATGATTTTGACAGTACGATCAATGGATGATATGTCAAATACATTTCAGAAACAGTTTACTACATGATCACCCATGATCACTTAGTTAATTATGTGATCAGATTTAACAATGCTTTATGCAACCGGACCTATGGGTGCATGAAATAAATCAAGAGCGGCATCAATGCCACACATTAGTGACGCAATTACGAAAGGACAAAAAACGATTTAACCTTTACTTTAGAATGACGGAGGAATGCTTTAATGAACTTTTTCGCCTGCCTCTACCGAAACCATATATTTCGGCCATAAAAATCGGGCCGAAAGTACGATTTAGCGTATCTAGGACTGAACAAATAATATACATAATCTAGACAACCTTCCGCGGAATATGAGTAGGCTATGTAAAAATCTAACAATTACAGTTCAATGGTGCGCGATACAAAGTTTCCTGAAACACTGTTTTTACTTAAGGCAGGCGAAAAAATATCGAGTGTAACTCATGCCGAAATGCTTTAGCAACCCTTCACTTTTAGCAACCCTCGTTCGCTTCGCCCGCTCGTGTTGCTAAAAGCGGCGGGTTGCTAAAGCCTATTTTCGGCCATTGATGCACTATATACTATTTATGCCCGTTTGCACCGCACTCAGTTAAAATCTATGATTACTAAATCTATTACTAAGTTAATCATGCCTCTTCGTTTGCTCCGCCCATCGGTTAGTGTATCGATGATTAAATGGTTGTGAGCGAAAATACAGTTGGCAATTTGCAGGGTGTTTTTATTTTCTGGGTTAGGTACCCGAGGAATTGACGCTTCAGATGTCAAATCGGCAGTTGTTAACATCAGCCACGTGTTTTGAATTTCAGCTAATTCTACAAAAAGTAGAGTTTCGTTACTGTAAAGGTAAGTAATCATGTAATAGTACATTATTAAACAAGTTTAATAAGATGGTATATTGTGACACGAGTGGGATTGGATCACGACGCGCAGCGAGGAGTGCTCCAATGTAACGAGTGCCCCACAATGCCTCTTATTAAACAAGTATAATATACTATTTTTTCCACTTTGGTTTTAGTTAAGGAATTATTTCTAAAATAAAATATATACTTAAACCTAGTGTGTTTTATCTTTTAACATTTGGCAGCACTAAAAACATTTGATCCTTTCGAACGAATTTAATATTTGACATACGTATTTCTACGGCGATTTCAATAGTTAATTTTAAAACATAATAAATCAAGAATATTACTTACACACCTCCAAAAATAAGGGAGGTTGCCAAGGGTGCGATAAACAAACAATTTCCACATAAGTTGTAACCAATTTAAGCTTATAAAATAATGCAACGCCTAAATGATAATCGAAATTTAAGGTTATGTTTACATTTATTTCTCGTTCCTCGTGTCAAGCATCGATCCACGCTAATTAAAAATCAACACCGAATTAACACACCGACTCAAGCGGCTCTTTTTCGCCGCGAATAAAACATGCATTATACTCTCGCTGTTTCTTCCGTGATATTCGTTTTGCTAACAAAGTGATAATACATATAATAAATTACAAGCTTTTCTCTGTGTATGTTGTGTTGCCTAAACGTCGTCACCGAGAGCCAAATGAATTCATGCGTCCGGCCACTGTCACCGAGTTCCTACATTTTCCACGCGGATAAACAGTGAACAATATGACGCCTCCGTTTTCTTTAACCTTAGTGGTACTGGTGGCGAACTCCCCAATATGCATTCGAACATATTCAGTATGTAACGCATTAGACGGTTCCAATTATCTTATAAATTAACGGCAATTTTACATTTTGATGTCGACATACGTCACGTTTAAGTACTGCCAATTGCAACAACTAAAATGTTACCACAAATAGTTTAATAATGAGCAAAACTGAAAAATAAAAAATCTCATTATTAAACTATTTATGAACTTCTCAGTTCATCCGGTAGCTTTTACACATCGGTGCGTAGGTCGTGATTCATATCTTCAACTAACTATTTGGGCGCCAGCAATTTTTGTTTAAGAGGCACACTTAATTTCAATCTCTGTACAAAATTGCAAACCAGAGTATTTAAAGTATTCAATTATTCAAACCAAACAATTTATCTTAGAAACTCCTTTTATTCCTTTCAAACCCCGTTTATATTTATTACAATAAAAATTAAAATAAACTCGAAATACTTCACAAAAACATATACTGTCTACCGATATCTTGGATAATTTTATGGAACTATTCCATCTCCAATTTAACCTAATCATTTACAAATTAAACCACTAATTTAACCTTGTTTAAAACTAATCTAGTACGTCACATTCTTATCTTTACAAAACATTAGTAAACTATTCTGATTTTTTTTTAAACACACCCTGTATATTGTATTCTTGATATGGTATAGAATGAATTCCAAATTCAGTATAAATATTTTAGCTAAACCATTAAAATGAAATTTCCGGTTTTACATTTATCGCGTTTGATTTCCGTACGATATTGCTTCACCTGTTTTGGATCCAAACCTGGTTCGCGATATTTACAATTTAATTTGACGGAAAGTTAATTGTTTTAATCCTCTCGATTTTCTATCATTTAAATCTAAGTTTCCAAATCTCTTATTCCTGATCTAACTTTACTTGCATTAACCATAATCAACTATTTACTGCAATTGATTACTGTTACTTATCCTATTATCCTAAATAAATTTACTAATATTAATATTTAATTAATAAAGTTTTGAAATCATCCTAAATTACAATCAATTTATTCCATCCAGGGGTGGATCACAACAAAATCTTCTCATCAGTTATTTGCAACTACTCACATTAATTTATTTCATAAATTCCGATACCTAAACCCAATCATATCATTCCCATTTAATGATTTTAAACAAAACGTACATCGTTACTTCGTAGCGTAACAAATACAATTTTTTTTCCAACGTATTCACTTATTAATTAAAAAAAAATATGATCTCCGACCATACTAATACGTCATCATTCACGCATGAATTTTATGCGACACATTCTAAGTTACTTGAACAAACAATTGTCATCAACTCAATAATTATATGGAAAGAACTGGCCTTAAATCTGTTGTCCCTTTGATCATTTCGCCCCGCGGAACATTGCTCACGGATCCTCGGCGTTTTATTCACAGTCCCCGTCAGATCTGCTGCGACAACCTCGCCATTTTCGACCGGTGTCCGTCCGCTTTTCCACTCCACGATCTCCTCTTTCCCGTCCCTTCCAGCGATTCTCAATTCACGACCACTTCTTTCGGGTAACGTGATTGCCACAATTACGACGGAATTAACAAAATTTCAAAATCAGTAACATTTAGAGACCTAAAAAATCGAAATTAACGATGTAACCAACAAAAAACTTCATCGATGAAATCTATTACACTCCTTAATCATACGCCAATTAGAAAAAATCATACCTGAGTATGATTATTTAGTACAGCGTCTTACACTCGCTCGGACAATTTTTTACGCATTCTCGCTGCGCCGTCAAAATCTTTCTCATTCCTTTTTTTTGAATTCTCAAAAAAACTCTCAACCTGCGTTCTCGCTCCGCGCCAGAGTCATCACGGTCAAAAACTACACTACACTTTATTCATTGGGCCTGCATTATTATTGTATGCAACCAAATTTACCCTTTTAATTGAAATTTTATCAAAATTAGAAATTTAAACGCTACAAACGATTGTTAAACCAAAGTAGAAAAATATAATTAGAGTGTGATAGTAGAGTGTCTAAATTATTTTGATTTAATATAGATGGCTCAAAAAAGAAGTAGGAGCGTAAACTTTACACCAGATCAAAAGATGCAGGCTTTGAGCATTATCAAACAGTTCAAGGAAATAATTGAAAACAAAACTACCAGTGCGGTAACGTCAAGGGAAAAAGGATGCAGCGTGGGGAAATATTACACTTATGTTTAATTCCCAAAACCCCAGCTGCATTCCACGACAAAAGGAGTCGTTAAAAGTATTTTACGAAAATAAAAAAAAAAGAAGCGAGGAAACTTGCGGCCCAGCAGAGGATAGACCAATTTAGAACAGGCGGAGGATCTCTCAATCCCAAAGAAGACCCCATGTTAGATTTGACGTTAAGTATCGTTAATGAAAAGACTGGTTTTTGGCATAGGAAATCCATTCGATGGCGATGGTACATCCGAGGATTTTGATTTAGAAGTCCTTGGCAATGAAGAGGTAAATATAATCAAAAAACAAATCAAAATTATAATATTTATGTTTTAAAGAATATTGATCAACCCGAGGATGTCCGTAACCTTCCTAGCACCAGCACCAACATTAATGTGAGTATTTTTTTTTTAATAGTTAAACATGCAATGAAAATATATACAACACAATTTACATTGAATTTCTACATTTCACAGATTTTTGTTGATTGTCGTGCTAATACAGAAAAGATGAATATTTTTATATTTATTGGTTTTGGAAGTTACATTTTTAGATTTCATGCTTAAATAATTGGGGGTTGAATGTAATTAGGATAAGGCATTGGTGGTATGTGTAAATCTTGTGAGTATATCATAAATTAAGGTTTTTTTTAAACGGAGATAAGTTTATTAACAGTATTACAAGACTATTTAAAGCACAATATGTTGTACGTTACACGTCCGTTAAGTGATGTTAATGTATTATTTTAGAATTTCCAGACATTGTTTCTGTGTTGCCTTCTCTGTAAACATATAACCCATACTGTCACACATCACTTACCAGACTAATGATATAAATAACTATTTTATCCCAGTAATATTGTAAATATCTATTACTGATATGTGGATGTACATTTTTAGCAAGGACCAAATTGGGGTGACTACAAAACATCACTACTTCAGACCCCAATAAGTAGTAAATTGAATTCGGATAGCAGACCCTGCAATAAAAGGAAGCCATTGCTGACTACCGACAGCAACCTGGAAAAAAGTATGAAGAAGTAGCCGAGATGAAGATAAAAATGGCAAAAATGCAAATGGACGTTTTCCGAAAACAATTACAGTTTGAAGAAGAGAGATTTTTTAGGGAAAGAGAGGAAAGCGAGTTAAGAAAAAAAAATTCAACTGGACATCCAGTTAAAAAAATACAAATTAACGATTTATTGAATAAATAATATTACAAATCAGCAAAATAGTGGGTAATCAGTTGCCTTCGAATATCTCCTTGATTCCCATTCCCATTGTGAATGTGTGGTATATTGGTATTTAATATTAATAGCTCTACTTCTTCACCAATTTCTTTGGGTAATAAGGGAGCATCCTCATCCCCATTGTGCATTAATTGTTCTTATATTAGTATTTAAGACGTATAAAGTATTTATTTAAGATGTAGTTTATAGCAGATGGTATTATGCTTATGTTGTAATTTTATATAGTATAAATAGCTTCGTTTATTATTATTCATACATTCATAATTTTGTACTTGTAACGTAACGTTCATAATTTGTATTTTTCGTATAATTACTATTGTAATATGTAATTTGAAATAAAAAGTTAATTTTTAAAAACTCTAAAAGTTAACCACTTAATTTAACTGGCGCAGTCGGTAGGATTTTCAAAGAAGTAACCTGAGGAAATATCAGTACATTTTTTTCGTACCTGTTACCTTTTAGTAATTCATCTCGACATAACATTTGTTGTCAACTGGTTATTAACAAATGTTATTGTCTCGTTAAATTACTAGGTAACAAGGTACTCAAAAAACTATTTTTTGATAATCAACCTCGATCTAGGTATATAACTACCGATAATCAATTGATAATTTCTAAGGTATAATTTTCTCCTTCCAAGCCTAAAATTACTAATTTATTTAAGCAAAAGAAAATGCGTATTAATGTTCAATTTTCAAAAACAAATTTTGATCAAGAAGTAGTAAATTTTATCAAAGAATATATTGTTCCCAGTGTGAATTATTCTCTTTATTTTATAAATCCCATATATGAGAAATTTAGTGGAGTACTTCAAAAATATTTTAAGAATTCTGAAATAAAAATGACTAAATGTGCAAATTTACTGACTGATGTTGAAGATGAAAATAATGTAATGGAAATAATTCAAAACTACCATGAAGGTAAAACTAACCATCGAGGTATTGATGAAACTGAAGCTAAATTAAAAAGGACTTATTATTGGCCTAATATGAGAAGAACAATTCAAGAATATCTAAATAATTGTGAAATTTGTCTAGTCTCAAAATATGAGCGTAATCCATTAAAGTTAAAATTTAACAGTACTCCCACGGCTATGAAACCATTTGAAATAATACATATAGATTGCATTGCTTTAGAAGGTGCGAAATTTCTCACTATAATAGATTCATTTTCGAAATATACTCAACTTTATAAATTAAACTCTTATCAGGCTATTGAATAGCAGCTGATTTAATTAAATTCTTTGGGTATCATGGAATTCCAAATTTGATCATTTCAGATAATCACTTAGAATTCAGAAATACAGTAATTAAGGAACTTCCAGAAGTACATAAAATGAATATTCATTTTATTAGCTCACAACATCCTTAGTCTAATGGAATTGTGAAGAGAGTGCATTCGACAATAATTGAACATCTGAGATAACTTAATAATCAAGATATATTTAAAAAAGAACCAGTCGAAATTAAAATTCTCTATGCTGTTCTAGCTTATAACAATTCAATACACTCCACTACTAAATTAAAACCTTCTGAAATTATTTCAGGACATATTGATAACAATTCTCTTTTAGATTTTGATTTTTGAAAATATTCTTACTAATAATTATATTCAGATGCATAAAAACTATTATATGAAAAAATCAATGAAACTATAAATGAAAATAAAGCCAAAAATATTGAGAAACGGAATGTGACTAGGGAAGAAATCCCTCAAATTCCAGAGAAAATATTTGTTCAAAATAAACAAAAAGAATCTAAGACAAAAAATAAATATAAAGAAGAAAAAGTTTAAAAGTGTAAAATTCAATCGCAAAACAGCAGAAATTAAGACTAGTCATCATAATCAAGTTAGTAAAATTCATCTATCAAATATAAAGAGGCCTAGAATTAAGAAATCAAGTTCTGAAAATATTTTAGATTTTAAATCCTTCATTAATTATTTGAATCATAAAAGAAAAATTGAGAATAAAAATATAACGGAAATTAAAGATGATTTGTTTCATGCTCCTTTAGACTTTTCACTTGCTCATTGAGTGAGTCAAGATTTAAAGATGGGTGCAGGTATAGCTAAAGAATTTAAATTGAGATTTGGTAGAGTTGCATTCCTCGGCGGATTCAGAAGGCTTCGATTGTGTGTCAAAAATTACAGTCCATTGATAACATGACGATTATTCCGAATGTAAAAACATTGCTTAAATCAAAAATTGATTCCAAAATTTGGCCTCTAAATGATATGTGCTGGAGTAATAATAAGCAGTTCCAATGTGGAGAAAATTTGCTTCTAAATTATAAAGCTGACTGTGAAATGGATTTACTTACCAAAGGATCTACCAAAAGTTGCAAATTTACAAAATTAGATATTCAAGAAAATCACCTAGAGAAGATACCCTTCACCAATCAGTTCCTTGCAGTTTTCGTAAAAATGGAAAGTGTAAAGATTACCTGTCCTGACCAAGAAGAAAATCACAATCTACAAGGTGTCATTGTTCCTCATCAAGTTGAACAGATGTGACCTCATTTATAAACTATAAAGTGCCAAAAATGGAAGCAACGTATGGAACCCCTGTGATAGTGAGTGTAGCAGAACAAAAGTTGGATACCTACAATTTTAATAACTTTACAATTCAGTTGAAGAGACTTAAATTCAAGTCTCCAGACACCCCTATATCGGCCCCAATTCCTTTTATACCAGAGACAATTGAAGCCTATGCTGGAACAACGTTGTAACCGCCAATATGTGTAAAAGCAGTTTTCCGTGGATAAATGTTGTATGGGACCTAAATAATCCGCTTGCAAAATAGTGGAGCCATAAGAAAATATTCTGGTGGTTTTCTAGCGTCATTTCGATCAGACGATTTTGGTTATTTTGTGGAACAACGTTGTATGCGCCGCCGCACCGACACGGCCAACTAGTTTCTCGCGCGTTTGTTTTGTTTACATCTGTTTGGTGTGAAGTTTGTTATTGTTATAAACAAAAATGGATGATTCTTTGACAGCGTCGATTATAACACAGCTAAATAGAGGCAAAAAACGAAAGATGCATATTGACAATTGGAAGCAGAATATCAGAAAACGTCTCAAAGACAGTGGAGACAATTACGTTTCATCTAGAAATATCCCCCAAGAAGCTTTAAAACGCCCAGATGAAGTAAGTTGATTTGAAGCTTGTACTATTAAAGATTTCGTAATAAAGTCATGATAAAATTTTTAGAAACGTGTCTGCAAGTGTTTTTAGTCATGTGATGGGTGCTCTGCCGAATTATTGGTGGGTAAACACCAAACATTATTCCAGAAGTTCAGAGAGCTAAGTTATGATGGTCAATCGCAATACCTATCACAAGCTATTACCATTGAAGAACCGAAGAGAAGAAGGGTTGAAAAGACAATATCCCGCCGCCAAACTACTGTAAAATACGCCATAAATAGTATACGGGTATGCAAATCAACTCTCTGCTACATATTTTCCATCACCCAGAGACGAGTTCAATACCTTGTGGATAAAATAAAATCTGGTGCAGATATAACTGACAAACGTAGAAAGCATATGAACCGCCCAAAAAAACTTAAGCCAACAGATACACAGAAAATATACGAACATATTAAGTCATTTCCACAGCAGGAAAGTCATTACAGCAGAAATGAATCCTCGAAGAATTGCCTTTCACCTGATTTAAGCATCTCAAAAATTATTTATGAAACTTTGCTCGACCGACGATGAACGTGACAGACGGGAAATCGAAAATGAAAGTCAAATCCATCATTTGCGAGCAGAAGCAGGCTACCAATCATTGATAGAAGATACCGAAATGGCTAGGATAAATCCTAATTATGTAGTTTTATGCACAGATTTGCAACAAGTACTTTTTTGCCCAAATCTAACTCATTCGTCCATTTTCTATCAGAGGCAACTTTCTACCTATAACTATTGTGTTCATAACATGGGAAATGGTATAGCTACCATGATATTATGGGATGAATTAATGGCACATCGAGGCTCTACTGAGATCGCCTCGGCATTACTATTTCATGTCACTCAACATTTCCACCGTCTTGATCAAGGACGGGAAAGAAAACTTGTTGTTTGGTCCGACAGATGTGTGGGCCAAAATAACAACTGGAAAATGATAACATTGCTCCGACTGATACTGAAAAAAAAATACTTTACCCAAGTGGAGCAGAAGTTTTTAGTTAGTGGACACAGTTTTTTACCCTGTGACAGAGACTTTGCTCTGATAGAACGGATGAACAAACTTTCCTCGGTTTATGTGCCATTTCAGTGGACAGATGTAATCGCAAAATCAAAAGTAAACAATCCCTTCACAGTTATTTATATGCATCAAACATTTTTTAAAGATTTTACCGATGCAGAAAATTCAATATGGAAAGACCCTAAATGCAAAATAACACAGGGAGTGTGGATACAAATAACATTGGATGACCCGAACAGTATCCGGATAAGAAAATCTCACAACACAACTCAACCATGGATATTTGATTTGCTAAAGTCACCCAAGAAGGCGACAATTGAAGTAACCCTGGACGATCTTAAGCGCGGTCCAGACGCAACGTTTTATCGAACGACTTGTCGAATCAGACAAGTCGTATCAAGTAAAACGGAGCGTGTAGACCACAAAACGTACGTCTTGCATGATCGAAATAGATTGGTGCGATAAGTCGAAAATCTGAGCGGCGAGGCATCTTTTTGTGAGAACTGATTCGACAAGTTGGAGCATGTGAACAAACGTACGTTTTATCGGAATATTTTACAGTATATGTTCTTAGTGTCGTACTATTCTGTTGCCTCGTGTCCGTGCATTTCATTCTGCTTTTTGTAAATCTATAATATGTCTGATCTTCGTCAGTGTTCTCGACAATTTTTGACTGAATTTATTGAACTCTACCACACGTTTCCTTGCTTGTGGCAAGTTAAAAATGACGAGTATAGTGACCGGAATAAGAAGTCACAGGCATATAAAGTCATGATTGCAAAATTCAAGAAAATTGATGAAACTGCTAACAAGGAGACAGTTACAAAAAAATTAACTCGTTACGTACCGTTTTCAAAAAATAATGGGCCAAAATAATGAAATCTACTAAAAGTGGTGCTGGTGAAGATAATATTTATAATCCGACGTTATGTTACTTTCATCTACTTGAGTTTTTAGGTGACCAAGATCAAGTAAGAAAGTCGATAAACACCATCGATGATGAGACATATGAGGAAGATCAACAAGGGGTAAGTGAAGTTTTAGTAGTTATTTATTAATAAAGGAAAATTTAAGGTTTTTAAAGCATTTTATTGTCAAAAATATGTAATCCGGTTTGTATAATAATACCAAGTATAAGTTACTAACTAAGTTATCTTGCCATGGGACTGAGCCCTCATTATTAAAATAGCTACAGAATTTTTCTCTAACCATTTTTGCATTATTGAAAATTTGTCCTCTCGTTCCTCTTTGAAGGTCATGCATCAAATTAGGGTCACATCTGTCTCCTGAATCAACAGAACAATTTATAATATTTTCCCTGTCCATACTTTCTGCAGGTGTGTAATTTTGTGGACATTCTTGCGGAGAAAATTATGTAATACACAACATGTTAAAACGATCTTATCAATGTTTTCTATTTGCAAATTGATAGCAGTGTGGAAAATTCGAAATCGTGACGCTAAAATGCCAAAAGTATTTTCAATAGTTCGTCTGGCTCTGGATAACCGGTAATTAAAAATTCTTCGTTCTCTATTGAGTGCTTCCCTACTATATGGCTTGATAAGATCGGGACGTATTGCAAAGGCCTCATCAACAAACGTATATCCAATAATTTCGTTGGAATTGAGCATATATTCTGGTTTTGGAATTTTTAGATCGTTATTGACCAGTTTTTCATAAAATCTGGTATTAGCAATTACACCACCATCAGAGATTCTCCCATTTGTGCCAACATCGCAGTAGATAAACTCACAGTTCGCATTACATATTGCCATAAGAACTATGCTGTGCGTTTTTTTGTAGTTAAAATAATACGATCCGCTTCCTTTCGGAGGAATAATTCTGATATGTTTGCCATCAATACTGCCCAAACAATGCGGAAATTGCCATTTTCTTTCAAATCCGGCTGCGATTTGTAACCACTCCTGTTCGCTTTCAGGAAACTAAAACAAAAAAAATATTATAAAAATAATTCTTACTTTTAGCATCAAATACATTTTGTTAATTTTTAACATATCATTGTTTCAGCATTACTTAGATCAAAGTTTTCCTACTACACCATCTACCGCTGCACCGTCCACTCCGAATAGTGAAACAAGTTCCAGTTTCACCACCGGTTTAGGCAATTTAAATCGCAAGAAGAAAATTCCTTCAAATAACAATGAAACGGCCGAACTTATGTCTAAAATTAGTAAAAAATTAGAATTATTACAGGAAGATTCACATGACCGATTTGGAAAACATGTCGCTGATAGGCTTAGAGCAGTCCATCCTGATCAACTCAAGTTTGCTATGAAACTTATCTCTGATACTTTATTTGAAGCGGATATATTATCCCTGAATAAACATTCCAAAATTGACTAGTGAAATGCAACAAAATCCTCCTCAACGGCATCTACCAGAATCCACACAACATAGTACAACACAATACATTCCGCATATCAGACCGAAAGGGCAAATTACAAGGCAAGGGTGCCAACAAGGCTATTATACAGCGGAAATCGGCCAACAACAACATGCACAGAAGCTACAAATATTCAACCATACAACCACATCTCCGGAACTTGCCAACACAAATTTTATTCCTTCCAATATCCAAAATAATCTGTGCTTCACTTCATTCTACAAGCAGCAGCAAATACCATCAAGCAGCATCTCTTTGCAAGCAACAACAGCTATTCCCAATATTACACCAAATTCGCAATTTTCACAGCAGGGGAGTCAACAAGAGCAGCATTCCTCACTTAAAATTGGCCAGCAACAACACTCTTCAAAGCAGTTATCAGACGACCGTACCCTACTTTCACAGAATGACACAGATTCTAATCCTTCTAATCCTTCCAATCTTCATGAATATATTTCAAAATTTAAATCCAATTAAGGTGTTTAAATATGTAATAAACATGTTGTTGCTAAATTATAGTGTTTACTGATTATAAAACATGTTTCAATTTTTTTTTACAATGCCAATGCTTCGATTATTTCTAATAAAACTATTTTCTAAAACTTACCTTTAAGTAGTCTTTTTTTAAAACCCTATAGATAGCATCGCAAGTTTCCGGTATAATTGCACTCAATGATTGCTTGGACATGATGGTCGTGAACTCCAAATCTTTGTAGCTTCTTCCTGTTGCAAGAAATCTTAACGTGGTACTGAGTCTCTCATGAGCTGAAATAGCTTTTCTCATGCAGGTGTTTTGCTTCCTAATGTGGGGAGTAACAGAATTTAACAAATGCTTGTAAGTTTCAGCGTCTATCCTCAGGTAATTACGCCAATCATCTGCTTCATTATGAAGTTCACGTAATAATCTGACATGAGAAAATTCATGTCTTTTTAACAACCATTCCCTGGACCATCTCAATCTTTTATTCTTACGTTTATTTTTACTTCTTATTCCAATGCAAACAGCATAAAGTGACCAAAGAAACACTTCCTCCATGTTTAGACAAACGTCACGAAACTGAAATTTGACCGATAAATCGGAAACGTGTGGACGCGGTAATTTCTGTACCTTTTGTCGAGCGACTTGCATGACCGTTTTATCGTACGATAAAACGTTGCGTCTGGACCGCGCTTTAGGGAAGCGTATGAAGGACCTCTTCCAATCAAGAAAGAAAAACTGTCCAACTTATTACATATGTGTGATTACATTCCACTAAAATATGTAAATTTTTACAAAACTATTAAGGGCGATGCGATGGATAAATTATGTACCTACTACATTTCATTTTTGTTTAATTTGATTAAAATATTACATTTTCACTTGTACTTTGTTTTTAATCTTATAACAACGTTGTAACCGCCTTAGTTCCGTAAAACAACGTTGTAACCGACATGGATATACAACGTTGTTTGATTGAAATGAGAAAAATATGCTTGTAAATCACAATCCTGTATGTGGTCAAGTATGCAGTGCCTATCATATGGTTAAGTTCTTTCTTTACTAGTTATATTAGCCATACATTTACCTAATTAATAAAGCAATCGATCATTTTTGGTTTTTTTCGATTTCCCAACAAAACAATTTTTGGCGTTTACAACGTTGTTCCAGCATAGGCTTCAATTGTTAATTTAAAACCCGGTGTATGGACAATTTTATTGTATTTCCTAATATTAACAGGTGTAATTGGCCTAATAAATAGATACTTTAAACCCAAAAGGCCCTGTGTTATTCTTAAAGACAATGATTCTTCCCCACAGGTGTGTCGAATCTGAGGGGGGAAGAGTAACCTTTCGGTTATACAAAGACATTAATTGTTATTTTATAATTGTATTAATTGTTCTTATATTTATATTAGTATTTAAGACGTACCGGGTGACCCAGGGATCTGTAAAAGCCCCATAACTTATTTGCTATTTGAGATATCGACTTCTAGTTTTCTTGAACTAGTACCCACACTTATTCTACATATTTTAAAAATGATGCTATCTTTGCTAGGAACACTTATGCAATGTTTTCAATGTATACATGTTTTTGCCACAACTTTGCCAATAACTAACCAACCGTCCATAATAGACCCATACTATCTTATACTATTTTTATCAGCTTCTCAAGAGGGTTGAAAATAAAGTATAAAATATGGGGTGTTGCATTTAAAAAAACATAACTTTGTTCTGTTATGTATATTGGGTCACCCTGTACAAAAACATACATATTTTTAAAATATGCAGAATAAGTGTGGGTACCAGTTCAAGAAAACTAGAAGTCGATATCTCAAATAGCAAATAAGTTATGGGGCTTTTGCAGATCCCTGGGTCACCCGGTATAAAGTATTTATTTAAGACGCAGTTTATTGCAGATGTTATTATGCTTATGTTGTAATTTTAGATAGTATAAATAGCTTCGTTTATTATTATTCATACATTCATAATTTTGTACTCGTAACGTAACGTTCATAATTTATATTTTATTAGTATAATTAATATTGTAATTTGTAATTTGGAATTAAAAGTTAATTTTTAAAAACTCTAAAAGTGAACCTCTGAATTAACTATGCAAACATGTCCGGCGATGTGAGTTTGTAAATTTTAATCTTGCGACAACAACGTTTTTAACAAGTTTTAATATGTTTAACTATTATTTCATCGAGCCATTTTATTAATCCCGTATGTTCAACGGTTTATTTTTCACATCTTCCATGTAAGTAGTATTTTCGCCAACACGTGCATAACCTCAAATAATTAACTTATATTTTTTTTTCTTTTGTAAACAATTTGTAGCGTTATCCCTATTATTAGAAACTAATAAACATTGGCGAAAGCTCGGTTTTATGATAAATAGATTTATTAACCACCCCTTTAGGTCGGATTCCCTGATACGAGGATTTTTCTTCGATTTTTTTTACTATATATATATATGCTCGAAGAATATTTCATCAAACTCATCCTGGTCGGTAAAATGTGGAATTCTTCTGCTGATAATAGTAAGTAGTGAATATTAAAGGTTTTATAATTTGTTTATTCATTTGTTATTTTTATAGAAATGGTTGACTGCCCATACGTGAAGGGACATCGTTGTTTGAGACATCGGTTGCAAAACCATAGAACCAAATGTCTTAGGCAACTAAATCGTTCGCAAGGAGTACCACAACAGGAAATTTATGCACCTGTAGAATATGGAGAATCATCTGCTGAACATCCCTAGGATCAATATCCCCAGTATCAACATCCAACCGCTCAGGATGAAGAATTTTTGGATGAGTTTCTACCTGTGCATACCTACATTCCAAATCCAGGGTCAAATATTATTAAACTACCACCACATTTTCTATCGAAAAAGGAGCGTCGACAATTTAGATACGATCAAAGTTTGAATAAAAAAAAAATTATAATATGTGAATTATATTTAATGTATAAATATATGAATAAAACAATCTAGTATTTTATATTTATGATTATTTTATGTATCTCACTAACATCTCACATTACATTTTGCATTCCCATGAACTCTGCAGTTCACAGTAGGAAAGGGGATGTCATGACGTAAATTGTCTTTAATTGACGTCACAGCCAATGTGTTATATATTGAGGATTTAATTATGTTCATGCAGTCAAATAATCTAATCCACAAAGTGTTAAATGAAAGTACAAATGAGTTCTAAACAGTGTCGATGTGAGAAAAGTACCACAGCTGCGAAAACCCAAATATTCACCTGTGAGACTCCTCCAAAGTGTCCATCTACTCCCGAAACCCCTATAACACCTGGCGGGGGTTGGTTGTATCCTAAGTATACACCACCTCCTCAGCCGGTTTAACCGTGGCTAGTCGCTGATCCAACAGCAGAAAAAAATTCTATGTGAACCGACCCCGCTACCACCTCCAAAAAGACGTCAGACCCCGCCGACTTTTTTAAAATGGTTGGTGAACATAAAAAAAAACATCAAAGCGTGTAAAAATATTACAGAATATTATCATATCGTCAGAAAAACAACGTATTCTACCAATTATAGAAGAAAATAAATACAATACTTTCGACGATTTCCCGGAGCCTTACCTACCCGTGGAACCGAATTATTAGGTTTTATCTGGTGAGGAAGTTGATGATGTATTAGAAAATTTATTTAAAAATACCAAAGACAATACAAGTTGCAGTGAAGAACTTGAAAAGGTGAACAGTGAAAAGGTCGATCCTGTAGTGGGCAGTGACATATCAGAAGTGGACAGTGACATATTAGAAGAAATTCTAAATCACGTTGACAAAATAACAAACTTCAGTAAAGTGATTCACCGCGAAGAAAAGGAGTTGTGTTAAAAAAAATACTTATTGAAACGGAGCGAAAAAAATTAAAAACATTGGAGAAAAAAATATTTGATGACGAAAAGCGAATCAAACGAAAATTACAAGCAATAACCAAACAAAAGAGACTACTTAAAAAGTAGACGCAATAAAATGTATGTTTGCGGGTGTGGAAAATCGTTTGGGAGAGAATGGAGTTTAAGGTGACATGTACGAGAAGGATGTGGATACAATAATGTTGTATTGGATACACCAGGTGAGAAATTCAACTAATTTATTGTCCCAAATGCAAATGTTACAGTTGAATATTCTTTTCAGGAAAATTTTGTGCAACTTGTAAGGTGGCTGTGGCTGACAATTTTCACTTCCATATGCGGTCAAACTACCATAAAGCGAGAGCATGTCGAAATATCTGTGACAATGTTGAAATTATCCAGAGCGTATTTAACCAACGCATTATAACATATAGATTGTCTAGTTTAAAGAAACATGTACTACTATCAGATTTTATTTTTGAGATAAAGTCAAAAATTAATAGTTACATACATTTACAAATTTTAAATCATATAACAATCAAAGTAAATTTTGAGCTTTCTGCAGATTTCACTTTACAAACTAAACATGAGCAAGATATTAAATCATTTCAAACAAAATTTCAAATTATTACAATGCCATCTGATTTGGATAAGCTCATTGAAAATTCTAATGAGGACCTGCAGCAAAAATTATTAGATTTTGAAGAAAAAGATTCAGGTATATTATTAAATATTTATATAAATTACAAATATAATCATCTCCATGACTCATCATATTGTTATGTACTGAGCAAGTGATTTCCCTTTGATTTGACTGAAGCTAATGCAGCAAAGTTAATTGAAATCAGTAAATTGACAGTATTCTATAGTAATCAAAAGGTTATCTTTATTATCAAAATTCCTTTAACCAGTAATTTACTATTTAATTTCTACAACTTGTTTCCTCTACCTGTCCTAAGCGAATTACCTAAAGCTTGCCATTACGTCAGGTAGAACGAATTATGTCAGGTTACATGACTTGTCAAGTTGTCAAACTCTGTTAGAAAACGAGTACATATGCCACGAACAGGCCATATATTTCAACAATGCTGGATGAGACTTGCGAAACGTTGCTAATCACAACTCATGGTCCGAATATTCCCGCATCATGCAATACTCAATTAGCCAAAGGAACTCTAAATATTTGGCATCAATTAAGAGGAAATCGTTGGATTTTTGCATTGTCACAACCCGTGATTATGACAGTAATGTGTAACAACGAACCAACAAGGGACCTCACCATTACATCACTAGGGATTTTAACCTTAAAAAGGGGATGCCGAGCTTACGGAAAGGATGTCCAGCTTACAGCCTCAAGTAACTCCCAATCCGAATATCACCACATCGTACCTGAGATTCCAATCATGGACGACGATTGCTGTAACACAAATAAAATCAACAAAACTCTTCAAAATTATGAATTCAAGCCAATTCACTTTTCCAATATGAAGATGGATGATTTGAACTTCGCTTCACATCGATTCAACAACTTGGACCAACGTCTAACTGATTCATTACTCAATTATCACATTATTAAATATTCCAGTTGGTATACAATTGTATTTTCTGTAATAGGAAGCGTCTTTGGATTTTTCCTTTTATATAAATTATTGAGCTATTGTGGCGTTATTTTCTTACTGAAAAAATGCCTCTGTTCCGATGACGAATCAAACACACGTGGATGCTGTATACAAATCTACAACCAGTGCCACAACAAAACGAGCCCATCACATACCTTCAGAATGACCGAACCGCGAGAGGAGCCGGAACAGTTGGAATTAGTTGCAACAGCCCCTCCCAAATACAAGAACGTCCCACGGAGACCTTACAATCTTCGTTCCAGTTCACCAAGGCTTTACGATGATCAATGAAGCCGCGTCTTTACCCGCATCTTCATTTTCGGGAAGGAGGTGTTATGTACTGAGCAAGTGATGTGCTAAGTGACAATATTACTCTTTGTGTAATTATAAGATTTTATCTCTTAATGAATTCTTGCTATTATTAATATGAATTGTTTAGACCATAATAGTGTATATCGTATATTGTACTTTTATTGTATTTCTTACTTATTGTTAGTTATAAGTATTGATGTCAGGTACAGGATTCGCTTTATCTATTTTCTAAATCATTTATCCCTGTATCTGCATGTTTTTTATTATAATAGGCCACACATACCGCAAGATCTTCTCACGCACCCCCACAGTTGTTCACCCTCACGAAGAGCCATAACTCGTAATAAAAGTCACTAAGGGCTGAGAAAATCTTACGTTATTTTTACAAATGTACTTTATTGCTCAAGCTGGGTGGCATTTAAGCGTCGTTTCCCACGCTTATGTAAGCGTTGGTTCCCACCCTTATGATATAAATAGGATGAACCCTCAAATTGTGGTAGTCTTGATTCATACGCCAACTAGTTAATACTAAGTATAATTGCCAAACTCCGATCTGTACCAATCAATTAGTTAAATAAAACGTTGTTGATTAAACAAATCGTATCGATTGTTCTACAAGCAGTAGGACTGGTGTCAGGTGACGAAACAAACATCAATTCCACAACAATATATTCAACTTCCACCATCAATAAGACGCAAGAACGCAATAATTAATATTAAGAACACATTTTTAAAACCGTTGGAAAATTATAATGATTTTAATAATGATAATGCATATACCATTAAAACACACAAGCATGAGCCGTATTCATTTGCATATTACATTAAATGTAGTTTTGATGATAATTTATCAAAATTTGAAATGTATCGTGGTATCGATTATGCTCGAACTTTCATAAATTCATTGGAGGCTGATGTTTTAAGTATATATCAAAATTATTTAAGAATAAAACCCATGATTCCTTTAACTATGGAGCAAATTAATGAATATGATAATAGCAAATTTTGTCACTTTCGTGAAAAAGGCTTTCTAAATGTTGATATTAAAGTTCGGGATCATAATCATATTACTGGAATGTACAGGGGTGCTGCCCTTTCTATTTGTAACTTAAACTATAAAATATCAAATTTTATACCTATATTTATACACAATCAAATTATGATCTACATTTGTTCATTAAAAATACAGGAATTGATAACGAATAATTGGAAGTAATTGCTCAAAATAGTGAAGAATATATTTCGTTTTCTAAATATTTGTTAGTCAACCATTGATTTTTCTAAATTGAATGAAACAAAATTACCAGATATTGAACATTTTTATGATAATTTGAATGAAAAAAATATCACGGTACAGCAATATGACAGGGCCAAAAATGTTTGGAATGTTTTTAATTGTAAATCAATAGGGCAATTCGCAGATGTTTACTTAAAAATGGATGTTTTACTACTAGCCGATGTATTTGAAAATTTTCGCGAATTATCATTAAAAATTTATAAATTAGATCCGGCACAGTACTTTACAAGTCCATCATTGAGTTGGGACAGTATGTTAAAGATGACTAAAATTGAATTTGAACTTTTAACTGATATAAATATGCTTCATTTTTTTTTAAAGGGGATTAGAGGTATGTGTTACTAGAGAGTCAAACGCCATCAATGAATTTATGAAGACCTACGAATAATCCAAACCAACATAATATATTTTATATTTGGATGCAACAAACTTATATGGTTTCGCAATGAGACAGTATTTACCCTAAGGAAAATTTTCTTGGTTAAATTCGAATGAAATTAATAGTTTAAACATTACAGAAATTTCAGACACTTCAGAAATTGGTTATGTTTTTGAAGTTGATCTTGATTACCCCATTGTATTACATGATGAACACAATGAATTTCCACTGTGCCCTGAAAATATTGTTCCACCAAATAAAATAGGAAAATTAATACCAAATTTATGTAATAAATTGAGATATATAATTCATTATCGAAATCTGAAACAATGTTTAAATTTAGGTTTGA
Source organism: Ocypus olens (assembly GCA_910593695.2). Lineage (NCBI taxonomy): Eukaryota > Metazoa > Arthropoda > Insecta > Coleoptera > Staphylinidae > Ocypus > Ocypus olens. The sequence goes on along the minus strand of OU343063.1, from coordinate 28,883,858 downwards.
AAATAACTAAGATTTATCGCGTATTGAAGTTTTCACAATCTGATTGGTTAAAACTTTACATTTATTTATTGAATAAATAAAAATGGCGATACCGAGTAGGTTGCTCTCCGAGAATGATTTATTAAATACCACCATTATTGAGTTCGATCAAGGTTCTTGTGCTGGACCTGACTAAGGGTCCCAGTATCAAGTTTATTAAGTGCAACGTCTGTTTAGAAAGATACCATGAAGACTGCTTCAAATCCGAGGACAAGTTCGGCTCTGCTGCATGTTTCCGCTGTGAGAAGTTAGGAGTACAGCGCATCACATTCCAACTGGTCCTAAAACTCCGCGAGGAATTATGTGAACTCAAAAACCAGGTATTAATAAACCAACAAATGATGCAGGAAAAGGATAACTTAATAATTTCGCTTACACATAACCTAACCAAAAACAATAACAAAGAATGTTTTAAATCGCACTTGCAAACTTCCGCGCAGACGTCTGCACATCCGCAAAAATCTGTAAATTCACAGAAATCTATTCCTCTTTCAAACGAGTTAACCATATCACCATCCAGCAAATCGGATAGTTTAAGAAACCAACAAGAGATGGCTTCTCCGACCCCAAAAATAATCATAAATCAGCAAGGACAAACCGTAAAATCACCACAAAATTCTATACTTCAACAACACCGGGCACCAGCTGAAATTGAAAAGCCGAAAGATGAATGGACTTCCGTATCTTCGCGACGCAAACGTACATCTCATTTTCGCGGATGCGCCGTATCAAATTCTCTTGAAGCATGCCCACGTATTTCAAGAAAATGGTTATTCGTCTCAAGAATAAAAAAAGGAGTAACAGCACAGTAGGTCAAGGATTACTTAATAGAAAAAACTCAAATCCACGGGAACGCAAACTCAGAAAATCAGTTTATTGTCGAAGAATTGGAACCGAAGTACAAGGATGGCGACTATGCGTATTTCAAAATTGGTATTCCGGATAACTTATCAGATTCGGTAATTTGCCCGGAGTTCTGGCCAAATAACACGTTTATTAACCGGTTCTACGGCAATAAACGTGGAAAAATTAACCCACCAAATTTTCAGAAAACTCAATCTTTAAGTCATCCGAAATAGCAACACAATTAAATTACGATTTGTTATTACTAAATATAAGTTCTGTGAACGATGATAAACTTAATCAACTAATAGTGGATTATAATCACTACGACCTTAAATTTATATGCCTCACAGAGACTTGGATTAAACAAAATAATATATCGTTAATAAAATTACAATCATTTGTTTTAGGCTCCAATTACTGCAGGCCAAGCCGTGGTGGTGGAGTGGCAATTTGGCATAAATCTGAATTAAATACTATAAATCTCGGTCTCGAAAAATTCAGTGTGGATGGTGTAATAGAAATCCGCGGCATCTCATGGCAAGCTGACCGAGAGCACAACATATATATTCTTACTTGTTACAGACCCCCCGCAGGTAACTACGACCTATTCATAAAAGAATTACAAATAATATTAGACGCTATTTATTCCCCAAAAATTAAAATCGTACTAAACGGCGACTTTAACTTAAATTTAAACGCACGGACTAATAATTTCGCAAATCTGCAAAATTTACTTTTATCGCATAATCTACATTTAATAAACAATGATAGTACTAGATGTACCGCCACTACTTCATCGTGTACAGACCACATCTATACAAACTTGTTATCAAAACAGACTTGTACAATCTCAAACTCAATTTCTGACCACAAATCTATATTATATAATTTTGATATATGCTATACCTCAAAAAAACAAAAAGCAAGGTACAGGAAGTATGATGATCAAAACATTGCGAATTTCTTGTCAGACTTAGATGCCATATCATGGGCGAACGTATACGATGCGGTCGAATTTAACTGTAAATTTAATGAATTTCATAGTATCTTCCTATCTTACTTTAATAAACATTTCCCTTTGCAAGAAAGACATATTCACCGCAACAAATCCTGGGTAAACTCAGACATTAAAACATCTAGCCAAAAATTACATGATCTTTTCATATTAAATTCATGCCACCCAGCACTAAATGCTGTATATAAAGCCGCAAAAAAGCAGCATTTAAAATTAGTTCAAGATACAAAAAAGAACTACTATCAAAATAGAATAGTAAACTCAGATAATATTACCCGATCATCGTGGTTAGTTATAAATGAACTCTCAAATAAAATACAAAACCACCAGAACATTACTCTGGAGCATGGCGACAACCAAGTTCATAATCCCGAGATGATTGCCTCATTATTCAATTCTTTCTTCAAAAACGAACCACTAAATCTAGTGAAAAATATCTCAAACCCCATTCACGCCCCTAATAATCCCAGTAACGTACAGTCACAGTCAATGTTTTTAAGACCCTTCGACGAAAATAATGTACTGATCATACTGAATAACCTAAAAAATAAAAAATCGTATGGTTTTGACAATATCCCAGACTTTCTGGTAAAACTATCAGCTATTTATATAGTTAAACCTCTTACATATCTCATCAATTTATCTCTTGAGAAGGGAATTTTCCCAGAAACTTTGAAGGAATCCATAATTACTCCGGTATACAAAAAAGGAGCCCGCTTCGATATTAAAAATTACAGGCCAATAGCTTTAGTTTCAGTATTTTATAAAATACTCGAAATATGTATGCAACTAAGACTTAATGAATATTTGAACAAGTACGCTATAATAACACCTTCTCAGCATGGATTCCGAAAAAAATACTTTACTACAACAGCATTGCACTCATTTTATGCTAAAATTATTGAACACCTAGAGGCAGGCGAATATCCTGTAGGTATATTCATAGATCTGAGTCGTGCCTTTGACAGCTTGGACACTGAACTTCTCCTAGATAAGCTTTCTGTCTATGGCATTAGAGGTACAGTTAACAACTGGTTCAGATCATACTTGTCAAATCGTAGGCAAAGAGTTAGAATATGCCAAGTCCAAAATAACTCAAAATTTTATTTCGCCACACGAGATAATCAACATTGGGGTTCCGCAGGGATCCATCTTAGGACCACTTTTATTTATCATTTATATAAATGATCTAATAAATTGTGCTCCAGATACTCCACTATTCATGTATGCTGATGACACTTCAGTTATTCTCAGTAATAAGATTGACTCTGAATTGGAAACCTATTGTAATACAACACTAAGCAATTTATCCTCATGGTTTTCTTACAACAAACTCTCTGTCAACTTGCCTAAAACAGTCTATACAAGATTCCATAGCAAGCAAACAAAAAAAGATCTTGCACTGCATATTAATTTAAATGCATGTCCATTATCACAGAGCGAGCACACACATTTCCTAGGGCTCCATTTTGACAAAAATCTTGACTGGGTTACACACTGTAGGCAGTTGACCTCGAAGTTAAATAAATATTGCTATAATGTCCGTGTCATAAAACCATACCTCACGCAAGGTCAATTGAAAAATTTCTATTACGCCACCATAGAATCGAGACTGAGATACGGGTTGTGCTTTTGGGGCATGTCTACTTGTTGGAAAACAGTCTTCATAGCTCAGAAGCGCATTATAAGATCTATGACTGGAATTACTCGCAGAGACTTGTGCAAACCATACTTCACGAAGCTTAATATACTAACGCTGCCATCCTTAATCATATATGAACTTTTCCAATATACCGGGTGACCCAGGGATCTGTAAAAGCCCCATAACTTATTTGCTATTTGAGATATCGACTTCTAGTTTTCTTGAACTGGTACCCACACTTATTCTACATATTTTAAAAATATGTATGTTTTTGTACAGGGTGTCCCAATATACATAACAGAACAAAGTTATGTTTTTTTTAAATGGAACACCCTTTATTTTATACTTTATTTTCAACCCTCTTGAGAAGCTGATAAAAATAGTATAAAATAGTATGGATCTATTATAGACGGTTGGTTAGTTATGAGCAAATTTGTGGCAAAAACAAGGACACATTGAAAAAATTTCAGAAGCGCTTGTAGCAAAGCTAGCGTCATTTCTTTTACACTAAAAAATTTTCCACATCATGAAGAATAATACAAATCGGCTTTAGTTCTTTTTTGTTCATACTGCTATACAGGGTGTCAACATACGCAAAACAATGGATAACTATTTTTTTTCAAATGGAACACCCTAAATGTCTTGCCACCAATGCATGGCACTTTTAATAAGCTTTCCAATGATGTACAATTTGTATAATGAAATATTAAGGATTCTTGAGATTTGTTCATAAAAACATTTTTATTTTGTCACCTCCTGCTCATTTTCAGCCAAAACTATCAATTTTCTGTAAAAATAATAGGAGACCAAAGTTGTAGAGCGGAAAATTTTCGATCGACATAGATCTTTCGACTTTTCCAATAATGCATGCATTTCCCGCCAGAGTGCGCAAAATAGTGACCGTATATGCATTTTAGCGTTTTTTTTTCAAATTGTTTGTTAATCACTTGCACTATACTTTATTTTCCACGTCCTTTAGAGGAAAAACGTTTAATTGTAGAATAATTCAAATGACCTACATCAATTGAAAATGTTCCACTCTACAATTCTTAATAGAAGCAATTTTTGCTCTAAATGCATAGTTTTCGCTGACAATTCAAAAAACCATTCAAAAAATTCAAAATTGATACAAACATTTTCAATTTGCATTTTTAGCAAAAACTATGCATTTTGGGCAAACATTTCTTCTATTAAGAGTTGTAGAGCGGAACATGTTCAATCAATATAGATCATTTGAATTTCCCTATAATTTCCCATTTTTCCGCTAGAGAAAGCGGAAAATAAAGTATAGTGCAATTTATTAATAAAAAATTTGAAAAGAAAACGCTAAAATGCATATACGGTCACGATTTTGCGCGCTATGGCGAGCAATACACGCATTATCTGAAAAGTTGAAAGACCCACGTCGATCGGAAATTTTTCCGCTCTACAATTTTGGTCTCTTATAATTTTTCCAGAAAATGCATAGTTTTGGATGAAAATCCAAAAATCAGCAGAAGGTGACAAAAGAAATATGTTTTTATTGATAAATCTCAAGAATCCTTAATATTTTGTTATACAAACTATATATCATTAGAAAGATTATTAAAAATGCCATAGATTGGTGGCAACGTATATAGGGTGTTCCATTTGAAAAAAAATAGTTATCCATTGTTTTGCGTATGTTGACACCCTGTATAGCACTATAAATAAAAGAGAACCAAAGCCGATGTGTATAATTCTTCATGACTTTAAAAATTTTCTAGTGTATAAAAAATTATGCTATCTTTGCTAGGAACGCTTCTGCAATGTTTTCAATGTGTACATGTTTTTGCCATAAATTTTCCCATAACTAACCAACCGTCCAAAAAAGACCCATAGTATATTATACTATCTTTATCAGCTTCTTAAGGGGATTAAAAATAAAGTATAAAATACAGGGTGTTCCATTAAAAAAAACATAACTTTAATCTGTTATTTATACTGGGACACCCTGTACAAAAACATAAATATTTTTTAAATATGTAGAATAAGTGTGGGTACCAGTTCAAGAAAACTAGAAGTCGATATCTCAAATAGCAAATAAGTTATGGGGCTTTTACAGATCGCTGGGTCACCCGGTATTTTTAAATGTAATTCAGATTTTGTCTCAGCCGGACAAATTCATAATTACCCCACCAGAAGTAATGGAAATATATACATAAGTCAATATAAATTAAATACTACAAGAAACTCACCAAAAGTACTTGGAGCACTACTATTTAATCGTTTACCTACTCCCACTTTGTAATTGATGAATTACCGAACTGTTTTCACCAATCGTAAGCGACCCATTACTGTAACGTTGCCACCCACTAAATAATTTTAATTATGCAATGAGTGGTGAAAACGTAAATTTTTATTTTACCACGGGTCGGTCCGGGTTCATTTAGTTTATTTTTAATTTTTTTTTTTTAATAATTACTTACTTCCACTCTTAATACTTTCTGGTTGACTATAATTATGACTGATAAAACCCCCTTAATCCAATAAATACACACAACAATAATTAACTAGTTTATTTACAAAAATATATACAAAAATGTGAAATTAAAATAATTCAAATAATATAAAAGGAAACTAGCAGTTCATAGCAAGACGGCTGCTACCTCTGTGTTTGAACGACTGCTCGATCTGTGTTTGGACAGCCGCTCCCTCTGTGTTTGGACGGCTGCTCGCTCTGTGTTTGGACGGCCGCTCCCTCTGTGTTTGGACGACTACGTCCACGGCAGATTTCTGTACTCGTATTGGGGCCTGGGACATACACCCATAGATGGCTCTACACAATAAAATATGATGTGTTTAATTTTATTGTTTTCGGTACTTATTTTGTGTTTCGGATTTGCATTAAATTTGTAGAGTTTCCCCAATGGAATATTTCTCTTTACAAATTTAAACTAGTAAGGGGTAAATTTGCAGAGATTCCCCAATGGAATGTGTCTCTTTACAAATTTATCCGCCTAGTTGCAATTTTCGGCAAGACACGGTAATTATTTCGGTATCGGATTAATTTTGCAAAGTTCCCCCGTTGGAAGTTACTCTTTGCAAAACTATCTAGTAACGGCTAAATTTGCAGAGATTCCCCAATGGAATGCGTCTCTACAAATTTATCCGTCTAGTTGCAATTGTCGGCAAGACACGGTAATTATTTCGGTATCGGATTAATTTTGCAAAGTTCCCCCGTTGGAAGTTACTCTTTGCAAAATTATCTAGTAACGGCTAAATTTGCAGAGATTCCCCAATGGAATGTGTCTCTTTACAAATTTATCCATCTAGTCGGATTCGCGCTAATTTGTAAAGCTCTTTTCTACTTTACAAATTATCCCGGTAATTGATTCGCATTAAATTTGCAGAGATTCCCCAATGGAATGGGTCTCTTTACAAATCTAACTAGTAACGGGTAAATCTGCAGAGATTCCCCAATGGAATGTGTCTCTACAATTTTATCCGTCCAGTTGCGAAAACTGAATAACTTACAATCCGGATTGCACGTCACTCAGGATCTCGTATAAGCCACCTTGGAAAGGCCCACGCCATACAAGCTCTGAAGCAGGAGCGCTCCAGACCTCGTTTATATTCGCGAGATTCCCCTCCATTGTCCCCACTGTTCGGACTTTTCAGGTGGGGAATTCTTCCGCATTGCGGCTGTGGCGCGCACGAACGAAATCGCGAGGATTCGAATTTTTCGACGCGGTCGTTTCGAAACTTACTCACGGCCGAGCGATGGAATGTGCCATTTCAAGTTTTAATTCAAAATGACGAAACGATATGCAGAGTCGCCACCAATATATTTTATATATTTAATTCTGGCCCTCTTTGCATATCGCGTCGTTACATACCATCCTCACCCTGGGGAAAAGAAAGGACCTATTTGACGAATCCCTTCTTTAACGCCCTCCGGTATTCCATCTTTATCCACTTTTCCCCGACTTTAATGTGGATCTTTTTCTTCGGGTGTATGGGTACTTTAAACTGTACCGGTGGTGATATTGGGTTAGTCACAGTTGGCAGCGCCTGCACACCGATGTCCGCCATTGTGACCGACCCATCACCGCTCTCCATCGCACCGATTTCGTCCAGCCCCATCAAGCATTCCCAACCGGTGGATTCGGGTAAGCTAATTACGGGGGGTGAACGAATATCCCGGCCAGGTGTAAGTGGAAGCTGGCCTTCCTCCGGGGTCTTCGGGAGCGGTGACAGGCGGGTCACGGTCGCCATTGCCCAATCGTTGCTTGACAGCAACTCTTGCCACGATGCCGGTTTTTCATTAGCCACGGGCCGGGAAGGATGAATATTCCGGCCGGGCGTAATTGGGAGCTGTCCTTCTTCTGGCGTCTTTGGGAGCGGCGACAACGGTGATGGTCCCCGTTTCCCAGGCGGAGTCGGTGGAGATCTGCCGAATAGTTCCTCCATTTTGTAGAACAGTCTCAGCTTCGGGGGGGTATCCTGCATCGGAGACAGTAGAGCAGGAATGGGGCTGCAATGTAATTGCAAAATTTCTGCTCCATCCTGCTCCACGGATTTATTCCGGGGCGGTGTTCTTGGTCCGGAGACTTCGGTCGGAGGCGGCTGCCACGGTCGAATTCGGATCTTGCTTCTTCTCGCTGGTCGCATGGTTGGATTTAAACTGAAGACTCCAGTTGTACAGGTGAGAATTTATACCTCAAATGGCATTGCCCCTCCACGTAGAAATGTGTTTTTTTCCCTTTTTTTTTTTTTCTATATCATCTGACTGAGTTTTAACTCTGACACGTGTGACCTTCCATGCAGCTGATCCCGCGTGTCCGAGAGCTCGACGATGACCGGTGAAATCACCCTGTGGATTTTATAGGGGCCGCTGAATTTTGGTGCTAGTTTCGCTGAGAACTTCTTTGATGCGTCTGACAAATGATGCTGCCGTTTATATACGATGTCACCGACTTTAGGCTGGTAAGCTCTTCTCCTAAGATTGTAGTGCGTTTGCTGTTTAGCAAACGCTCGCCTTAGATTTAACCTTACCAGTTCATAAATTTCTTGGAGTTTCGCCATTCGTTCGCTGTATTCCTCCGGTGCCATTACAGTTGCATCTGGTGGATCAGCATCCTCGCGTATTGAACTCCCTACCGTTAACTCCCTACCATAATTTAGTAATGCTGGAGAAAATCCTGTAGATTCGTGTACGGAGCTATTAATAGCGTAGCTTATCTCCGGTATCCACTGATCCCATGTTCGTTGGTTGCCACGACACATTTGGGCCAGTGTCGTGCCAATGACTTTATTCATTCTTTCAACGGGATTATTTTGTGGACTGTAAGGGGGACTAAACTGGTGAGTAATTTTAAAATCATTACAAAAATCTTTTATTAATTTATTTTTGTATTGCGTCCCATTGTCTGACACAAACACTTTTGGTTTGCCAAATCGGTAAATTAATTCTCTTAATTTTTGCATGATACTACTGGCTGTCGCACTTCGTAGTGGAATTATCTCAGTCCATTTAGTGAACCGATCCTGGAACACCAGTAAGTAAACATATCCTTTCGTCGAGCGAGGAAATGGACCAATCAAGTCGGAACTTACAACTTCCCAGGGCCCATTCACCCTCGACCACCACATCTCACCTAAGGGAGGCTGTTGAGAATGCTTGTACTGCTGGCAAACTGGACAGGAATTGATGTACTTTCTTACATCCCGGAAAATTCCAGGCCAACAATAATCTCTGCACACCCTGGCGATTGTTTTGCGCATTCCGAAATGCCCAACGGAATGGCACTCGTCTAGGACAGCTGTGCGCCGCGGTGTCGGCACACAAAGTTTCCAGTCGGTATGAAAACCTTCGGTGAGTGTCCTAGCTGGAAATTTCTGGTATATATTTTCTCCAATCAATTTGAACTGGGAAAATTTTACGGGGTCATTTTGTATTTTTCGTTTCAAGGACTCATGCCACACGCACACTACTCCTGGCTCGGTATCGTCGATTGCGTCCACCTGTGTGCTGCGGGATAGAGCGTCAGCGACTTTATTTTCGCTGCCTTTCCGGTATATAACCTCAAAGTTATAATCCTGCAATTCCAAAATCCACCGGGCCAGTCGTCCTTTTGGATTTTGCATCGACTGCAGCCACTTGAGGCTCCGCTGGTCTGTCATAATTTTGAAGTGGTAACCTTCTAAATATCCCTTCCATTTTCTTACAGCCCAAATAACCGCCAAACACTCTTGCTCGATGACGGAGTAATTTTGTTCGGCATTCGATAAACTGCGGCTAATGTATGCAATCACCTTTTCAGATCCGTTATGCTCTTGCGTAAGGACTGCACCTAACCCAGTTTGACTGGCATCGGTCTGGACTGTGAAAGTTTTGCTGAAGTCAGGACATACAAGGACTGGAGCGCACGTCAACGCCTTCTTCACCTTGCTGAAAGCGATTTCCTGTGCAGAATCCCATATGAATGACTGTTTTTTCCGGAGGAGGTTTGTCAACGGCTGCACCAACTGGGAAAAATCTGGAATAAATTTTCTATACCAGGACGCCATGCCTAAGAACCTCCTCACCGCCTTCACATTTTTGGGAGCTTCCATCTGTGTTATTGCTTGGACTTTTTCTGGATCAGTTTGTATACCTTTAGAATTTATAACATGCCCTAAGTATTTGAACTCTTGTTGAGCGAATGTGCATTTTTCAAAATTTATCTGCAATCCTCGGTTAAGCAATTTACGTAGAATTAATTTCAAGTGTTGCAGATGCTCGTTGAATGATGCGCTAAAAACAATTATGTCATCCAGGTAACACAGAGCATAATTGTCACATTCTGGGCCGATGATTGAATCTAGATACCGTTGAAACGTTGCTCCGGCCGAGTGCAATCCAAATGGCATAACCTTAAATTGATAAAGTCCTCGTCCTGGAGCGGTGAATGCAGTTATCGGCCGGCTTTCGGGAGCTAAAGGTACTTGCCAATACCCATCCTTTAAATCAATTGTGCTAAGATATTTAGCTCCTCGTAGCTTATCTAGCAACCCTTGAATTTGCGGTAATGGATAGGCATCGGGCTTACTGACTGAATTTACCTTTCGGAAGTCCACACAAAATCGGTATTTCCCAGATTTCTTTTTCACCAGTACTACAGGAGAACTCCAACTACTACTGGATGGTTCGATAATATTTCTCGCGATCATCGAATCAATTTCATTATTTATAATCGCTTGCATGGCTGGGTTCCTCATGTAGTATTTTTGTTTCGACGGTTCGGTCTCCGGTTTTAATTTGATGCGATGCTCCACCAAATTCTCAATTTTTCCTGTTTCTTCTGTGGAGTGTAAATTTTGTTGTAAAAATGCGTCAAGTTCTACCTTCTGTTTCCCTGTAAGTCCCTGGATACTTGCGATTTTGGATGATGTCGTTACTTGACATCTACCAGGTGCTCCTCGACTGATATAAATTTCACGGCGTCCGGCGTCGATTTTGACCTGGTGCTCCATTAAGAAATTCATTCCAATTACCGTATCGACGGACAAAGTCGAAAACAAGTTCCATTTTACCGTAAATTCACAAGCTTGTGTTCTTGGATCGGTACCTCCCCCATGGATTATTAACGGGAATATTATTTCCCCTCCGGTATTTGTTTCTTTTCCATCGGCGAGTTTTACTCTTTTCTCTTTCGTCCGGTCCAATTTATATTTATTCTCCTCCAGGTGCTTCCATACGTTACTGCTGATATAACTTTCCGATGCTCCGGTGTCTATTAATGCTGTGTATTGTTTTCCATGAATGGAAACGACAATACACAATCTGGTCTTGTTTATTTTCGCCGGAACACAAATATCAGCAGGTTGTTTCGGGGTTATGGATGCCGGTTGCTTTACGAGCTCTTCCCCTGCTCGTTCCGGCGGCCTTCGTTTCCCTGAACATGGCATGGGCAGTTACGTGTTAAAATTCCTGTTTTTCCACAGAAAGAACAAAATAGTTTCGGTGTTCGGGTGCAGTTAGTACGGTAATGGCCTGTTAGACCACATCTCCAGCACACATTTCTCCTCTGAAATGTGTTCTGCTGCGTTGCTTCCGCGCTGGTCGATGGACGGTTGTTTTCTGTGTTGTTTTCAGCTGTTCCAACTGCATTTATTGGGTACCGGATTCGAGGTTGTCCGGGTGGACTTTGTTTTTGCGCCGGTTTATTCGCCTTCCCAGTAAATGCAGTTTCAGGATTAAATGACTGAGACGGAGTGGGCGGTGCGATGAAGGAATTATTTATCATCTGCGTAACTTCGAATTCCTCAGCCATCTCCAACAACTCTGGCAATGAGTCAAAATCTCTTCTTCTAATGTACAATTTGTACTCGGGTCTGAGATTTTCGTAGATACGCTCAAGTTGGTCGGCGGGTCTAATTCCTCCACATCTCCTCATTAATGTCTGTATGGCGGTGACGAACTCTGACGCCTTCTCTTGATAACCCTGCGTCCTTTTTCTTATTTCTTCCTCCATACGGAAGTGAAATCGGGGTGGTAAGAAAGTCCTTTGAAAATCTTTGATAAATTCCCTCCACGTTCGCCAAAGGTGTTTGTTATTTCTGTACCAAAGAAGAACTTTCCCCTTGAGTAATTCGGGCAGTACAACTAGCAGGTTATCCAACGTGTAGCCATAACAATTAGCGAGTTCATCCACACGCTCAAGAAATGAAATTGGATCCACGACTCCATCGAATTTGAGATTCCATTTCCTAATGTTGTCGCACATCTGGGCTGTGGCTGGTAGTTGAGGCTGCGTCGGGAGAAGTGTCGGCGGCGGCAGTTGTGCCTGTGGTGGTGGCCTTACTTTCTCCTTATCCTCCTCCACTTTGTCGTCTCCTTCATGAACGGATTCTTGTACTTGTTCGTCCTCAGAATCGCTCTCCAACTGGCCTTCTCCTGTCCGCAAGAACTTTACTATTCTTGTACGGTTCCTTCTGAATCAATATGAATTCTTTCTGCGAGCTCAATTAATTCAGACTTCTTTTTCAGGTACACCCATGATACAGCACCTTCCACTGAATGTTCAGATGTTGCACCAATGTCTTTACCCGACATCATTGTGTATTTTAATTATTGTTTAATTATTGGATTAATTTTTTTAAAAGTTTTATCAGTTTTTATAGTCCCTGCTCGGGCGCCATGTAACGTTGCCACCCACTAAATAATTTTAATTATGCAATGAGTGGTGAAAACGTAAATTTTTATTTTACCACGGGTCGGTCCGGGTTCATTTAGTTTATTTTTAATTTTTTTTTTTTAATAATTACTTACTTCCACTCTTAATACTTTCTGGTTGACTATAATTATGACTGATAAAACCCCCTTAATCCAATAAATACACACAACAATAATTAACTAGTTTATTTACAAAAATATATACAAAAATGTGAAATTAAAATAATTCAAATAATATAAAAGGAAACTAGCAGTTCATAGCAAGACGGCTGCTACCTCTGTGTTTGAACGACTGCTCGATCTGTGTTTGGACAGCCGCTCCCTCTGTGTTTGGACGGCTGCTCGCTCTGTGTTTGGACGGCCGCTCCCTCTGTGTTTGGACGACTACGTCCACGGCAGATTTCTGTACTCGTATTGGGGCCTGGGACATACACCCATAGATGGCTCTACACAATAAAATATGATGTGTTTAATTTTATTGTTTTCGGTACTTATTTTGTGTTTCGGATTTGCATTAAATTTGTAGAGTTTCCCCAATGGAATATTTCTCTTTACAAATTTAAACTAGTAAGGGGTAAATTTGCAGAGATTCCCCAATGGAATGTGTCTCTTTACAAATTTATCCGCCTAGTTGCAATTTTCGGCAAGACACGGTAATTATTTCGGTATCGGATTAATTTTGCAAAGTTCCCCCGTTGGAAGTTACTCTTTGCAAAACTATCTAGTAACGGCTAAATTTGCAGAGATTCCCCAATGGAATGCGTCTCTACAAATTTATCCGTCTAGTTGCAATTGTCGGCAAGACACGGTAATTATTTCGGTATCGGATTAATTTTGCAAAGTTCCCCCGTTGGAAGTTACTCTTTGCAAAATTATCTAGTAACGGCTAAATTTGCAGAGATTCCCCAATGGAATGTGTCTCTTTACAAATTTATCCATCTAGTCGGATTCGCGCTAATTTGTAAAGCTCTTTTCTACTTTACAAATTATCCCGGTAATTGATTCGCATTAAATTTGCAGAGATTCCCCAATGGAATGTGTCTCTTTACAAATCTAACTAGTAACGGGTAAATCTGCAGAGATTCCCCAATGGAATGTGTCTCTACAATTTTATCCGTCCAGTTGCGAAAACTGAATAACTTACAATCCGGATTGCACGTCACTCAGGATCTCGTATAAGCCACCTTGGAAAGGCCCACGCCATACAAGCTCTGAAGCAGGAGCGCTCCAGACCTCGTTTATATTCGCGAGATTCCCCTCCATTGTCCCCACTGTTCGGACTTTTCAGGTGGGGAATTCTTCCGCATTGCGGCTGTGGCGCGCACGAACGAAATCGCGAGGATTCGAATTTTTCGACGCGGTCGTTTCGAAACTTACTCACGGCCAAGCGATGGAATGTGCCATTTCAAGTTTTAATTCAAAATGACGAAACGATATGCAGAGTCGCCACCAATATATTTTATATATTTAATTCTGGCCCTCTTTGCATATCGCGTCGTTACATTACGAATATATAGAACATATATAAATGTTAAAAGTTGTACATAAATGTGTAACATGTACTATTACCACTTATGTACCTCGATATATTATATACTTATTAGCCAATTACAATTGACGTCCGCCGAGTCCCTCTGCATTCGTCTGTTCGTCTTTAAATATCAAAAGTGACAGTGACATTTAAACGTCAGATTACAGCTTATTGGTTAGCACAATAACCGACACAATAAACTTCACACCATGCCTTATTGCTACTTCCATCGCAATGGTATCTTAGTGGATTAACACTCAGAGTGAGTACAACAATCCGTATCCGTAAATTTGTTCAATCAATGTATTGGACAATGTATTATTCGACAGAAAATTGTTCGAACGGTAATTCGTTTGTTTGGTTAGTAGTCGTCCTACCTTGCCATTACCGGCTAATTGAATACAAATTTAAACGTCACCCTGACAAGATTCAGTTTCAATATTTCTTTAGTTTAAGCGTATAAATGTAAGGTCGAAGATAAAGTATAGTACATAACGCGAGTTGTAACGCAATTACGCGCTCGTGAAATTACGTTACTCGCCGCTACGCGGCTCGTACGCAATATCTTTCACTCGCCCGTAATTTGCTACTTACAACTCTAGTTATGTAATATACCATTACCCAACCACATTAAATCTGCTAAGAGTATTAAAACTTTTAAGAAACACATTCATCAATTTTTAATAGATAAGAATTATTATAATTTAAATGAATATCTTTGTTAGTATTTTTAAGTGATATGCTGTATTATGTGTTTTGTTTGACGTGTCCAATATGTATGTTAATGTACATTCGGTGGCAATAAAGCTATTATTATTATTATTATTATTATTATTATTATTATATAAACATGACTATGAGAAACTCTGCATTAAATGATTTTATAAGAGATTTATTCAAACTAATGAATAATGCAATTTTTGGAAAATTTCTGGAAAATGTAGACAATAGATTGTCTTTTAAACTATGTAGTCATTGGGAAAATACTTCAAGATTTGGTGCGAAGTCAAATTTAAAAAATATAACATTTTTTTTCTGAAAACCTGATAGGGATTCAGATGAAGAAACTCAAAGTTGTTTACAATAAACCATCTCGGATTTTCAATTTTAGATACTTCAAAAACTGTAATTTATGATTTTTATTATAATTTTTTGAAGCCTTTGTATAATAATAACTTAACATTAATATACACAGATACAGATTTTTTAATAATAAACATTCAAACTAAAAATGTGAATGTATGAAGATATAAACTTAAACATAGATACATTTGATACATCCAATTTTAAGCCTGGAAATATTTTTGATATGCCTAAAAACTATTCAACACTGGGTAAAATGAAACTTGAATATCCTAGTGAAATAATTTGTCTTTCGTGGGAGACGGTGCAAAAGCATATTGTGTCGGTTTAGAGGAAGATGTTATTAAATGGGCTAAAGGAATTAAAAAAGCCATCAAATATCAAATTTCAGATGATTATAAAAACGTTATTGAAAAAATTCAACAAAATTTTGTGAAATGTGTTGTTTCAGATCAGTTAAGCAAGATTTATATACCGAATTAGGACGCAAAGTTGCATTATGCCCCGTAGATGATAAACGTCTAATATTACCAAATTCAAGAAAATCGCTTGTTTGGGGCCATTATAAAATGATTTCAAATGTATCACCATTAGATTTGTTAATATAATTATCAGACCACATGTAATTTTTATATTTAGTATTATTATTATAACTTATTTTGCAATACTTTTATTATTTTAATGTATAATTATTGTATTTGAAATAAACATTTAATTAAATAAAGGATTTTAAATAAAACATTTTGTGATTTTACCTTGTTTATTAACAATCATGTTACATTTAACATATTAGCTAAAAAATGGTGATGTGGCCATCATGTTACTTTCTCCGACTTTATATTTACGTTTTCATGGGTTCATTTTCAATTGAAATCATATTTTAAATGTACATCGAGCGGATGAAACTGACGTTTAAAACGTCAAAATCATGAAATATGGAAAAATTATACTTCAAATTCAAAAACTCGGTTTACTCAAAAACTAATGAGATTTCGAAAAAAACTTGTTCTTAAGAAGTTGTTCATTTTGACATTCTCTACAATTATTATTCACATAAATTTGCTGTAACAATTATCGTTTCATAATTATAAACCAAAAATAAAAAAAAAAAAATTTTTTTCTCGAATAGCAATGATTTTATGAAAAATATTTTCAAGCAAAAGATGTTCATTTCTTTGTTGTCTTTGATGTTTGTTTAAATGTTTTGTAATATTTTTCATATTTAAGAAAATATTGGCAAAAAACAAAAAACTGTTAAGGTAAACACCCACTTCCGGTGTACGAAATTTTACCAAAAGCTTTTCAGTTCTTCGGATTATCAAATAAGACGTATGTTCAAAGTTTCATATCAATTGCTTTGTTAGTTTTTGAGATACAGCGCACACAGACAGACACACACACATACACACACACACACACACAGACACAAAAAAAAAATTCCAGAAATTGTTGAAATGGCATCTAGGGACCCCAAAACGGATACTTCCGTAAAAAAATTTTTTGAAAAAAAAATCACGATCACAATACTTTCTCGTACTTCGTAACGGAGAAAGTAAAAAATCTATATGTATACATCTTAGCGACAATAAGATGAATTCCCGAAATTCACATTTTTCCAATTTTCTCGAAATACTATTATCGACAATAAGGCTAGGCCTCCACATGCGATTTTTAGTAGCGCGATTTTTTAGTCACAAATGTTGAACACACTGTTTCAAATACAATTCAACCCATTTGCGACTAAATAATCACAGGGATTAAAAAAACGCAACCTGTCCTATTTTTAACGCGACACGATAGTCGTCCCACCACAGTGAATCATACGGACAAGCAGCGACATGCATCCGCTTGCGAGTATTTAGTCGCGATTCTGAAACCGTCTAGCCGGGTGTGTCGTTCAACAAATCGATAATTTTGTAAATATGTCCGACAACGAGGAATATGCTGAAGCTGTTGGGGGCATTTTGACTAATACTGATTCAGAGCAATTGATAAAAGAAGTTGGAAAAAGGCCAGCTCTCTATAATAAACAGCTGAAAGAGTACAGCGACAGAAATATGAAGGAAAAAATGTGGGCTGAAGTTTGTGTTCTTGTTGTCCCAAAGTGGGCCCAACTTGCTGCAAAAGATAAAAAATATGAAAGGTAAGTTAAAATTAAATTCATTAATTTATTATATATTTTTAACGTGTAATTTTCTCTTATCTGACGCATCTTGACCAAAAAACAAATTGTCAATTCACTTTTACATGACTATATTTTATCATATTGCCAAGGTAACAAGCCCTCTGGTGAAACCAAGTAGTCTGCAAAGTAGTCTCTTACTTCCGTACCTCCAGTGTCAGACCGCAAACCAATGCGAGATATGTCATTTATCATAGCATTCTTCTTCGACTCGTATTCCATCTTTTCTTCTAACAAAATTGTGTAATACACAACAAGATTTTACAATGTCATCTGCCAATTTTGTTTCCACATCTAATGCCGGTGAAAAATGCGCCATTTATTTGCTAAAACACCAACAGCACATTCCACCATTCTTCGAGCACGACATATTCTGTAGTTGCATACACGTTGTTTCGTACTTAAGTTCCTTCTAGAGTATGAGTCTCATTATCTGTTTGGATTGAGCAAATGCTTCGTCACCTACGATGATAAAAGGCATTGGCTTCCCATCGTCATCAAATGGAAGAGTTTGTGCGTCTGGGATATTTAATTTACCTGCACACTTAACATCTCACCAAGTGGTGAATTTTTCAATACATTTGATCAGTATTACCATCGTATCGTATACATCCTCGAGAAATGAACAAATTGCGTCAACGTCATCAAGTCATGAGAGACCTTAGCTAACAAATAATACATCTGCAAAAAAATGAGAGATCGCTTAGGATGAATGAGGAACCAATAGCGTCAACATCATCCGTACATCAGCTACTTTGTACTGATGAATGGCCAAATTCAACTGAAATAGTTGAGAAAAACGTAATCATGCAGAGGTACCGTATTTTTTTATTATTTTTAGATTCTTGACCTGTTTTACAATCTAGCGATGAGCATATAATGGAAATCGAGCATATCCATTCAAGCAACGACCCTTTGCTAAGTACTATTAGTAGTCGTTTTATTGTTGACGGGCAGCACTTTTTAAGAGAAATAAGAAGTCTAGAAGTGGACAGATATAGTTGCGAAAAAAGCAATCAACGATTTTTCCGCTTGAATAAAAGTTCGTGCGCAGCATTGAAATGGAAGCTATGTTTTGAATGTCCTTATTGCCTGGAGAAACAAATTATTTGTAGCGAACCTACGCCCCTTAAAGAACTTCTCGATTCTTCTCCATTAACTACAGGTACCTATTTTTTTTAAATTATAATATTCTAATTATTCCATTTATTTTATACATACAGAACAAATTGGTCAAACAGAAATAATATGATATCTCACAAAATAAACTAGATAAGCGTGAACAAACTCTGTTTGAAACTAGAATCAGAACATGTCTATTAGTTATCGGGCCAAAAAAATCTTGTTTTCTTTAATTGCTTACACAGTCTACATTTCTTCATAGCACTTTGCAAGTAGTTTTGGGTCTCAGTGCTAGGATTGGGTTGGAGAAAATCCAATTTTTCTATATTATCTGGTGACGTAGTTTTTTATATTTCTTCTTTCAGTAACGATGCATATGTGTTATATAATAGTCCATTCTATTTAATTTTTAGTTGAAGCTACTGTTTGGGGAACAATGGCTGTGGGAAGTGGTCACAACCGCTTAGAAGAATTGTTGTCTTCTATAAACATGCAACCACCCAACATTAAAACTTTCTATAAAATTGAGCAACGCCTGGGGAAGGTAAAATTAAATAAATTTGCTATTTAATTGTTACTTTCACATTAATCTCGTTTCAGATCTGGCAAAAAGTTCTTTTCCAATCAATGAAGGATCAGAACAAAAACAAAGAACTGGCCTTACAAAATGGAAATATTATAGAAGATGGCGAAACTCCATTATAACAGTTATTGTGGATGGTGGTTGGCCCACCAGGAGCCATGGGTACCATTACTCTGCCAATTCAGGAGTTGCATGCGTCGTTGGCAAAGAAACAAATAAGTTATTGCACTTAGATGTAAAAAATAAATTAAATAAATAATAATCGAAGAAGAAGAACAGGAGGCATGTTCACAATTTTGATTCAGCTATATGCGGAGAATCTTCGATTATTATTTATTTAATTATGTTAATACTCCGTAATTCGGGAAATCATCAAATATTAAAAATAAATATTGCTCGAAATGCCAATATTTGGAGAACAAAAATTTATCCTTCAAAAATTGGAATAAGTCTTCTTCTGCAATGGAATCGGACATGATAGTTGAAGCCTTCAAATTGAGCAAAACTTTACATGGCATTGAATATCGTATAATGATAGGCGATGGAGATTCAAGCGTGTATAAAAGGTATGAAATATTCACATTATTTCTGTTATTTGAACTGTAATAAATATTTTGTTGGTTCAGGAATTAGTACCGTACGGGAGACGGTCGTAAAACGAAAATGTTCCAATCACGCCGTGAAAAATTATACCAAACAACAGTTTCGCATGCAAAAATCCAATGCCGCTGTAAAAAAAATATTAAACAACACCGTAATTCGTAAATTAAAAGGTGCCGCTCGAGCAGCGATAGCACATAATGCAAATACCGAAATGGATGCTAAAATTTTAAAGTCAGATTTAAGAAATTCTCCCTGCCATATTTTTGGGGATCATGCTAATTGTAGGGATTATTTTTGCAAACAAAAAAATAAATCCGCTCCCTTGTCTGGCGATAAAATTGTGGTACTAGGATACATCGAGAAATGTATTAAGCCACTAGTCAGGAAAGCTCCCCAATTATCGTATAATGAAACGAGTAATATGGCTAAAAGTTGTATGTCTCTAGTCGCCAAATTTTCAGGGGGTAAACAAGTGAACAGAAGTCGACGTGGTTCATATAACTACAGAAGTTGGAGAGCAGGGCTTGATTTTCAATATGGTCCAAATTGGCATTGCAGAGCAATGCAGTCAATCAGCGGAATAGTGCCACTCTTCCCGAACTTCACTTAGGAGAGTCAAAAGAATAACCTCTTCAAAACTCTCGAAGAGATGTATTGGAATAAAGCGCAAAAATATTACTGAAAAAAATGATGGCAGACAAGATTATGGGACTCAGTGTCAGCAACCTGATATGGACAGTGAAGAATTTGCGAAGGAGTCTGTTAATTTCTTAAAGAAACTTTCACAAACTCGCGAAGAAATACACAACATTGAATTGAAAACAAGAAGAAAGGCCGACAACGAAGAGTGGTTTGTGGAGAGGAAACACCGATTGACGGCATCTAAATTTGGCACAATCTACAAAAGGAAATATGCTCCTCTAGTATCAAGTCTACTTTATGAGGAGCCATTTTCATATGAAGTCACGGTCTACAGACAAATAAATGAAAAAAAAAATGACTTAACGAAAGTACGAAGACATGATAAAAACTTTTTTGTGGATGATACGTATGGTTTTTTGAGAGCATCTCTAGATGGGTTGATAGAAAATGGTCGCGGATTATCGAAGTGAAGTGCCCAAAATCGATAGAAAAATAGCAATAGCAAAAGCAGCAATCCCAAAAAAAATATTTTTTGATACGGATTTGAAATTAAAACGTAATCACAATTATTACTATCAAATACAGGGCCAGATGCATATTGCAGTCGACTTTTATGATTTTGTCGTATGGACGAAACAAGACTTGTCGATTGAGAGAATTATCAGAGACGACAATTTTTGGGAAACAAAAATGATTTAAAAGTGTTGTTTCGATGAAAATTCTCAAATTGGAAAAGACATTCGAAAAACTGCGGAGAGACCTTGAATTGCGAAAAATTATAAACAAGTTGGTGAGACGTTTTGAAAATTGACAATTTAAATGAATAATATTTATTCGTGTGTCTTAATTTGTGTAAAAAGTGCTAGCCCGTGAGAAAGAACGGGCGCGACGTAAGGAGTTCTGATTTCATGGGATAAAACAGGAAATCCTATGCGATAAGTGTCGGATTCGGCGCGAATATCAGAATTAAACTTGTTTAACCCGAGAACGCTCGCACCGCGGTCATTTTGCCGCCATCGTAGTACTTTCCCCCTCCTCTCTATATTTGAGCTGCAAATCTATCTTACTCTTACAAGTCTTCGCAGAACTTGTTGTTCAGTAGATGTGCAGCTTTCATAGGTGCTTGTTGTTTTACGTGAAATATCTGTAACCGGTCGTATTGACCGAATCGCGAGCTTTTAAGGTGTATATCAATTTATTTAAGTATTCTTCCAAAATACTCTGTGAAAACCGTAGACAAAATCAAGTAAGTATACAATCTATTTCGGTTACTATAATAATATGATATCTATTAATAATTTAAGGTTATGAATGACCGAATGTAATAACACAGTATAACTCGTAGTAGTTGCTTGAGTGAACCTACTGCGTACTATACTGTGGTAATAATAACCATTCTTTTAGCTCATAAAATGAGCGTGAAATTGCACGAGTACAAAGACTATGGGATGAATTATCAGGCGAAGAGGAAGTTGGAGGTAATTAAGACCGAGACGAAGATTTTCTGGAGGGAAGTGACCATGACACAAATTCAGTACAGTCAGACTACGATCAAGAAGATGATGATGATGATGATGATTCTCATTCTTATGATGACTTGTCTTTGTCTAAACGTCTTGATAATTATGTGGGTAAATCTGGCATGCTGTGGTGCAAACATCCACCAACAAGTCGTGCTGCAAAAACAAAACCAGCCAATATTATACGTTTTCACGAAGGTCCTGCAAATGCTGCCAAATTTACTACAACTCCAATTGATTCGTGGAAGTTATTTTTTCCTGATGAGGTTATAAAAGAAATTGTTTTACATACGAATATAAAAATTCAGTCAGAAAGCGTTTATGGGTATATTGTATTTGGCAGGAGTTTCACGAGCTTCTCACCTGAATCTTTCGGATTTATGGGCTACCGATGGTACTGGTATAGAATATTTTAGATGTGTTATGTCGTTGTCGAGGTTTCAGTTTCTAATGCGATGTATAAGATTCGACAACATTCAAGATCGAGAAGTTCGTAGAAGTACAGACAAACTGGCAGCTATTCGAAATTTATTTGATGGATTTGTAATTAGATGTCAACAAAATTACATAGTAGGGGCAGATACAACAATAGACGAGATGCTGGAAGCTTTCCGAGGACGATGCAGTTTCCGTCAGTATATAAAAAGCAAACCTACACGATACGGGATCAAAGTTTTCTCGCTGGCAGATTCACATCCCTACTATACCCTAAATATGAAGGTTTATGTTGGCACACAGCCTGAGGGTCCTTTTAGGCTAGATAATAGTAGCAGTAGCATTGTAAAATGCCTAGTAAAACCAATTGTTCGATCAGGGCGCAATGTGACCATGGACAATTGGTTCACTTCATTTAATTTGGTACAGGACTTACTGCAGGAAAATTTGACTGTGGTGGGGACTATTAGAAAAAATCAAAGAGAACTGCCACCGGAATTCGTCAACTCAAAGCACAGAGAAGTACACAGTACAATTTTTGGTTTTACAAATAACGCGACTTTACTATCATATATACCTAAAAAGGTAAGACGGTTCTGTTGATGTCGTCAATGCACCACCAAAGAGAAGTTGAAGATGCAAATAAGAAAAAACCAAACATTATACTATATTACAACAAAACCAAAGGCGGCGTTGATAAAGTTGACGAGATGAAGGGAAGTTATTCTGTTTCACGTAAGAGCGCTAGATGGCCGCTAACACTTTTCTTTTCAATTGTGAACATTGCTGGGATTAATAGCAGAGTTATATTTGAATTTAATACGAAAACAAATTTAAACAGGCGTGAATTTATAAAAACGCTTTCTAAAAAATTATGCAGTGAACACATGCACAGACGGTTGACAATGGATATTCCTGTG
This sequence comes from Ocypus olens, assembly GCA_910593695.2. Taxonomy (NCBI): domain Eukaryota; kingdom Metazoa; phylum Arthropoda; class Insecta; order Coleoptera; family Staphylinidae; genus Ocypus; species Ocypus olens. The sequence goes on along the minus strand of OU343063.1, from coordinate 28,860,517 downwards.
AATATTCGAAACAGTATTCGTAATGTTTTACAAATTATTGAGCCGGCAACTGCAAGAGCCAGTAATGTGGTAGGGAGATGTGAATACTGCTCCTCAAAGAAAAATAGAAAAACAACTGCAACTTGCAGGACTTGTTCAAGGTACATTTGCAAGGAACACAGAGCTGAAATATGTTTGATGTTTTCTTACTTTTTACGTTTTTCTCTATGTATTTTCATGTATAATAAAATATTTGTTAGTAATAAAGCTATTTCTCATGTCATATAATTAGTTAATTAATAGAAAAAATAATTAACGTACAGAGAATTGGATTTTCGAGATCGGTCAAAACGACCAAATGCGAGCGCTAACGCAACGTTTTTGGCGCGAGCGTTCTCGGGTTAATCATGATTTTTGAAATGGAGCCGGAAATATTCGCAGTCCGCGCAAATTGAGTAATATAAATTGAAGCTCAGAAAGGGAATTATTCAGTTCAACCAAACGTTAGAAGAGTTTATATTCAAATATTCAAAATATTCAAAATTCAAAATGTTTTCGTGGGAATCATTTGTGGGATTGTGGGCGCCTTTGGTGCTGTGGCTGGCACGCCACCCTCTAGACCCGTTCAGACTCAGCCGGTTCCCGAGTCTGGAGCCCAGGGAGAGGAACCAAGTGAGGAACGTGTTCCGTTGGTACCTGGCGGGGGCAGTCCTACATCAGGACGGGACTTATAAACACCCGCTCCGAGATGGACGTGGAGGCGGAGGAGGAGCCCTTTCACCGGTGGGACATGCAGCCAGAGGGGCTCCCCGTGGCAGTGATGCCATATCCGGCGCAGTCCACCTCCTGCAACGGCTGTGAAGACCGGCTTCAAAGAAAAGAGCAGGAGGAAGAAGTAGACGCTGAGGGAGAGGAGGACTACCGGCGCTATTTGAGGAGGATCGAGGACTCAGATTACGAGTCGGAGGAGTCAGAGGATTTTGTTTTTTAATAATAAATAAAATATAATTCTTATCTGAAATTTTTAATTACCCCACCTTATTTTGTAATTGTATTAAGTGTAATTGTAAATATTAATCAGTATCAATCATACCTCGACAAAGTAACAATGGAAAACAAAGTAGACGCCGCCATTGAGGCATTTTATGATAAGCTGCTGGTGCTGTATCATGTGAAATATCTTCCGATTTATTACTTAAATCAGGCAGCGGTGGTGGTGGCGTCTGCCTTTAAACGCAGGTATCGTGGAGAATTCTACTATTATATTAATAAAAGACTTGATACAAGTGAACTAGGTAATCTAGGAATTTACGTTACCGGATTTATAAATATCAATATGTTTTCCAAGAACATTCTATATTACAATAAAATATATTAGGCCTAATTAGGCGCTATATTTAGTACGCGGATAGAAATTTAATAGAAATTACAACTAACTGTCATCTGCGATTAAAGCGTAAAATCCTACAGTTATAAGGAATAAAACGTTTTAAATACAGTGAGCATATTACTACACAAGTATGCATTTTATTTGCAGTTTCCGTTCAGTTTAACCGAAGCTTAATTTTTAAAATATAATCAAATTGCTAACAAATGCATAATCTAACAATACATGTCATATAAAATGTAACTTTTGTAAAAGTGCATAGTTCGTATATTAAGTTGCCCATATCGAGTTACTAAAAATTTAAAAATAATTCAAACAAACCGGGGATTCGTAGCCAGTGACAGCTGCCACATGAGATAGTTTGCACGTTATCAGCTTTATCTTTATTTATTGAAGATCTTGTAGTATAATTAATGCGAATTTTCTGTTTTTATCAGGTACAACTTCTTGTGTTTTAATGTGAGTTTGTTTTAATTGATAACGATGTTTGCAAGACTCATCATTAATGTTCCGTTTTGTATCGGGTACGACTTCTTTTGTTTCGATTAAAATATGGAAGTTATTAAATATTCTGTCTTATAAACTCGTCACTTGCATTTATTAATAATGGAAACATCAAATGGCCGTATTAAATATTCTTGTAAATATCCTGAATGTCAAAATTCTTTCTTTTCCGATATAACTAAGTTCGACTACAAAAATAAACATTTCTATAAATTTCCCAAAAATTAAGGATATCTTAAAACATGGAAAACCATTTGTAATATTGAAGAAACCGTTCATCGTTTAAATTTTCATTCATTAGCTCGCAGTTTCAAAATGATAATGAGTACAATGAAGTACAAATTGAAGAGAATTCTCCTGAAACACGACCAAAGCAGATGCATGGTAAAAGAATTGTAGATGTCCAGTTTTTACTTCACCAATTACAAAGCCTGGATAACCACTATTACTATTAAAAACTTGTCAATAGAAAATGATCGTCAGTGCGGTCTGCAGTCAAATGTTCCTTTAAAATGTTCAATATGCAGTGCAAAATTCGAGATTCAAACCATAGAAGGAGACGGAAATGATATACATTTTTCTGCTGTTGCTAGAATCATGAATATTGGATCAGGTTATTTTAGACGAAATTATTACCGCGTTAGATTTTCCAATGATGAGTACAACTACGTATAAAAAAATCCACGAGCAGATATGCGACAGCATACAAGAGGAGGCACTGAAGGCAATGAAGGAAGCAGCTATAGAAGAAAGGAGGATTGCTATTTCTGGAGGAAACCTTGATAGTGACGGGGTACCTTTGATTACCGTTGTTTGTGATGGAACATGGTCAAAAAGATTCTACAAATCTAAGTATAACGCTTTGTCTTGCGCAGCTACAATAGTTGTTTATAAGATCAGAAAAGTTATATGGATGGAGGTAAAAAACCGCTACTGTAAAATTTGTGCAGCAGCGGAAAATCGAGGAGCTACTCCACATCAACACATCTGCTACAAAACCATACAGGGAGCGCAAGCAGCATTGAAGCCACTGGAATTGTCGAATCTTTCTCCAAGACCGAAGAGTTGTATGGAATGAGATACAACAAATTTATTGCCGATGGAGATAGTAGCGTTTATAAACGATTAGTGGAAGCACGTCCATATAAAGATACAGAAATCACAAAGGTCGAATGCCGAAACCATTTACTGCTGTAACAAAAGCTATAGAATTTAGAAAACAAGAGGATACAAATATCAATGTAAAAATAAAAAATCTAACGATGGACATACAAGGTCCGGCAGAAATAACTCCCCGATTAGAAAGTAACATTGAGCAGATAAGAGACGGAGTAGAGTAGTGGGGGCGTCTCCTTGCGTAGCAGCATACGTGCCGTTTTTAGTGTACACCATGGCGTGGTCGGGTGAACACCGTGCGTTCGTCGTGGAACAGTTTCTCCAAAATGGCGGATCACCTATTAATACTCAACGCGCCTTCCGTGTTCGCTTTGCTCTCGGACGACGGGACCCTGTTCCCGATAAGAAAACAATTTATTGTTGGGTATCTAACTTTCGTAAGACAGGGTCTGTTCTTCGCCGCTTGTTTCCAAATCCAATTTCGAGATTTGGTGACGTTTTATGGCCTCCTCGGTCTCCCGACTTATCGATTTGTGATTTTTTCTATGGGGGTACCTCAAGTCACGTGTTTACGAGGCCAAGCCCCGTATGTTAGACGAATTGAAGGAAGCGATTCGTCATGAAATTTCCCTAATCAACAGAGACATGCTGGAAAGAGTGGAGGGCAATTTTCGTGAACGGCTGCAACAGTGTATCAATGAAAAAAATCATATGCCAGATGTAATTTTCCGTACTTGAATATTTCAAAATGCTTTATTATTAGCTATGTTGTACTACCAATAATTTTTTTTTAGAGTAAAAAATAATAGTTTTATTATTATTTCAAAAACCCTTGATTCCTATGCCCCACCCTGTACAATATATATCATTAATATTTATGTGTGAATTTTAGGTCTTATAGGTGGTAATGAGATCATAGAGATCAACTGTATTTATGCCCCAAATAAGAAATTTCAAACATGGGAAGAACTACTAAAAATTAAAAAAAAAAATATGTTGTTTGGGGTGCTGTGGCTTCGGTAGCAACAGTGGACTGTATACAATTTCGCGAGAGCTACCGACAGCGTGTGGTGATCAATTGGGAATGCACTTATGTCGGGAAACTGGGACTAAAGACAAATTAGCCGACTAACCTGTTGATGTGGTTCCTTGGCGTCCATCTCCTTCCCGGGAAGTATTAAATGCCCGACACTTCGTGCAATAATTGAAGTGATAAGCGAAGCACAATACGTGTTAGTCGCGCGGTTTCTTGGACGACTCTCTCTGTTCGCACCAATTGTTCAAATCGGCTAATTCTGGGTGAGGGTTAACAAAAACGGGAAAAATAGTGCGCATGGAAATAAAGGATGGAATGAAATGGCAAATAAATGCATTTAAATAAACTATCAATTCCTCTCGCGTTATTTGCACCGAACATATGTTTAACACTGGACAGTAATGGAATTCATCTCAAACGAAATAATAATTACTATTATCAGGTATTAAAAAACTTTAATAAATTATATGAATAACCTATTAGCCTATGCACTGTTATATTCCAGATACAGGGGCAATTAAACATAAGCAAGAAAAGCAATTGATATTTTGTTGTTTATGTAAATGACGATATGCCATTACATGTCGAAAAAATTAGTAGGGATGAATCATTATGGACGGAAAAATGTTGCCTCTTCTAAAACAATTTTATGCAGAATGCATAGCACCTGAAATTATTAGGGGAAATTTGGCAAAAAATGCAAGATGTATTGATCCACCGAACATTCAAGAAGAAATAGATATACACATCAAGAAACAGAAAAATTTGGCTAATGTATAATGTATTGGCTTCTGAGGTTAATATAGGTTTATATTAAAATTCACTTTGTTTGTTTCACGATTAAATTGTTTTATTATTATTTTTGTTATTGTGAAACAAACCAAGTGAATTTTAATTTATAAACCTATATTAACATAATGTTTCACCAAGTGATCAATGAGAAACAAGTATATGACATTTCGAGGTTAATTACAATATAATAAATACAGGGGTCGAAATTTGAATTTGTTATCGTAAGTAAGTCGTAAGTAAACTACTACTTCACTTACGATAACAAATTCTATAAACAAACAGAAGGACTACCAATGGGATCACCACTAAGCCCACTATTAGCTGAAATATTTATGAGTAATATCACAAAATAAATATTAAATTCTCCTCTCGGTAAAAATAACAATTAAGGTATTTAGGGCGTTATGAGTATAATAACGCCCCAGGTCGACGGTGTACAACCCGAGGGCCTCTGGCCCGAGGGATGTACGTCGATCGTGGGCGTTATGCTCATAACGCCCGTAGGTTATTTTCTGGAACTTTCTGAAACATTTGCTCCAAATTCTTTGTGGACAAAATACTCGATGCTAAAGAAAGAGTTGATATTAAATTAATTAATAAAAACCACAGAAAGATTTATGGAGTTAGAAGTATTTTTAAAACAATCATCCAGAAATTATGTACCAAAAAAATCAAAAGTCTTGACGCGAGAACAAGTGGTATTATTTTTGAACACCGCCCCTGTAGAAGAATTTCTTTTGGATATGGTAATATTAGTGATTGCACAATATTTAGGTTTGCCTGAGGCATATAAATATACTGGACATTGCTTCCGACGCACTGCTGCAACTTTGCACTCTAATGCGGGCGGCAGCATAGAAAATTTACAACGTTTGAGAGGCTGGAAAAGCCGGAGCATTGCACAAAGCTACGTAGATGAGAGTATGCAAGCAAAGATAAACAATGCTACGTTAATTGTTGGGTCCTCTAAAGATGTACTTTCCTCGTCCAGTGAGATTTCAATACCGATGACTTCAAGAACACTAAGCGACGATAATATTTCAAATGTAGCTACGTGTTTAGCCCCGTCCGTTACAGGAACCTTCACAAACTGCACATTTAATACAATAAATAATAAGTAGTATATGTAACGTTAACGCCCGGGCATTATAAAAAATAATGTCGCACTAAGCTGTTATAAGTTCTGTAATATGTCATAAATTTAATTCATTATTATCAATTCATTTGTAGGTAGGACATAAACATTTTAAAATGTGGCATCGCTATATAGATGACATCCTATCATGTTTTGTTGGAACAGATAGACAATTATCCCAATTACTAGACTTCATTAACAATCTCCATCCTAAAATCAAATTCTCAACAAAAACTGAAATCAATAACAATACTAAATAACTAGACCTCTCTATCTCTAAAACTAATAACACCTTCTCCTTCGATATATATATATATATATATATATATATATATATATATATATATATATATATATATATATATATATATATATATATATATATATATATATATATAATATCCAGAAGGGGAGTAACGCCGTTGAATTTAAAATATGTAGAAATTGAATAACGGGTATTACGGCGGAGGGCTTTGTGGAGAAAGTAGAAACTCTTTTTTCACGTGTAATATTTCGCAATTGGTTTTATTGCTTCATCAGACACAACTAAAAATTAAGAGTAGAATAAACAATTTGACAGTGATTGTGAAGTTAACATTATATGAGTTAAGTGAATTTACCAATTTTGGTTTGAAATTTACATTCTATAAAAATAATATAAAATAGTATATAAAAAATTTAAAAATTTAAAAAAAAAAACTTACGAATTGAGTGATAAGGGTGTAACTAGCTAGGTATGCCTTACAGATTAACATGGTAACATCAACGGTGGTGGACAATTACCAACATGGTACATGGTGCAGCAACACACGGCGAAAACATGTTAAAATCGGGGAACATGAGGACTATCGTCCATCTCCCGAGCGGTTAAAAATATATTACTTGTAATGATCAATTTATAAAACTGTTTGTAATAAACATTTTTGAAAACTTGTGTATGTAATAAAATTAAAAAATTAACGTTAAGTTGTTCGTTAATTGCGTGTTGAAAACAAAATAGAAACGATGAGAAAGGTAAAATTGCAAAAAACATTGATTAGGAAGACGAAAAACGGGAACGACGACTCCGTGTTATCACGTGGGTTTTGGTCGGGAAGGAAAACGGCGGTAAGTCACGAGTGTGGCTGTCAACATTTAAAAACTGGCGCGATGTTAGGTTACCGAGTGAGCCGGGGAGAAATGTATGTGAGGTTGCCTAGATGTACGAGCGTGAGGTGTATGTTATAGACGTTCTTAATTTCCAAAATGGTTAAGATTGAGTAACCACTTTATTTACTCTTCCGGACAGGCAACAGGGATTATGAAAGCCACGTAAGTAACATTTGGTTTATATGGGGTTTTGTTTTGTTTAGCGTAGAAATTGATATCTCAACGGGTAATATTTACAGTCAAATTTAGGGAATGTATGAAGTGATAAAAAACTAAGGGGTTATGTTTTGTGTTGTAAGGTTAGGGGAAATACTACCGGAACTACCACCTACATTTAATAAATTGGCGTAAATGCTGCTGAGGCCGGATACATCAGTTCTTGCGTTCATTGTATTAGGAGTAATGAAAATGTGAGCCATTTCAAGAAACAGCCTATTATGTAAATTAGGGTCGGAGTCTAAAATTTTAATTCTATCATAGTCCATGCGGTGGTCGTGCGTGTTGGAATGTTCGGCAAGAGCGCAGGAATGTTTCCCTAAACGGGAGTCGCTCCTGTGTTGAATAACGCGATTTTTTAGCCATTGTGCTGTTTGGCCAATGTAACAACGATCACAATCTGCACATGGAATACAGTAAATTAAACATGATTTAAATTTGTTATCGGTATTAGATTTTAGTTGTGAAAAAAGGTTGTTGACAGATTTAATACTATATGATGCAATTTTAATTATTATTATATTATATTATTATTATAGTATTAAATCTGTCAACAACCTTTTTTCACAACTAAAATCTAATACCGATAACAAATTTAAATCATGTTTAATTTACTGTATTCCATGTGCAGATTGTGATCGTTGTTACATTGGCCAAACAGCACAATGGCTAAAAAATCGCGTTATTCAACACAGGAGCGACTCCCGTTTAGGGAAACATTCCTGCGCTCTTGCCGAACATTCCAACACGCACGACCACCGCATGGACTATGATAGAATTAAAATTTTAGACTCCGACCCTAATTTACATAATAGGCTGTTTCTTGAAATGGCTCACATTTTCATTACTCCTAATACAATGAACGCAAGAACTGATGTATCCGGCCTCAGCAGCATTTACGCCAATTTATTAAATGTAGGTGGTAGTTCCGGTAGTATTTCCCCTAACCTTACAACACAAAACATAACCCCTTAGTTTTTTATCACTTCATACATTCCCTAAATTTGACTGTAAATATTACCCGTTGAGATATCAATTTCTACGCTAAACAAAACAAAACCCCATATAAACCAAATGTTACTTACGTGGCTTTCATCATCCCTGTTGCCTGTCCGGAAGAGTAAATAAAGTGGTTACTCAATCTTAACCATTTTGGAAATTAAGAACGTCTATAACATACACCTCACGCTCGTACATCTAGGCAACCTCACATACATTTCTCCCCGGCTCACTCGGTAACCTAACATCGCGCCAGTTTTTAAATGTTGACAGCCACACTCGTGACTTACCGCCGTTTTCCTTCCCGACCAAAACCCACGTGATAACACGGAGTCGTCGTTCCCGTTTTTCGTCTTCCTAATCAATGTTTTTTGCAATTTTACCTTTCTCATCGTTTCCATTTTGTTTTCAACACGCAATTAACGAACAACTTAACGTTAATTTTTTAATTTTATTACATACACAAGTTTTCAAAAATGTTTATTACAAACAGTTTTATAAATTGATCATTACAAGTAATATATTTTTAACCGCTCGGGAGATGGACGATAGTCCTCATGTTCCCCGATTTTAACATGTTTTCGCCGTGTGTTGCTGCACCATGTACCATGTTGGTAATTGTCCACCACCGTTGATGTTACCATGTTAATCTGTAAGGCATACCTAGCTAGTTACACCCTTATCACTCAATTCGTAAGTTTTTTTTTTAAATTTTTAAATTTTTTATATACTATTTTATATTATTTTTATAGAATGTAAATTTCAAACCAAAATTGGTAAATTCACTTAACTCATATAATGTTAACTTCACAATCACTGTCAAATTGTTTATTCTACTCTTAATTTTTAGTTGTGTCTGATGAAGCAATAAAACCAATTGCGAAATATTACACGTGAAAAAAGAGTTTCTACTTTCTCCACAAAGCCCTCCGCCGTAATACCCGTTATTCAATTTCTACATATATATATATATTGAGGGTGGGATGACTTTGAACATATGGAATTGCGAAAAGGATAATTCTTGAGCTGTATTTTTTTGAAAAATGTGCAAGCGGCACCGTCCATCCAGACCGCATAAATATCACTTCCAAAATGTGCAAACATGTGTGTGAGGTTGCAGATATGACTGGCTGATGATTCGTAATAACGATGCTCTCCCATATATGTTTGCACATTTTTCAAAAAAATACAGCTCAAGAATTATCCTTTTCGCAATTCTATATATATAGTAAAAATGTCGAATAAAAATCCTCGTATCAGGGAATCCGACCAAAAAGGGTGGTTAATAAATCATCTATTTATCATAAAACCGAGCTTTCGCCAATGTTTATTAGCTTCTTCAGGGATAACGCTACAAAATAATTTGCAAGAGAGAAAAATTTTATAAGTTAATGAAATGAGGTTATGCACGTGTTCGCGACGCACGTGTTGGCGAAAATGTACTTACATGGAAGATGTGAAAAAATAAACCGTTGAACATACGGGATTAATGAAAAGGCTCGATGCACTAATAGTGAAACATATTAAAACTTGTCAAAAACGCTGATGTCACAAGATTAAAATTTACAAACTTTACAAACACACATCGCCGGACATGTTGGTTCGAGACGATGACTAACAGTGATTGTGAACTAGGTTAGATTGTAATGGCCGAGGTACAAGCCAAACTGAAGGGAGAGCACTACACAATTAGTGCCAACCCTGGGCATTGATGCCGTCAAAGTGGCGGTAAAATTTGAATTTGACAATTTTAAGTGTAAAAGAGTAAAAGTGTAAAAATGTATAAGAAAAAAGGGGGGTGGTGTTGTCTGTGGCTATCAATTTAACCTTTACAATTGTAGATTATAACATTAACAATGACTGACTCATTTTAACGCTATAATAAAATGTAGGGGTTAGGATTAACAGATGAGTTAAAAAATATAATATAAGTGTTAGAGGTGGTAGTTAAGTGATGGTGGTTAAATGGTGAGCACACCATTTATGGTGAACAAAGTGGATTAATGTAACCCCCAGATTGTAAGTTGTAATATTAACAATGTACAAGTCATTGTAGTATTATAACACATTGCAGCGGTTGCAGGGTTGTTATTGAAAACGTATAAGTTACGTAATGTTAAAGATATATAAAAAAGGTAGTGTTTAAGAGTTTAAATTATTTAGGTGTAATACAGCAATTTCAATAAATTGCTGGGGGGGGGGTAAGAGAGAAAAAGTGAGATGTATAATAATAATTGGTGTGATTACTGATAACGAGAACAATTAACTAGATCCAAACGAAAATCAAGCAGCAGAAACTAAGGAGTTGTGTGAATTATCAATCAGGGGATCGTTATTAGTTTTATGATGGTCTGAAAGACTGATAAAGTAGGAATAGATATTACTTAAGTGATCTGTGTCTGATTTGAAATTCATTGTTTTTCCACGGTTCTTCTGAATGTGATACATCTCCAGAAACAGTCTGCCCCTGTAGGACTTACAAGTGTCGAGAACTTTTACGTTGTTGAAGTCTGGGTTGTGGTTTGAAGAGTTGCAGTGAATAGAAAGAGCACATGACTTCTTGCCCAGTCTGTAATCGCTCCTGTGCTGTGTCAAACGTGACTTGAGCCACTGTGAAGTTTGACCCACATAGGAGAGATCACAACCCGAGCAAGGTATATTGTAAATTACGTTGGACAAGACATCAATTGAGTTCTTGTCTTTTAGCCTAGTGAAAAAATGACTGTTAAGAGTGCTAATGTTAGATTGAGCTATTCTGACTTTGTCGTGGCCCAGAACGTTAATAAGTTTAGGGGTGAGGCCCTCTGCGTAGGGTAACTTCCTGAATGTTATTTGGTCGGGGGGGTTTGGGGGAGGTTCAATAGGGACTACTGTTGGTGGAGTAACAATAGGATCTTGTCGGTTAAACATCAATTTGGACACAAGTGAACGCGGAAAACCATTGTTAACCGCTATATCAGCTAATAAGTGTAGGTTTTTTTCCCTGAACGAGTTTAATTAATCCACTTTGTTCACCATAAATGGTGTGCTCACCATTTAACCACCATCACTTAACTACCACCTCTAACACTTATATTATATTTTTTAACTCATCTATTAATCCTAACCCCTACATTTTATTATAGCGTTAAAATGAGTCAGTCATTGTTAATGTTATAATCTACAATTGTAAAGGTTAAATTGATAGCCACAGACAACACCACCCCCCTTTTTTCTTATACATTTTTACACTTTTACTCTTTTACACTTAAAATTGTCAAATTCAAATTTTACCGCCACTTTGACGGCATCAATTCCCAGGGTTGGCACTAATTGTGTAGTGCTCTCCCTCCAGTTTGGCTTGTACCTCGGCCATTACAATCTAACCTAGTTCACAATCACTGTTAGTCATCGTCTCGAACCAACATGTCCGGCGATGTGTGTTTGTAAATTTTAATCCTGTGACATCAACGTTTTAAACAAATTTTAATATGTTTCACTATTACTGCATCGAGCCTTTTCATTAATCCCGTATGTTCAACGGTTTATTTTTTCACATCTTCCATGTAAGTACATTTTCGCCAACACGTGCGTCGCGAACACGTGCATAACCTCATTTCATTAACTTATAAAATTTTTCTCTCTTGTAAATTATTTTGTAGCGTTATCCCTGAAGAAGCTAATAAACATTGGCGAAAGCTCGGTTTTATGATAAATAGATGATTTATTAACCACCCTTTTTGGTCGGATTCCCTGATACGAGGATTTTTCTTCGACATTTTTACTATTTTCCAACAAGTACGGCCGTTACTTCCCTCCAGCATCTATATATATATATATATATATATACCGGGTGACCCAGCGATCTGTAAAAGCCCCATAAATTATTTGCTATTTGAGATATCGACTTCTAGTTTTCTTGAACTGGTACCCACACTTATTCTGCATATTTTAAAAATATGTATGTTTTTGTACAGGGTGTCCCAATATACATAACAGACCAAAGTTATGTTTTTTTTAAATGGAACACCCTATATTTTATACTTTATTTTCAACCCTCTTGAGAAGCTGATAAAAATAGTATAGGATTGTATGGGTCTGTTATGGACGGTTGGTTAGTTATGGGCAAATTTGTGGCAAAAACAAGGACACATTGAAAAAGTTGCAGAAGCGCTCCTAGCAATGCTAGCGTCGTTTTTTATACACTAAAGAATTTTCCACATCATGAAGAATAATACAAATCGGCTTTGGTTCTTTTTTGTTCATAATGTTATACAGGGTGTCAACATGCGCAAAATAATAGATAACTATTTTTTTTCAAATGGAACACCCTATATATCTTGCCACCAATGCATGGAATTTTTAATAAGCTTTTTAATGATGTACAATTTGTATAATGAAATATTGAGGATTCTTAAGATTTATCCATAAAAACATTTTTCTTTTGTCACCTCCTGCTCATTTTTGGATTTTCAGCCAAAACTATGCATTTTCTGAAAAAATAATTTGAGACCAAAGTTGTAGAGTGGAAAATTTGCGATCGATATAGGTCTTTCGACTTTTCCAATAATGCGTGCATTGCCCGCCAGAGTGCGGAAAATCGTGACCGTATATGCATTTTAAAGTTTTTCTCAAATTTTTTGTTAATTAATTGCACTATACCTTATTTTCCACGTCCTCTAGCAGAAAAACGGGTAATTATAGAATTATTTAAATGACCTACATCGATTGAAAATATTCCGCTCTACAACTCTTAGAAGAAGCAATTTTTGCCCAAAATGCATAGTTTTCGCTAAAAATGCAAAAAACCATTGAAAAACGCAAAAATTGATATATACATTTTCAATTTGCGTTTTTAGGGAAAACTATGCATTTTTGGCAAAAATTGCTTCTATTAAGAGTTGTAGAGAGGAACATTTTCAATCGATATGGGCCATTTTAATTTCCCTATAATTTCCCGTTTTCCGCTAGAGGGTGCGGAAAATAAAGTATAATGCAATTTATTAATAAAAAATTTGAAAAGAAAACGCTAAAATGCAAATATGGTCACGATTTTGCGCGCTCTGGCTGGCAATGCACGCATTATATTAAAAGTTAAAAGACCTATATCCATCGAAAATTTGTCGCTCTACAACTTTGGTCTCTTATAATTTTTCCTGAAAATGCATAGTTTTGGCTGAAAATCCAAAAATGAGCAGAAGGTGACAAAAGAATTATGTTTTTATTGATAGATCTCAAGAATCCTTAATATTTTGTTATACAAACTGTATATCATTATAAAGCTTATTAAAAATGCCATAGATTGATGGCAACTTATATAGGGTGTTCCATTTAAAAAAAATAGTTATCCATTGTTTTGCGTATGTTGACACCCTGTATAGCACTATGAATAAAAGAGAACCAAAGCCGATGTGAATTATTCTTTATGATGTGGGAAATTTTCTAGTGTATAAATAATGATGCTATCTTTGCCAGGAACGCTTCTGCAATGTTTTCAATGTGCACATGTTTTTGCCACAAATTTGCCCATAACTAACCAACGGTCCATAATAGACCCATACTATCTTATACTATTTTTATCAGCTTCTTAAGAGGGTTGAAAATAAAGTATAAAATATAGGGTGTTCCATTTAAAAAAACATAACTTTGGTCTGTGATGTATATTGAGACACCCTGTACAAAAACATACATATTTTTAAAATATGTAGAAGAAGTGTGAGTACCAGTTCAAGAAAACTAGAAGTCGATATCTCAAATAGCAAATCAGTTATGGGGCTTTTACAGATCGCTGGGTCACCCGGTATATATATATATATATAGAAAACCCACCTTCACCGATTGTATCATCCCTGTCCATTCTAGACATCCCCTAAATCATAAAATGGCAGCGTTTAACTCAATGACCCACCGAGCATTAAGCATTCCCCTATCATAAGAGTCCCTTCAAAAAGAAATTAACATTATCAAAAATATCTCGGTTAACAATAACTATAACAGCAATATTGTTGATAAGATGTTAAACAAATATCGTCTCAAACAAATAAGTAAATTGCTATTCACAGGCAATTCACCGCATGAACCAATAAAATTCAAAGACACAAAATGAAATTCATAAAGCCCGAGCTAATCCGGGAATTCCAATCATAAACGACCAGTTGGACCTAATCTACACCCCTATTTTTAACGCCGTCTGTAAATAATTTCATGTTCCCCTTTTGTATATATATACCGGTTCATTTAAAATGTAATTTACTTTAGTTTTGATAATGGCAAGCTAAGTTGCCGAAACTGCAGTCAAACAAAAACAAAAGTGTTATACAAACAAAGTAAAAAATTGTTTTATTCTATATAAAAAGCATGTATAACGAAGTAAAAGCTTTCTACATAATAAACACTGGTATTTATGGTAATTTTCATTATCTCCACGAGGGATATGTTTACGTTTCCGGGAGGAAACGTAATACCAAGAATTACTTAAGATGCCGTAGTAGGAGAATGTGTCCTGGCAGAGCAATACTTCATAATGAAGTATTGCTGCAAGTGACCAGAGATCACAATCAAGAGGCAAATCCGACTTGAAAAAGTTGAATTTCGAAATAAGTGCGTACGTGATTGCAAGGACAAACACGACAAACCACGGAAAAATTTTATGGATAACGCTGCAGATGATATCGAAGGAGCTGCTGAAATTAGAAGTTATGATTCAGTGAAGGGTAAATTGGGAAGGGTGCGCAGGTTTACTCACCCTGCACTACCTACTTTCCTGGTAGAAGCTGCCAATATTATTATTGATCCACGGTAAGTTTATTTAGTCTGGTTTTCCATTAGTGGAAAAAAATAATTGGATGGTAATTTTTTTTCAAATTTTATTTATGATGGAATGTACATCGAGGGCAACAATTTTTTTTTGGACATTTTGCCTGGCCCGACGATCCTTTTTGTATCGCATCGAATACTTGTATCAATTCGCGAGGAAGGCAGAACCATCCTGGCAATGGATGGGACATTTAATTGTGTTCCGCGAGTTGGCGGAGCAAGCCAATTATTTATGGTGCATGGCATCCATAATAATACGGTAAATTACAACTATTAAGTGCTGATTTACAACGGATGTTGTTCCACCACTCAAGTGCCATTTTGTTAGATGGTAAGTAACTATAATAGAGTTAAATTATACACTATTCCACTAATACACTATAATACACTATTTATTCCAGATTGCTCTATAGGCATCTACAAACATAACGAGAGGTATATACGGATGATTTCTGCTTTGGCGTTAATGCCCGAAGAGCTGAAGGAGGTGGGATTTCAATATGCTCTGCAATAGCTCCAGGAGAATAATAGAGGTGGCGCAAGAGTAGGTAAATTAGCTAATTACTGGCGGAGACAATGGAGTGGAGAAAATATTAGCGTGTGGGGCGCATCCACGCGTTGTAACAATAGCGTGGAGTCGCTACAATTTTTTTTTTAAACAATGCTACAAATGGTCCATCCCGCATTTTGAGTATTGTTAAGATATATAAAGAAGTTTATTACCTATATTTTGTTTAATATTTTCCCTTTTCAGTTACCAGTCCCGGCACAGTCAGTAGAGAGGGTGGGTACTCTGGTGCAAAAGATCTTAAAGGGCTCCAAGTGATTTAAAACAACTGGTAAATGAACAAGAAAATATTGAAGGCAATCACTAACCTATACAGATAATAAAATTGTAAATTGAGAAGATTCGATATATAAAGTGACTCTTTACTTCTGGTTAAACTCAATGGATCCGATAACACATTCACACATAAAGGAAACTCAGTTTAAATATACCGGGTGTGGTACTTAAGACGCCTCGGACCATAGCTCCTTTACGATAAAAGCTATCGAAAAAAATCTAAGAACAAAGTGGTGCATAGTTACCGTCGCTATGTTTCAAAAATATTTCTAATCATCAATGGCGTGCCGTACTCCAGTGGCGTACCAAACTTATGTTTTTTTTAAATGGAATGCCCTATTTTTTATTGTAGATTTGGAAAGTGCTCGACGAGTACTTATTTTTTTATCTAACATGTTAAACCCTTCACTTTAGCGGTTTCGCTGTTATAACCACTTCTTTCAAAATTGCGCCCCATTTTTGAGATTTTTTTGTAGAGAAACTAATTGACGCCGGCGCCTAAATTTTGAATTGAGGTACAGGTTAAGACCTCGTATACCTTCACATAATTTTTTTTCGGGTAATTTATGGAAAAAAAATAATTTTTGATTGATCTTCGCATGTTGTCATTTTTTCCGAAAATTTCAAATGGAACCCCCTAAAAAAATTACGGCGTTGTACAGCCAAAACTCTAAATTTTTCATTGGTGTAAAAAAAATTACACATTGCATAACAAAATTTCGGAGAAAAAAGGAATTTCATCGCAAATGTCGGGAAACGTATTCCGTTCCCAAGTGTGCCATGAGTGCCACACCCGGTATATACAACAATTTATTTCAAACACAAAATCAATAACGCAAATTAAATCAGCAATTATCAAAAATAAAGTATTGCAAATATACGCAAGGAATGATGAATGAACTTATAACTAACACAACATTCAATTCGGCCAGTGATTAATTTGAAAAAAAAACTCGTAGAGCAATATCCCCAAACGGATATACCGGGTACTGATCTGACCGCTCGGTAATAGGAATTTACATGTAAAATCACACTTTTGCAGTTTCCTGCTCCCCTAATTATTTTAGAGCAAAATCATAGGAGATCAAAGTTGTTCAGAATTTAAAATGCTATATGATAGGTCCGTATTTATTTTCAAAATAGTACGAATAGTAGCAGAAAACGAAGATATTAATAATTTAAAAAAAATAACAATAGCCATGATTTTTCAACAAAATTTTGCGTCATCAACAACTGTCAGTTTTGACTTTTCGTAAAATCGCACTCCGTTTCGATATTCAAGTGCGCTTTTCAATTAAGTAATTCTTAATAATGTTTTATACAATTGCTGAAAAAAACATATTTCTGAAGTGGTTTTATTCCGGTAGTAGTGTAAATGAAGTTCGAAACTTGTTTGCTGGTTTATATCCCGATCGCCCGATACCCGCTATTTCCACGATTCAGAACGTGATTGCAAACCAAGCAAAATATGGATCCGTTTTTAAACCCTGCCAGTCCTGTTTAAAGCATAACATAACATAACATAACACTCTCTTTATTTCTCAAGACAATAAATACATAAAATAATATTGTACATGAAAAAGTTGTCAAAATGGAAAATAATGATGATCTATAACAATATTTACAATTTACATTTTTCATAAAATTCCCTCAAAGAATATGGCTCCATAGAGCATAGGAAATTAAATAGCATTTTCTTTACAATGCTAAAGCTACATGCATCTTTAATATTTTTAGGAATATGATTGTATAGTTTCATTGAAGCATAATATGCACTTTTTTCATACATAGACAATCTATGATTTGGGAGACGATAAACATGCCCATGTCTAGTATCATGGTTGTTGTTGGCTAAGGTACTGGTTGTGAATTTATTATTATGCTTCCATAGGAACTTAATACATTCATAAATATATAAACCATGTAATGTTAAAATGCCATGCCTACAAAAATAACCTCTGCAGCTATCACGATATTTCAACCTGTTTAATAGTCGCATTGACTTTTTTGTAATGTGAATACTCGATAGACGTTGACACAACTTCCCCAAATAATTACTCCGTATCTAAGATATGGATAAATATTTGAATAGTAAAAGAGGTATGCCAATTCAAAGTTAGTATATCTCACGACGGTTCTCAATCCATAGATAGCTTTGCTTATATTTACACAAACTGAGTCAATCTGTTTTGAAAAAGTCAACGTCTCGTCTAGAGTAATTCCCAGAAACTTAATACTATTTACAAATGGATACCGAACTTCATTTAAACAAATATCATTTGGAGTATCGAAAGCTTGATTCGTTTTGAAGAGTATGCAATTTGTTTTTTCAGGGTTTAACAAGAGTTTATTATCCAAGAACCATTTATGCATGTAGTTTAAACTTTGGTCTCCTAGGGCTTTTAAGTCAGGAAAAGTACGACCCCTTAACAGTAAACTTGTATCATCAGCATAATTTTGCATTTTTGCTCCTTCGTGTATCTTTAGCGACAAATCATTTATATAAACAACAAATAGGAAAGGGCCAAGGATGCTGCCCTGCGGAATCCCCCAGCAAATCTCCAGAACCCCCGATACCACTTCTATTCCTGATCCTGTGTCCTTAAGTTTTACAGACTGACTTCTGTTGTGTAAATATGAACTTATAAGTTTCAGTGCTACACCACGTATACCGTAGTTATAAAGTTTGGACAATAGTATTGAAAAGTCTATGGAATCGAAGGCCTTAGAGAGATCCAAGAAGACCCCACAGGCCACCATCCGTTCTTCTAATGCTGATAATATAAGATTTATATAATCAAACATGGCAGTTTCTGTACTTCTTCCACTCAGAAAGCCATGTTGACTCTCCGAGAGCAGGTTTTGGTCTACAAAAAAAATTATTAGGCGTTTGTATATTACAATTTCAAATAACTTAGAATATTCAAATATAGCCGAGGAAGAAGAAATTGTGCGAGATAATGTAAACGAAATAAACGTTATTGCTGCGGCCGTTGCAAATCCCCGCATTAGTATTCGGCAAATTGGCGACGATTTAAATTTACACAATACAACCGCTCTTAAAATTTTAAAGAAGAACAAGTTTAAATCGTACAAGTTTTCGAATCACCAGGAGATTTTTGAGCCAGACAGGTATTCTAGAATGGTTTTCTGTGAAACACTAATGGAAATGGCCAATGTGGACAGATATTTCATTAACAACATTTGTTTTTCTGACGAATCGACCTTCACCATAAATGGAGAGCCAAATGTGCAAAATTATCGCTATTGGGATACGGT
The DNA here is from genome assembly GCA_910593695.2 of Ocypus olens. Classification (NCBI taxonomy): domain Eukaryota; kingdom Metazoa; phylum Arthropoda; class Insecta; order Coleoptera; family Staphylinidae; genus Ocypus; species Ocypus olens. The sequence goes on along the minus strand of OU343063.1, from coordinate 28,841,286 downwards.
TAACCCGTATTTAGTGATCGATAACCATTCCCAATATCCGCAGTCAGTCAACGTATGGTTAGGAATATACAGATCTAATATTATAGGCCTCTTCTTCATTGATGGGCACTTAAACGGGGGAAAATACCTTGAGCTGCTTCAATCGGAGATTGGCCCCGCCATAGATGCTGTCGAAGGAGAAAATGTGGTATGGTTTCAACATGATGGATGTCCTGCGCATTTTACAAGAGACGTCACTGAGTATTTAAATATTTGCTATCCAAATACCTGGATTAGACGAGGAGGACCGGTTGGCCAGCTCGTTCACCAGACTTATCACCAAACGACTTCTTTATATGGGGCCACTTAAAATCAAAAATATACGGTGCTAGATATGCTAACATCGAGGTTCTGAAAAACAACATTACGGAAGAATGCAACAAAATAACGAACCGGCAACTTGCAAATGTTCGCAGAAATTTTTATGATAGACTTGGTCAATATTTAGCCGTTAATGGAGGTCTCTTTGAGAATTTAATTTGATTTTATTAAAAAGAACTGATAGTTATTGATGACGCAATTTTTACTTTCTCCGTTACGAAGTACGAGAAAGTATTGTGATCGTGATTTTTTTTTGCGGAAATATCTGTTTTGGGGTCCCTAGATTCCAGAATTTCTGGAATTTTTTTTTGTGTCTGTGTGCGTGTGTGTGTGTGTGTGTGTGTGTGTGTCTGTGTGCGTGTGTGTGTGTGTGTGTGTCTGTGTGCGTGTGTGTGTCTGTGCGCGCTGTATCTCAAAAACTAATAGAGCAATTGATATGAAACTTTGAATATGCGTTTTATTTGATAATCCGAAGAACTGAAAAGCTTTTGGTAAAATTTCTTACACCGGAAGTGGTTGTTTACCTTGACTGTTTTTTGTTTTTTGCCAATATTTTCTCAAATATGAAAAATATCACAAAAACATTTCAACAAATATTGAAGACAACAAAAAAATGAGATTATTTTGTTTGAAAACATTTTTCATAAAATCATTGTTATTCGAGAAAAAAATTTATTTATTTTTTTAAATTTTTGGTTTATAATTATGAAACAATAATAGTTACAGCAAATTTATGTGAAAATAATTGTAGAGAATGCCAAAATGAACAACTTCTAAAGAATAAGTTTTTTTCGAAATCTCTTTAGTTTTTGAGTTTGAAGTATATTTTTCCATCTTTTATAATTTATAACGCTTTAAACGTCAGTTTCATCTGAGTCTACAAAACGCTCGATGTACATTTAAAATATGATTTAAATTTAAAATAAACCATGAAATCGTAAATATAAATGATACCATCAAGTCGGGGAAAGTAACATGATGGCCAGATCACCATTTTTATTTAGTAAAATGGCTTGATAAAACGAGTTTTCTGCAAATAACTTTTAATGCGTTAGGAATTGGGACGGGGTCGTTATTAGGAAAAATGTTTGTTTTTTAATTCTGCATGGAATGACATAAAAATATACAGGGGCTCCAATTTAAAATAAGAAAAATAAAGTGCTTTAAAGTTTGAAATGTTTGACACTAAATTTTGGACACCCTGTATAATTCATATCGATCAAACTTGGTTAACGGGACTATCAGACCTTATTTAATAAGTACCTTGTATGATTTTATTAACAAGGCACTATTTTTATTTTTGATTTATTTTTTAAAACAATAGTGCAAAACTGATTTTTTTAGATATTATTTTTTTTTGCTGATATCCCTGAATCGATTCCAATAAAATTATATTATATTATATTATAGAGTATGTAGGCAACCATAAAAGATACCCAAATAAGCCATAAAATACATAGCATTTAATTTAAAAAAATATATCATCATGACGTCACGCTTTTTTGGGACACCCTGTATAATCAAAAATATTTTCCTGAAATGCATCATAGGATACAAATATATTCTACAAAATATCGAAATCCTAACTGAATTAGTAACTGAGCTATAGAACACGGGAGGTGAGATGCAGGATCCTGTATACGGAGAATCTTCATTCATTATTTTGTTATGGTTTTTAAATAATAATACAGTTTATTGTATTTTGAGTGCATTTTGAAAGTTTCAACATAGTGGCAATTGTTTTTATATTTTTTTTAACGTGAGGATTTTTGCAAATTTTCTTGAATCTGCGCTCGGTTTGCGTGCAATTTTCTCAAAAAAATAAGTTGAAAAATCAGAGCTATTGCTCCACGACACCGACACTTATACCCGCCTGCCTAAAGATCCAACAGCGTCGATCCAGCGTAGTCTAACAAAGCTGGCAAAAGATCTAGGCAAACAAGGCTTACTTGACGATATAACTGTCAAGAAAATCGTAACGTATAGTGCGGTCGCACCGAAATACTACGGTCTGCCAAAAATCCACAAACCCGACTTACCTTTGCGCCCTATCATATCTTCAATTAATTCTCCGACATATTTATTGTCTTGTTTCTTGTCGAACATCTTGGCTTCCTCTTTTTCCTGAAGAACAGATAATAACGTCTTGGATTCCTTCGCTTTTGCGGAAGAATTCAACGAATTTCAACTTCCACCTGATTTTGTGCTGATATCCTCAGACATGGTCTCCTTATTCACTAATATCCCTATGGATCTAGTAATTAATATTATTGATTCAAAATTCAATTCAATTATACCCCACACGGGTCTAGATAAAATTAACTTCATTAAACTTATTAAATTCATTGGGGATAATAATTATTTCACTTATAATGGGTCTTTCTATAAGCAAACCTTTGGGACACCAATGGGTTCCCACTTGAGTCCCATTTTGGCTCAAATCGTCATGGACGACTTACTGGATGCGGTCATCCCTCAATTACCTTTCCAACTACCCTTCATCAAGAAGTATGTCGATGACTTAATTCTTGCAGTGCCCCTCGAATCGGTTCAGCTCACTCTGGACACTTTTAACACGTTCAACACACATATTCAATTCACAGTTGAAACGGAAGTCGATGGATGCATACCCTTCTTGGACACGAGGGTTGTTAGGAGAACTGACAACACTCTTGTCCTGGACTGGTACCGCAAGCCAACGAATTCCGGCCGTTATATCAACTTTCATTCACATTCACCTTTTCGAGTGAAAATTAACACCTTATTAGGTTTGAAATCTAGAATTATAAAAATTTGCCATCACTCCTTCAGGGAAAAAAACCTACACTTATTAGCTGATATAGCGGTTAACAATGGTTTTCCGCGTTCACTTGTGTCCAAATTGATGTTTAACCGACAAGATCCTATTGTTACTCCACCAACAGTAGTCCCTATTGAACCTCCCCCAAACCCCCCCGACCAAATAACATTCAGAAAGTTGCCCTACGCAGAGGGCCTCACCCCTAAACTTATTAACGTTCTGGGCCACGACAAAGTCAGAATAGCTCAATCTAACATTAGCACCCTTAACAGTCATTTTTTCACTAGGCTAAAATACAAGAACTCAATTGATGTCTTGTCCAACGTAATTTACAATATACCTTGCTCGGGTTGTGATCTCTCCTATGTGGGTCAAACTTCACAGTGGCTCAAGTCACGTTTGACACAACACAGGAGCGATTACAGACTGGGCAAGAAGTCATGTGCTCTTTCTATTCACTGCAACTCTTCAAACCACAACCCAGACTTCAACAACGTAAAAGTTCTCGACACTTGTAAGTCCTACAGGGGCAGACTGTTTCTTGAGATGTATCACATTCAGAAGAACCGTGGAAAAACAATGAATTTCAAATCAGACACAGATCACTTAACCCTCCGTCGGGCGCAGATAGCCTGAGCGGCCAGCAAATCATATTTTTTCACCTCCCACTTCTCAAAGGAGTCCTGGCGTCTCGCCCCTCTGTTTAGTCGCCTAACTTTAGGGACCACACACTGCGCCCGCCTCAGTCAGTCACTATCTTCACCAGTGCTCACGTAGGACAAACCAGGCTTCACAGGCCGCCTGCGCCCGATTGCGTCATAAGTTTGAAGGTGAGTTTTTTCAAGATATTTATATTTTAAATTGTTCATTATACTCAAATATGTCTGTTCAGTGTGTAGATATACTGTATCTTGAGAAATAAGTTCTGTACTGGACCCTGGCCTATCAAGCAGAGTGCGCATGATTGCGTTCTAATTTCTTTTTTTTTTAGCCATATTATATAAAGTTTTTCTGCCGAAATGGCTAAAAAAATATGATGTCTCTCGACCAAGTCATGTTGATGATGTTATGAGGCTTCTCCTCGATAATGCTTCGGAGGATCCTGTTTTAGTGGAAGATTTGGGACATGAGAGTGATATAGACTCTCAGGATGAGGTAGAGGAGCGGGAGGAGGACTCCGCAACTGAGCAGGAAGATGAGGGGGTATCTGAAGAAAATGAAGGGGTTGAGGAGTTTTTTCTTGGAAAAGATAAAACGACAAAGTGGGCTGAGAACCCACCTTCGGCTTTTCATAGGGCAAGGAGTCACAACATCGTTACTACACACCTTCCTTGTGTAAAAGGTGATGCTAAAAAAGCTACCACCATATTACAGTGTTGGGAATCCATTTTCGATTCAGAAATGTTGGAATTGATTGTAAAGTACACCAATCAGAATATAAACGCAATCAAAGACAAATTTTCAAGAGAAAGAGATGCCAAGGAAACCGATCTAATCGAGGTAAAGGCTTTTATTGGCAGGAGCGTACCGGGGGAATCGTCAGAGTTAAGAAGAGCTCTGGGGAAGTGAAGGAGATGGCATTGAGAAATTCATCCTTGTAATGAACATTAAGCGTTTCAAGTTCATCATACGCTGTTTTCGTTTTGATCTAACGACCAGAGCTCAACGGAAAGAATTTGATCGGTTTGCCCCAATTCGTGAACTTTTTGAACGGTTTGTTCAGAACTGTCAAAAGAATTATATCCTCGAAGAAAATGTTACAATTGACGAGATGCTGCCAGGATTCCGTGGAAGGTGTGCATTCAGACAGTATATACCGTCGAAACCCAACAAATATGGAATCAAGACGTTTGCCCTAACTGATGCTCGTACTATATACGTCTACAATATGGAAATCTACGCAGAACGTCAGCCAGAACGACGATTTTTTATTAGCAACAAGCCCAGTGACGTGGTGAAGAGAATGGCGAAGCCACTTTATGGGACGGGACGGAACATAACAGCTGACAACTGGTTCACTGATATAGAACTTGTAAATTATTTGAAAACAAAGAAAATGTCATACATTGGTACCATAACAAAAAAATAAAAGGCACTTACCATCCAACTTCGTCAATGTGAAAGGGAGAGATCAGTACAGCAGCTTGTTTGGTTTCAGCGATGGAAAAACTTTGGTTTCCTATATACCAAAAAAGTCTAAAAATGTGATCCTTGTTTCCTCGCTCCACGACGATAATGCAATTGATCATAATACAGGAGAGCAGAAAAAGCCTGATGTTATTACTTTTTACAATACTACCAAAGCTGGAGTGGACACATCTGATCAGATGTGTAGTACTTTTAGTGTAAGCCGTAACACCAGGCGCTGGCCTATGGTCATGTTTTTTGCTTGCCTGAACGTTGCTGGTGTCAATTCTCAAGTGATTTCAATTGGTAATCAGTTGGAACCACTAAAAATAATATTACTTAAAACTTTGTCACATCAACTTGTGATTGGGCAACTAGCCCGGCGAAGTCTGAACATAAGTGGAATGCCGTTTCAGCTGCAAACTAGCTTGAAAAGGTTTTTGCCCCAAGAGGAATGCCCGGCATCGCCTACAGTACCTCCCAAAAGACGAAAGTGTGGAATGTGCATGATTGAAAGTGGGTTTCGGAGGATGACAAATTACGAATGTTTAGGTTGCCATCAAGCGATATGTTTAACCCACGTAAACGCGCGTGCCAAACTTGTTTTTCGGCCACTGATTTGGAAGAATAACATTTATAAAACTTAACTTTTTAATAAAACAAATTCTTTTATGTTTAATTTGGAATGTTTATTTAACTTTTAATAAAAAAAATTATTTTGTGTTTAATTTGGAATAATTTTTGGTATAATTCTTCCCATAGACCCTAGTGAAGACTACCTGACAAGTATTTTGTATTAGAATTGATGTAGTGGAAGATGGGTTCTAAAATATATGGGTGGCCTCTATGGCCGGGTGCGCCCGATTTCGGTTGGTCAACAGGTGCGCCCGACGGAGGGTTAAGTAATATCTATTCCTACCTTATCAGTCTTTCAGACCATCATAAAACTAATAACGATCCCCTGATTGATAATTCACACAACTCCTTAGTTTCTGCTGCTTGATTTTCGTTTGGATCTAGTTAATTGTTCTCGTTATCAGTAATCACACCAATTATTATTATACATCTCACTTTTTTCTCTCTTACCCCCCCCCCCCCCCCCAGCAATTTATTGAAATTGCTGTATTACACCTAAATAATTTAAACTCTTAAACACTACCTTTTATATATCTTTAACATTACGTAACTTATACGTTTTCAATAACAACCCTGCAACCGCTGCAATGTGTTATAATACTACAATGACTTGTACATTGTTAATATTACAACTTACAATCTGGGGGTTACATTAATCCACTTTTTTGACCACAAACTGTGTGCTCACCATTTAACCACCATCACTTAACTACCACCTCTAACAATTATATTATATTTTTTAACTCATCTATTAATCCTAACCCCTACATTTTATTATAGCGTTAAAATGAGTCAGTCATTGTTAATGTTATAATCTACATTTGTAAAGGTTAAATTGATAGCCACAGACAACACCACCCCCCTTTTTCTTATACATTTTTACACTTTTACTCTTTTACACTTAAAAATGTCAAATTCAAATTTTACCGCCACTTTGACGGCATCAATTCCCAGGGTTGGCACTAATTGTGTAGTGCTCTCCCTCCAGTTTGGCTTGTACCTCGGCCATTACAATCTAACCTAGTTCACAATCACTGTTAGTCATCGTCTCGAACCAACATGTCCGGCGATGTGTGTTTGTAAAGTTTGTAAATTTTAATCTTGTGACATCAGCGTTTTTGACAAGTTTTAATATGTTTCACTATTACTGCATCGAGCCTTTTCATTAATCCCGTATGTTCAACGGTTTATTTTTTCACATCTTCCCTGTAAGTAAATTTTCGCCAACACGTGCGTCGCGAACACGTGCATAACCTCAATTCCTTAACTTATAAAATTTTTCTCTCTTGTAAATTATTTTGTAGCGTTATCCCTGAAGAAGCTAATAAACATTGGCGAAAGCTCGGTTTTATGATAAATAGATGATTTATTAACCACCCTTTTTGGTCGGATTCCCTGATACGAGGATTTTTCTTCGACATTTTTACTATTTTCCAACAAGTACGGCCGTTACTTCCCTCCAGAATATATATATATATATATATATATATATATATATATATATATATATATACAAACATCTTTATTTGAAGATATATTTACAATTAGTGTTGCTTTACATTATAATATCACAATACTTCAATAGGCTATCGACCAGGAGGTCTTTCCGCCTTTTTTTTATTTTTTAAATTTTTTTATAATAACGCGCGCTGTTCAAATAAAATGATTACAACATTTGGTGATGGAGTATATCTAGCTCTTCATGAAATCATATTCTCGAATGAATTTTAAATTTTTGATTTGTTAAAGATTTGTTAAAGATAATCAAACCAGTGCTTATTAAGTCTTTATCCACCTATGCAAAATCGTAAAACAGTGTTCATCATGGGAATTTTAACTTCGCTATTGATTGTCGCCATGGCAGTATCTCTGATAGAATCTAGACTAGACACAGATACACTGAGCTTTTACAATTCTTCGATTGATTTTGGAGTAACGCGATCGTTCGATGCCTCTAATAAGTTCATTAATGAGTATATTAAATATACTTACAGCCATGACGTACAACCAGTTCTTGAGTTTTTAAACAAACCGTTATATATAGTATTGTATAAAGATCCCATCTCAGTTAAAGATATCTGTTTCTGGGCCTCTGGGAGAAACTTATATTGTACAACAGAGAAGATTGGATCCGGTAGTTCTAGATATATTATTCTATATCTTTCCCAATTCACAAATGTTATAGAGAATAATATTAGACAGTTCTTGACGAATAATGATATTCCATTCGATAAAAAAGATGGATATATCCGGTTCCTTCCTTCGTCATCTGTCAGGAATACAAGATCAACATATAAGAGAAGATACAGACATATCAACTTGGCTTAGTTGTTTGCAATACTGAGGTTGATAAACAAAACTAACTAACATATTTCCCTATGGTAATCTATCCAAATTAACATAACTCGATATATATATATATTGAAAGTTTATCTTGGACCTTCATATATTCTATGTTAATCCCATTAAGTGTAATTTCTAAACAATTTTGGAAAATTTTAAATCGGTCGCAATTTGTTTTTATATTTATTTCAAGCCACCAAAATTGTAACAATTTTTCACGATTTTTCGCATGAAATTATGACCAAATCTGGTGATCGTGTATATTTTGTTACTTTCTCCGTTACGAAGTACGAGAAAGTATTGTGATCGTGATTTTTTTTTCAAACATTTTTTTTACGGAAATATCCGTTTTGGGGTCCCTAGATGCCATTTCAACAATTTCTGGAAAAAAAATTGTGTCTGTGTGTGTGTGTGTGCGTGTGGCTGTGTGTGTGTCCGTGTCTGTGTGTGTGTGTGTGTGTGTGTGTCTGTCTCTGTGCGCTGTATCTCAAAAACCAATAAAGCAATTGATATGAAACTTTGAACATACGTCTTATTTGATATCCGAAGAACTGAAAAGCTTTTGGTAAAATTTCGTACACCGGAAGTGGGTGTTTACCTTAATTTAAAAAATATCACAAAAACATTTAAACAAACATCGAAGATAACAAAGAAATAAATAGCTTTCGCTTGAAAATATTTTTCATAAAATCATTGCTGTTCGAGAAAAAAATTTATTATTTTTTTTTAATTTTTGGTTTATAATTACGAAACGATAATAGTTACAGCAATTTTATTGTAGAGAATGCCAGAATGAACAACTTCTAAAGAATAAGTTTTTTTCGAAATCTCGTTAGTTTTCGAGTAAACCTAGTTTTTGAATTTGAAGTATAATTTTTCGATCTTTCATGATTTTGACGTTTTAAACGTCAGTTTCATCCGAGTTTACGCAACGCTTGATGTACATTTAAAATATGATTTCAATTGAAAATAAACCCATGAAAACGTAAATATAAAGTCGGAGAAAGTAACATGATGGCCACATTACCATTTTTTTTAATAAAATCATGGCTATTGTTATTTTTTTCAAATTATTACTAATTTATATCTTCGTTTTCTTCTACTCTTAGTACTATTTTGAAAATAAATACGGACCTATCATTTAGCATTTTAAATTCTGAACAACTTTGATCTCTTATGCTTTTGCTCTAAAATAATTAGGGGAGCAGGAAACTGCAAAGGTGTGATTTTACATGTGAATTGCTATTACCGAGAGGTCGGATCAGCACCCGGTATATCTGATCCACAAATCACTGTCAGAATTGTAAGTTCGATTACCAACAATTGAATAATAAAGTTATAAATAATAATCTTTTCGCTGTAGTACAATTGAGATTATTGGAAAATCAAATACTGTTATTATTAATAAAAATACTACCAATTGAACTAATATAAAATTTACCATGTGCAACAATAAGAAAAAGATTTATATATAAAATAAAATTATTGAATATTAGGCCTCCCGTAATGAAGTTCGACCAAATTATTTATCCTGAATTTAACTTCCCTGAATATCCCTCTTACGTTCACTCTTCGTTCTCGTTTCTCGTGCGCCTCGGTTTCCACGTGTTCTCGTGAATCCAATGCTCCCACGCAAAACCAAACTTCGACCGCAACGGAACTAGACCGACGTGATGAACCCTTCTTCGTCAACTTGGCTTTGAATTGTACTGCCACGATCCAAACCACGAATTCCGGAAGCAAATTCAACGTGAATTCGAACAATCAGCCAAAATTTAGTCCAAAGAAAAAAAAACCTAGAAATTTCATCGACATGACTATTCGCTCGATTTAAGTATATCGACAACCACAACAAATTACAAAATACCAAAGAACATTATCTCGACACCCATTACTCACCCCAAAGTCTTCAATGTCGAAAATAATTTTATCGACCTCAGCAGGTAAATTAAACCCGTCGTTAACAACGTTCACGCTACCGATGAACTATTCAATCGGAATTACCCTTTGACTATATACTAATGGACTGCTAGCGCCGCTTCATGTGTGTCTCCAAGCAACGGTGGCGCGGCGGGACCCTAAATGGTTGCGGTATGTTACTAAATTGGTAGCTATTTTGTGTCTATAACATATGACTCTATGAGCTCGCATTGCATATTGTGATACCCTGCAATTTATTCACACCTTTGAATATATAAACATTTATATTGTCAAATATTCAAACTATATCAAAATATTGCTATGCGAAAGGCTGCAATACGTCCACGTATATATGCCAACGCGGTTATAATACTCGTCAGCTGATATAGACGTCAGTTGACTTTTGACTTATAACCTAAAATTCTGCATTAGATTTCCATCAAATCCGGAACTTCGCAAATTATGGGTTGATGCTTTGCTTGTAAAGAACAGGCAGAAAAGTGGACCCGAGTTGCCGAAATATGCTCGCATTTGCATTCTCCACGTTGCTGATGAATACATCGAGAATTTTTTTTGTTTGCTTTCCGGTTTTTAAATTACGCTCCATTTTCGGCTCCGGGGCGGGACTTATATCGGGCTCCAGCTCGTGGACAACTTTTGGAGCAGTGATCATATGGGAAATGGAGGGGGAATAGCAGTCCATTAGTATATAGTCAAAGGAATTACCGTGTATTAAATATAATATCAGTTAATGATCCCTCAACACGAGGTTACACCGTTTAGTGCAAAAACTGAATATTAATTACCACCTTGCTGAGTCGCTATTGCTCCGTTCGTTGCAACTTTTAAAAAGACCTTTCGGGAACGTGTGCGCGTCCAAGAAAACTATGTTCCCCTCCTTCACATTTTCGAATTTAGCAATAAGAAATGAATATGCCTCGAAACAACTTGGGTTGCCTACGATAAAACTCTATCGCACCATCTTTATTCACTATTTTCAAAACGAAATAGTCATCGGAATTTAAACAATTTTTACCCATAACAAGTTTGAGAATGATAAGGCGAGCGACCTCAAGCGGATCCGAAGATTCGGCAGGACACATAATACAAAACCCCAGTATGAGCAATTAAATGAACGTATACGTAGGTAAAGGGTTTTCCAATAAGAGTTTTCATTATGAATAGCCCGCTATCTGGGCAGCTGTCATCTTTTGACATTTAACAAGTAAAAACTATGCCATTAGGTAAAAATACAACGATACACGCTTCAACAACGCATTGAAATAATTAAAATTCACTACAGAAATAGTGAAAATTTTGCAGTCACAGTTCGCCAAATTAAAGCAGTTTTGGGTCGTCGTGAAGTACCTTCTCGGCCAGCAAAAGTAAAACTGGTTAAAAAATTTGAGCTGTTGGGACAACTTAGTGATGTGAAGAATCGAAACCGTGTGCATGGCTCAAGAACAATTGAGAATATTGCTGCTGTAGCTATTGGTGTTAACGAAAACCCAGATTTGTCGATTCCTCGTCGATCTTTGGAATTAGACATTCCAAAAACGACATTACACCGTATTTTGCACAAAGACATAGGTTTGAAGGCTTTTAAAGTTCAGTTAACACAAGAACTCAAGCCGGTCGATCACCAGCAACGTCGTATCTTTGCTGATAGGGTCCTTGGAATGCATCAAAATGCTCCGGATTTTCATCGAAAAATCATCTTCAGTGATGAGGCCCATTTTCACCTCGGAGGCTACGTGAATAAGCAGAATTGCCGTATTTGGGGCTCGGAAAATCCAAGAATGCTTATTGAAAAGCCTCTCCGTCCTCAACGTGTCACTGTTTGGTGCAGTTTTTGGGCTGGTGGTGTGATTGGACCTTACTTATTCGAAAATGAGGCTGGTGCAACTGTTACGGTGAATGGATATATGATTAATGTTTTTTTATGGCCGGAATTGGAAGATATTGATGTGGACGACGTTTAGTTTCAACAAGACGGCGCTACGTGCCACACAAGCAACGAAACAATCGCAATTTTGCAAAAAAAGTTTCCTGGCCGTGTTATTTTCGCGAAGAGGTGATCACAATTGGCCCCGAGATCTTGTGACTTGACACCTTTAGACTTTTTTCTTTGGGGCCACGTGAAAGATAAGGTCTATGCCAATACTCCACAATCGATTCAAGACGTAAAAAATGGAATTCGTGAAGTTATCGAGGATATACAGCCGCAAATGTACGAATTGGTTATGAAAAATTTCATGAAAAGGATATGGTGCTGCAACCGTAGTCGTGGCGGCCATTTGGCTGATATATTTTTCCATCGTTAATGGCATACCTTTTTCTTTACAATGAAATAAATATCCATTGATTTCTCTTAAAATATACTAGTTTTCTTAAATATCAAAATGAAACCTCTTATTGGAAAACCCTTTATAATTAGCATGCTTTTTAATTTTCAATTGATTAAATTATTTTTCCGTTGCTCGTTAGTTAACATCTAACTTTAATGTACCCAAATGCATCAAAAATCGTTTATTAATGACCCCTATTAATAAACGATATTTCATTAATAAACGATTTTTCATTAATGAACGCTTTCTAGGGCCGCGGTGGTCTAGTGGGTAGAGGTCCGGCTTCTAGACCCAGCTGGTGCGGGTTCGAATCCCATCCGGGCGGTCACTTTTTTTTACTTTTTTAACACGAAAAATGGCCGTGCGGGTCCCTGGACATATTTAGTCTTTGTCCTCATTTCACTTAAATGAATTATTAAATACTATACATCGGTTGTGGTTGAATGCCCTAGCTAGCTAAGCCAGGGAATCATCCTCGATTCCCTAACTCGAATTCCTATCAATCTAAAAAATAAGAACGATTTCTAGTTAAGCATCAAATAGCTAATTCATGAGTGGCTAATTACCCACAATTACTGGAAATGTAACTGATAATAGCGAGAAAACGATCTATAATTTTTTTCACATGTAAATGCAAAAGTATATCAATTCTCTGCGTTAGAAACAAATTAGCGGTGAACCGCCTTCGATTTTGTTATACAATAACGTCGAAGTGTCAAACGTCAAATTTATAAAACGCGTGTATCGAGTGAATGTCTGGTACTATGGATAGTGTCGAGTTTAAGTTAACACCGCCAAAAGTACTAGCCATTGCAAATGATGCAACATTAAATTTGCTTCCGGAAAAGAGTAAACATTTTTACGAAAAAACTTACGTAGAATTTATTTCCTGGTGCGAGGAGTAACAGGTAAAACGTCATTCGGAATCTGCGCTATTCGCGCCAATATTGCTGCAAAGGGCTTAATAGCAAGTTTATTTGTTTGTTTTGGTTGGATTTTCTCTAATCTAATTTCTATTGTTGATCTAAGTTACGATCAACGGAAAAATCTTGTAACCAATTCGTGTGTTAATTGGCGATTAATGATCTCAACAATTAACGCACTCGCGCAAGCGCTCGTGCGTGAAAATGTCTCGGTCATTAATCGCCATCATTAACAAACTTGTTGGTTAAATAACTATTTTCCGCTACCGACCACATAAATACGCATTGCATCCATGGTTACAGGTACCGTAAGTGGCTGATAACATTAGTGGTGTTTGTTGTCCTTGGCGACGGAACTTAATTACTTACGGACCTAGGAAAATAATAAACAGAAACGTAACGCTCCAACATATAGGCGAGCAACATATTTTCGTCTATACCTATAGCATCGGCATCCCTTTTACATAACCACTGCTTAAAAGAGTCGTAACAGGGCACATACCTTTTTCGATTTTGTCGGTAACAGGTTCTAACACGCAATATTCGCAGCTTCGTTTGCATCCATGCCCGCAAAAACTGTCACTGGATTGACACAAACAAAATTCGACATTGTTATCTCGGTTGCTGAGTTGCCATAGCACGCATAGGTGACTATAAACATTTGAATCCCAAATGTTACAAGCCGTATTTTAGAATGTTTTCTGATCTTTTGTAAGTATTGTATTTCCGGTAGCGGAAAAAAATTAATAAGCAACACGGAACGTAATGACAATTAACATTTTCGCCTACCTCAAATGTTAATACGTCCTTACGCGTTCCTTGTTTCTTAATAGTTATTTAACCAACAAGTGTGTTAATGATAGCGATTAATGATCGAGACATTTTCACGCACGAGCGCTTGCGCGAGGGCGTTAATTGTTGAGATCATTAATCGCCAATTAACACACAAGTTGGTTACAAGATTTTTCCGTTGGTCGTAACTTAGATCAACATTAGAAAGTAGATTAGAGAAAATCCAAACAAAACAAACAAATAAACTTGCTATTAAGCCCTTTGCAGCAATATCGGCAAAACATGCGAATAGCGCAGATTCCGAAGGAAGCAAATTTAATGTTGCATTATTTGCAATGGTTAGTACTTTTGGCGGTGTTAATTTAAACTCGACAGTATCCATAGTAGCAGACATTGATACACTCGTTTTTATAAATTTGATGTTTCACACTTTGACATTATTGTATAACAAAATAGAAGGTGGTTCACCGCTAATTTGTTTCTAGTGCAGAGAATTTATATACTTTTGCATTTACATGTGAAACAAATTATAGATCGTTTTCTCGCTATTATCAGTTACATTTCCAGTAATTATGAGTAATTAGCCACTCATGAATTAGCTATTTAATGCTTAAATATAAATCGTTCTTTTTTTTTAAGAAATATGATTGATAGGAATTCATGTTAGGGAATCGAGGATGATAGGGAATTGGCTTGTCCAGTTAGGGCATTCAGCTATAACCGATGTATAGCATAATTCATTTAAGTGAAATGAGGACAAAGACTAAATATATCCAGGGACCCGCACGGCCATTTTTCGTGTTAAAAAAGTTCAAAAAAAGGTGACCGCCCGGACGGGACTCGAACCCGCACCAGCGGGGTCCAGAGGCCGGACCTCTACCCACTAGACCACCGCGGCCCTATAAATCGTTCATTAATGAAAAATCGTTTATTAATGAAAAATCGTTCATTAAAAGGGGTCATTAATGAACGATTTTTGATACATTTGGGTACATTAAAGTTAGCCATTAACCAACGAGCAACGGAAAATAACTATTATGATCTAATCATACCTTTTATTTCCACAATTTATTGTGGTGGCGCCAGAGGCAAAAATAAAACCAGGCACACCCTGCCCGACTTCATTGAGCTTACCCGGCGTAAGGGGAGAAAATCACCTCACAAATTGGCGCACGAGCAGGGACCTTATACGAAGTTTTCCGGAAAAACCCGAACTTACCCGAAGTACTCAAACTTAGTACTTTTACGTTTTAGACAATTCTACGTTATTTCCGAAGTTTTCCGGAAAAACCCGAACTCACCCGAAGTACCCAAACTTAGTACTTTTCCGTTTTGGACAATTCTACGTTATTTCCAAAGTTTTCCGGAAAAACCCGAACTTACCCGAAGTACTCGAACTTGGTACTTTTCCGTTTTGGACAATTCTACGTTATTTCTGAAGTTTTCCGGAAAAACCCGAACGTACCCGAAGTACTCAAACTTAGTACTTTTACGTTTTAGACAATTCTACGTTATTTCCGAAGTTTTCCGGAAAACCCCGAACTTACCCGAAGTACCCAAACTTAGTACTTTTCCGTTTTGGACAATTCTACGTTATTTCCGAAGTTATCCGAAAAAAAAACGAACGTGCCCGAAGCCTTCAAAGCTCGCACTTTTCTGTTGACTTACCTGAAGTATTCAAACTTGGTACTTTTCCGCTCTAGACGGGTCTACAGAAATTGCGAGGGTGGCTAAAAGAAAGAATGACGTCAACGAAAGAAAATAGTCCGTGGGGCGGATCCGATTCCCCAATAGACGATGAGGAAACCAAACGAAGAATAGCCGGTTCAGATATTCCAGACGTGGACATACCAAGAAACGTCTGCGATCAGATACGTAAATGGAACGTGAGTTTCGATGGGAAGGCATGTGTTCTCTCATTCCTGGGACGGGTTGAAGAACTCAGATGCGCCTACGGTCTGTTAAAATATCATCTATTGTCCGCGCTCCCAGTACTATTAAGCGAAAATGCTCTGTTATGGTATCGTATCAATAAGGACGATTGGAATACATGGGAAACGTTCGAAGACGATTTAAAAACATATTTTCTCCCGAGTCGTTTTTTAATTAAATTCGAAGACGAAATCCGGGGCCGAACACAAGGAGCACAGGTGGAAGGCGAATCATATTTGACAGCTCTTCAGACCCTTATTCGGAAACACGGAGGATTTACTACAGAGCAAAGCCTGGAGCGGATCTTCAGCAACCTCCGACCAGAATATAGGAGTTACATTCGCCGCCGAGACTTCACGTCTATAAAGGAATTAAGCCAGTTGATCGAAGAATTTGGAAATCTGCAAAGAGATAGAGTCGCTTATCAACCGCCCCCGCCAAATGAATGTTATATGCCTGAAGTAGCATATCCAGGTAAAGTGCTGGAGCACAAGAATTCCGTCAAGACGGTATCAGCTCAGGTCTGTCCTAGGGACTGAAGGACACTACCGGATTACGACAGAGAAACGCATAGTTGGAAGTGTGGATATTATGGGCATACCCGAAGAGACTGCAGGGGCCGACCGAAAATCTTCTGTTCGTTTTGTGGGAAAATTGGAGTGCTTACACGAGAGTGCAATTGCCGTACGGGAAACGAACAAAGGACCGGAAGTTCGGGTCCAAGACATTAAATATTTCGCTTAATAATAACGATGATCACCTGACAATCCAAATACGTCTTCTCGGCAAAGAATATGAAGCAATCGTGGATACAGGGTCCCTACGGTCCTACATTAATGACGAAATCGCGGATATCTGTATTGCAAAGAATGTCCCGGCGGAGAACTGTGATAGTAAAGCACGATTGGCAGCTGGAACCACCTAACCGTTGGAAGCCAGTTCATTTTGGAAACCAGAATCCAGTCCTGTGAAGACTCCGTCCCGTTTATATATTTACCTAAACTTATTTTCCCGATCATTATAGGCATGGACCTCTTAACTCGATGGAGAGCCGTTCTAAATGTTAATGAGGGACGGATTAGTATGATTTGGCCGTCTGCAAATACTATACCAGTCGGAGTAATGACTAGTCTCTCCGTTCCGGAAAAGCAACAGTTGGAACATTTTCTTAAAATACAGACAACCCTCCTAACGCAGCAGCAAGGACGCAGAATTGGGCAGAACATAGACTACAACTCTTAGATCCGATTCCGATTAAACAAAGGTACCGACCCCAAAATCCGAGAATGCAATCAATCATTAACCAGGAAATTGACAAGATGCTGCAAGAAGGGGTGATTGAGCCCTCCGACAGTCCGTGGAGTTCGCCCATTGTAATTGTAACGAAAAAAATAATGGAGAACCCCGATTTTGCGTGGACATTAGGCGAGTGAATCGAGTCACCAGAAAGGATGCGTATCCATTACCGTTTGTGAACTCTATTTTGGATAAACTAAGAGAAGCTAACTACATTTCCACCTTGGATCTGAAGGATGGTTATTAGCAAGTGCCGCTTGCACCCCAGAGCCGGGAAATAACCGCGTTCACCGTCCCGGGCAAGGGATTGTTTCAGTTTAAGGTCATGCCCTTTGGCCTGCATTCCGCACCTGCTACCTTCCAACGACTATTAGATCGAGTAATTGGACCTGAAATGGAACCGAAAGCCTTCGCTTACCTTGACGATATAATTGTAATTGGAAAAACGTTTGAAGAACATCTAGAAAATTTAAGGGAAATCTTTAGGCGACTGAGGACGGCTAAATTAAAATCTTGACAAATGCAAATTCTGCCAGCAGGAAATCGAATATCTCAGGCATGTCGTAAATCCACGAGGCATTCGGACCGATCCCGAGAATGTCGAGACAATAGTAAAACTCAAACCTCCGACACACCTGAAGGAACTACGGCAATTCCTAGGCATTGCCTCCTGGTATCGGCGCCTCATCCCGTCCTTCTCCGAGGTAACCGCCCCCTTGACCTCACTATTGAGCAAAACGGTACAGTGGACATGGGAAGCTGCCCAACAACAAGCGTTTGAGCAACTAAAAACATTGCTAACTAGCGCACCGGTTCTTGTATGTCCGGATTTTGGCAAACCATTTTATTTGCAGACCGATGCATCGGATTACGGGATTCGCGAAACTTTACTCCAGAAAGAGAACGGACACGATAAGGTAATTGCGTACGCCAGCCGGAGTCTCAACCCTGCCGAACGGAACTACTCCGTCGCGGAAAAAGAATGTCTAGCAATAGTGTGGGCAATCCAGAAAATGAGGTCCTATCTGGAAGGATATAAATTCCACGTCATTACGGATCGCCAGTCCCTAAAGTGGTTACATTCTTTGAAAGACCCCGCCGGAAGGCACCAGCAGAAGAAATTCTTCTCCTGAGCAATGACTGGTACACTACTAAAAAACGCAGCGACCAGGAATATCCAAGCAGCTTCCCAGGTTATTGCATAATAGAGGGGAAATTATACCGACATTTTTGGGACAAAAATGAGTATTCAGAGCCCGGATTGGTGCACCCTTGGAAACTGTGTATAGCGACCGACCTTCGAACGGGCGTGTTAAAAGAGAACCACGATGCCGCTACGGCCGGCCATTTGGGTGTGGCCAAAACAATAAACCTAATCGTGGGGAAATATTATTGGCCCGGAACTTTTCGAGATATTCGGAATTACGTACGACGCTGCGGAAAGTGCCAACAGTACAAGCCGGTACAGCAGAAAGCAGCGGGGTTTTTGTACCCGACCAAGATTGTTGGACCCTGGAATACTGTCAGTACCGATTTAGTAGGGCTACTCCCACGGTCGTCGCGGGGAAATTCATATCTTTTGGTATTCCAAGACCGATTCACCAAGTGGGTAGAATGCGAACCCATCAGGACAGCCACCAGCAAGAAAATCTGGCAGGTTTTCAAGGAAAAGATCATCCTTCGACACGGTTGCCCAAAAGCGGTAATATCCGACAATGCGAAACAATTCACTAGCAGAGAGTTTGAAGCATTCCTGAAGGATTACGATATCAAAAGAATTGCTATCCCTCCCTATACGCATCAGGCGAATCCTGTAGAAAGAGTAAACAAAACACTAAAGACCATGATCTCCCAATATGCCAGAGTTGACTTTCGCTATCAATACCGCACAACAGGACTCGACCAAGTTTACGCCCGCATTTCTAAACTATGGAAGACATCTGGAGTATCATTCGAGTATTAAGGAACTGCGGGTAACAGCGTCAGGAGCAAACCCAAGAGGACGACCATCACCCGTAACTCGGTTCAAGCGGTTTAGCGAGATACTGAATTTAGTCAAGTTAAATTTGGGAAAAGCTTTTAACAGTCAACGGCATTATTATAATCTCCGGCGTAGACAGTGGTGCTCCCAGGTGGTAGATGAAGTTATGAAGCGAGAAAATCCACTTTCCGTCGCCGGGATAAGATTTACTGCTAAACTGGCCCCTAAATATTCAGGACCGTATCGGGTACATAAACAGCATTCAACCATGCGTTTTGAATTGAGAAGGAAAAAACGGCACCATCATTCGTAACATCCACGTGAAGGATTTAACCCTCAACTACTATTGTGGGGTCAATTTTGACCCCAGCGCATATACTTCGCGTGACATTGGGAAAACGAGACGAACACGGCCGTTGCCCTTTTCGCTAATTGCAGTTGTGAGTGTGCTTGCTAAGAGGTTGGACGTGTCAATTCTGTAAGTGTGCGCATTAATTATTTATTTGGTGTTGGGGTCAATAAAAACCCCACGATAGTGTTTGTGTCCCTTTTTTTAAGTGTAAGTTTTAATAGATTAATTTTGTATTTGCAGTACAAAATGGCAGGTTATGATAAAGTACTAATTGACGGCCGGCCATATAATTCGGAACAGTTAATGGATCTTTTAGAAGAAATAGATCATGAAAGAGAGGATGAGGAAGAAGGCGAAAAAAATATAATTGGCACGGACGATGATGGAATGAGTGATGCAGAAAGCGAACACAGTGACCATTTTACTGATTCAAATATTTCTGAATCAGAGAGCGAAAATAGCGCTAACAATTCTAAAAGTGTAAATTATTATTATGGCAAGAACAAATTTAAATGGGCCAAAAATCAGCCAGCTCAGTCACGTCATAAAAAACATAATATCATTAGAACACATTTACCTGGAATCAAGGGTCCAGCGATGATTTATAAGCCGAAAACACCATCCGAAGCTTGGTCGCTTTTAATTTCTGAAGAAAGAATTTTAGATCACACAAACGCAAAAATTACTGAAATGAGTGTTCGATACAGTAATACTGCAACATTTATTGATTACTTATCTTATACGGAACTAAACGCATTTTTCGGACTAATATATCTAGCTGGCGTGTTTAAATCAAACCACGAGGATGTGACTTCCCTTTGGGCAACAGACGGAACGGAGAGACCAATTTTTAGAGCAACAATGTCCAAGGATCGTTTTTTGTTTCTGCTTTCGTGCATAAGATTCGACAACATTGAAACTAGAGATGAAAGAAAGTTAGCTGGAGATAAATTGGCTGCCATTTCAGAATTGTTTAATAAATTTACAACTAATGTTGGTGCCAATTACACACCATCAGAATTCATAACAGTCGATGAAACTCTGATAGGGTTTCGAGGACGTTGCTCTTTTAGAATGTACCTCAAAGGAAAACCTCAAAAATATGGCCTTAAAATAATGTCGTTATGTGACGCAAAAACCCATTATTTTATAAACGGTTTTATCTATGCGGGAAAAACCAATGAGCCGAATCCTAACAAGCTAAGTGTACCTACACAATATGTTTTACGCTTGGTAAGACCTATTGTAAATACGAACCGTAATATTACCGGTGACAACTGGTTCACATCACTCGAACTTGTAAAAGAACTACAAAAAGTTGGTCTCACGTATGTAGGCACTATGAGGAAGAATAAGAGAGAGATACCTCACGAATTCCTCCCAAATCGAAAATACAAAGTAGGCCATACTGCATTAGGTTTTACTACTGATATGACTATCTCTTCCTTTGTACCAAAAAAGAGTAAATCTGTTATTTTGTTGCCATCGATGCATCACGATAACAAAGTGGACGAGGAGAGTGGAAAACCTGACATGATTTTATTTTATAATGCTACAAAAGGAGGTGTCGATGCCCTAGACCAAAAATGTGCACTGTATAGAAGGTGCCGTCGTTGGCCTCTTGTAATTTGGTATGCCATAATGGATATCGCAATAGTAAATAGTCACATAATCCTAAGGGCATCCAATTCTAAAAGTAAAATATCGCGTCGTAACTTTATCAAGGAACTTGGGCAAAAACTGATAAAAGACCATCTGATACAACGAGCCATTACGCCTAACTTATCAAAGGAACTTCGGCAAACAATTTATTCCTGCCTGGGAGAAAACGCACCACATCCAAATTCAGAAATACCTCCGCCACAGCCTAAACGCCAAAGATGTTACATTTGCCCCAGAAAACAAGACAAAAAGTACTCCACTGTGTGCCAAAATTGTCGTCACACTATTTGCAAGGACCATGGAGTACAGCAAATAAATTGCACCAACTGCAATGATAGGTTAGTGTGTCCATAATAAAATTCTGTAAAACCCAGTTAAAAGCTAAGCATGTTTTTAGCGTCTAGAAACATGACCTGCAGTTTTTTTTATTATGAATGAATTAATATAATTTTTTTTTAGGCAGTAGTTTGGACATTGCCAATGACGCCTTGGCGAACATTTGACCAGAGAAGCCTTAGTTTATTAATATAAAAAATATAAATATATGTTACGTTTTTATTATACGATATTTGCTTGTAATGTGCAATAACATTGTTAACTTTTTACATTTTGAATTTTATAAAAGAATAAATTTTTATTATATTGTACAACTGTTTCGATTATTGGAATAAAAAGAAAAAAATTCCCTAGCAACGCTTTTTTCACATCATTTAATTTTTATATATTGGGGTCATTTCTGACCCCACAATAGCAGTTGCGTAATATGAAAACACGATAGTAGTTCAGGGTTAAAAACCGCGCAATAAAGAATTGTTTTGTTTCAGAATGGCTGACGTATTATGGGTGGATTATTCCCCAATTTCGAGTCCACCCCGTACACCTGGGAAGGACGCGGAAAAGGAAATAGCATTGGCGAGGAAATTGAAAGAGTTGTTGGGGCCTTCTACCCCGCCCGTTGCCGCCGAACCTCGGCTGTACTTCTCCCCAGCGGCAGTACATCCGAACGGTCTCCCGCTAACACCAACCATACGTAATGAAGTTTCACCAGAGAGCAGTTCCGTACCTTCCTTACTGACCGGGGCAGAAAGAGATTCTGGAGGCAGTTCAGTAGACGGGATTACGCCATTATCCATTACCACCAGGAACGTTATACCCCGATGGCACGACTACCCGAGAATGAAAGTCGCTTCCGAAGAAAGAGGGGTGTGTAATGAACCCGTATTACACGGCGGCTATCTGGCGGGACGTAGCTCTACTAAAGGTAGAGATATGTAAAATAAATGTCAGTAATAAAATATATTAGAAACCTGTAATGTTTAATAATTGCGTATACGACCAACAGAGTTTAATCAAGTTCTCCCACTCGAGCCCCTACTCTCGAAACCGTTTTTATGTAGCTATTTGGGCTATAAAATACGGTACGGAGCACAGGAACGACACTTGGTCTCCGGCCCCAGTTCCAGCGAGGTAAGATCCACACCCTGTCCTATTGGCGAGTTGAGCCAATCCGAATCCGTCTAAGTCCGACGTGTTGAGCCGGCACAATCCGAATCCGGCGTAACGTTACGGAGAACGTAGTCGGTAGTTGAAAATATTTTCTAGTATAAGGTGTGTTGTAAATATTGTCTGTCAATCTCACTTTTAGTTTCCTTTCGAATCAATATTATTTTATGATCTAATCATACCTTTTATTTCCACAATTTATTGTGGTGGCGCCCGAGGCACAATAAAAACCAGGCACCCTGCCCGACTCCATTGAGCTTACTCGACGTAAGGGGAGAAAATCAACTTACAATACAATTTATTCGAAAATTTTCAAACACATCAGCTAATAACAAGGTATCGGTTTTCAGATATAAATCACTATATTCACCTAAGTTTTTTATATCAAAAGTATTCCAAACTAATTCTGCATGTCTATAATCCTCTTCAGATATATGCTCATCTTTTAATAAGCTATAAAACTCTGCTTTAGCTGGTAAATGAATTTGATCTAATTTTTCCCATGAATCAATGTAATCATACGGAAACACTCCCGTTCGTGATAACAAATTAAATTGTAACTCAGTATTGTAATAACGCTTTATAATTTTCTTATTATCAGGATTAAGATATGATACTAATTTATCTAAACCGCATGGTAAAAATCTAAAAGAATCTAGAAATTTAAATATAATTCTAGAACCTGCAACACATTTTGAAAAAAGATATATATATATTTTTCTTTATTAATTGGCAAAAGAGATATGTTTCCATCAAAACCAGTAGCAAGTTCCTTAATGATTAAATGAGCATCATAACCACTAAAATTATGGAAAATAACAGGAATGGTTTGGTGAGTTTGATAATTTAAATTACAACTATTATGTGCAGGTTCGCGGTAGGTTCCAGTGATATGACAGTGATCATGCACTTTCAAATCATTCAAATTAAACTTTGTTTGACATTTGTGACAATTTGTTGCTTCCGAAAAATCTAATTGTTGTTGATGCGTTAGTTTATCCATAGGAATTGCTACCATAAATACAGTTTCAATATCTTCAGCTAATTGCTTTAATTGTTGGACAAACCATGAAACACAGTCATTACCTCTGTATAAATTAAATTTTGATAATGATTCATCGTAGGAACATTGTAAATAAAATGCAGTCCCCATTGGTATATGTTTTTGATATTGCCCATCATTGTTCTCTGTTTTTTTCTAAAATACATTTAAAATCTGCATAAACAACAAAGGGAACCTTTTCCTTATAATTGAAATTTTTAAATTTTATATATTTATCATTCTCTGGTGGTAACTCTAATTTACCAGAAATCGTACAATTATCTTCATGATTTTTTAATATATCACTCGTAGAAAAAGAATTTTAACATCTCTTACAAAAATACAGTTTATTTTGTCTTTTCGTTACTTGCCTTGTTACTTGTCTTGATAAATTTTTTATCCAAGCAAAATGATTTATTTCACCTGAAGTAATTAACAGTAAATCAATAACAAGTTTTGATTGATTATTACTTAATTTAATTGGTACAACCACATCTTGTTTTGTACCATCTAATGTGTAAACATTAATATTTAAATCATTTAACTCCTCAAATTTTGTTATATCGTTTAGAGCGATTGGAAGGGTATGATTTAATTTTATATGAATGTGATTGAGCAGGATAAAGTGCAGACGTGACAGCCCACAGGAAAAAAAAGTTATCATTATTTTTAACATTAATTACAGCTTTTTTATTTTGAATGTGAAGAGGTAACTTAATAGAAGAACCCACTGAAATTGGATTGTAATTATTAATATTTACTTTTATAAACATAATTTCTAATAATGCAGAACCTGAATCTTTCTCTTGAAATTCACTTAAACGATTTAATAATGTATCATAAACATTATCATGATACCATTGTTTTAAATTGGTAGACTTTCAATGATTTTATTTCTGGTGCTGAATGTTTTATTTTCAATTGTGGTTTTAGAGGGTAAAATTAATTTCCCACATAATATAGTATTAACCTTTATCAATGATGTTAATTTACGTTTAATTTTAATGGAGAAACTTTTAAATGCATTTTTTTTAATTGCGTGGGTCTTTATAATGTAAGTTAATAATAATACCCGTACATATTCTACTCTGAAAACAAGATTCAACATCTTGCCAAATTAATTTTCGAGTCGACCCTGTCTCCTGTTGCAATTTTAACTTGAAATACTTCAGTAAGGATAAGTTTTCTTCCAATTTTGATTGCTGCGTTTTAAATTCGTGACTTTTTATTGCTTTTCTCACTAAAAAAACTATTTTGTTTATATGCTTAATGAAATTTTTTACTTCATAATTACGTTTAAGTAAATGAATTGATTTTGAAATTATTTTGATTAAATTGTCACTAATTTCTGAAATGTTCGGCAAATTTATTTATTATATACTGTAACAAAATAAGTAGAGTTTATTAGAATGAACAAATTAATTTAAGAGAAACAATAATACATACCTCTTTTATTTAAAAAGTAGTTTATGGTAGCAATTATAAAGGAGCTGATGCACTTGCTATTTTTTCAATACTAGGTAAGAATATATGTACAACTTTGAATTTATACCAAGAGATGCAATTTAACCTGTTGAAATGAGTGGATAAGGAGGGGATTAAAAATTACATAACGCTATATAATTATTTCTTGATCATATAAAATATACGTATACTCAACTTACAAAAATTTAATACCTACACTTTGTCCCACGTGTTTAATAATTATCATTTTGTTTATGGTGCAATTTATTTCAGTAATATTTTCTTGGGTTAACGCACTAAACCTTTGTGGTAAATACACAGCACATTTTGGATCCTTGATCTTTGCTTGAATGGCATCTCCATGCTGCGTCTTCAGTTTCCTGAGACACTCCACCTCATACTCATGTCCAATTTTCAAGTACCTGATTGGGGTTATAGGTAATTGGGTGTCTGCGCCAATTTGATTAAGTAGATCCATTGTATTGTGGTGTTGCGGCTGCTGCTGTTGTTGTTGTTATGGTGGTGGTTGTGAGAACACTTAAAACTTGTGGTGGTAGTGAGAACCCTTAAAACTATGTTCATTAGAGATGAGGTAGACGCATATATACTAGATACGTTGTTAAAAATGTATACCCCCTCTATATACACGTTTGAAATAGATTAATCCGTGAATCTTCCAACGCACTCTACCTGCGCGAATAAATAGCAGGATAATAACTTCTGCGCTACTAACTAGCTTGATAATTACTTTGCATTTAATTCTATTTCCATCAAGAATGTTCGAACCGCACTTTGAATTAAGCTCAGATGTCATTTACGTTTTTACTTTTAAGGTATAGACAACCTTGTTTTATAAAAAAATTTAATGATTTCCGTTCCTAGGTAATATTATACGCGACGGGTTAGTGCATATAAATTCTGTTTCCATCATGAATGTTCGCATCACTACATAAAAATATCTAATTGCTTCGCTTATTTATTCGCAAATCTTCGACACGCACTGCCCTATGCTATTAACTAGATTGATAATTACTTCAACATGTAAATTCTATTTTCATCAGGAATGTTCGCATCACTTTATAAAAATATCTGTTCCCTCCGTCCTTTGAATTAAGCTCATACGTTATTTATATTTTATATTCCAATCAATTACCTGTAGATAAAAAATATTTAATACGATGCAGTTCAATTACAATGTTTTAATCTTTTACAATGACGATCCTAAAATTGTATGCGACCGGTGAAGGTAAGTGCCCTACTAATCAATTATTTTTTATTGTAAAAATATGTACATATGTTTTCATATAAATGATTCTAATAAACCTAAATAATTTGAGAATCCTAGTTTGGTTAACGCCGCACATAAACATTTGATGCATTTTTCACTGTCCAAAAATAGTAGATACTCTTCTGCTGCACTATAATACGTATCCTCTACGTATATTATATCAACGACTAACTCAAATCAATTTATAGAAAGCAGGAAATTTCAGACGACTCCATTGGTAAACAGAGCAGGAAACGCCGTGGCTTAATAAACGGAGTATCCACAGTACTACGCTGGCTAATCGGTACACCCGACGCCGATGATGCAAAATACTACTCCGATAGCATTCACTCAATCGTAAATGATGACAGCAAATAAATGGTCTATTAAAATCACAAATTCAAGTAATATCTAGTACAATCCGAAATTTTAATAACTCTTTTGTTTTAAAGGAAAACTAATCAAAACTAAAAAAAAATCTATTGACCCATGATCTAGAATTAGACTCGATCATAATTCAACATATTTCAATTCTATCTAGTCTTACAAATAGAGTAATGGAGGAACTCGACAATTATATTCACGCAATAAATATTGCTAAACATGGTATCCTATCTCCCGAGATCATTACTCCAAAAATCTTAATTAATGAACTCGCGAAGTGCAAAGGCGAATACGAACTTCCTTTGTCGCCGTCATATGGAAATGCTCTTACCTACTACAAATTAATAAACTTAGATGTACTTGTTGACGAGCGAAACCTTGTCATTTTCGCATTAAATTTGTTAAACAAATTGCCTTACACAATTTTCGAATTGATTCCTTTATCTATGCAGCACCAAGATCCTCTAACATACTCTTACATCCAACCCAATTACCGATACCTCCTAATTTCTCAACAAAAAACCTTGTACAACCTCATGTAAGATTTGAATAAGTGTGACGAATACGTACGAGGGTCGTTTATTTGCCGAGGAGTCCCTACCACAAGGAGGACCGAAGACGCCAGCTGCGAAGTTCAACGGATGTCACCACATTTCTCCAAGATTCCAGAAGAATGTTCAACCAAAACAATCAAGGCCGATATCCAGATATGGAAATTCATCCTAAACAATGAATGGATATTTGTACTACTCAAAGCAACAAATCTTACCATTTTCTGTGCCTACCATATGGAAGATGTAATACTCAACCAAACGGGAGTCATCCGATTGTATTCCGGTTGCAAGGGATACACCGACTACTGCATATTGGAATCCACCAATGAAATATCTTCTAATCTATCCATTGATTATGTTCCGAAGATAAATATCTTACATGACAAGTGCTGCCTCGACAAAAAAATTAACGATACTACAACACTTCGTATCCAACCTATCAAACTCGCAAATATCGATCTCAACGAATATGCCGATAAGAAGCTCAACGAATTTGACGAATTGTTGGATCAAGAAATGAACAAACCATTCTTCGTCAAACATACCGGTTGTTATACATTAATCTTTAGCCTGCTGGGCGTTGCCCTGATGCTGACGATGTGTTGCAATATCTGTCGAAGGTGTGGATGTTGGAACTTGATCAAACGTCTCTGCTGTTTCACAAGTGATCCGAGGAACGGAGAACTTGTGCCACCTATCATAAAGAATTTTGCCAACTGTAATTTCGAATCAGACCTCAGGTCTGAACGTCTATATCATACCGGAGAAATCGCCATCTATGAACGTGCTCCCGAAATAATCGAACTCCAACCACCTAGTTACCATGCGATTACGGCTTCTGCTCCCAGACAAGATGAAAGAAGCTTCCCGAAGTCCAGGCAGAGTATCGTTCCACTTTAGGACAAAACCTGTGGGACCCTCATCTTTTGTCATCAGCCGGGAGGTGTTTGAAGACCACCCAAGTACCAGAGCCGCGTCTTCATCGGATGGCCGTAACCCTTATTAATCCATGGGAACCAACCACATTAGAATACGACCCTTATTTAATAGATCTTAATTGTTTCGTTAAGTAAATTTGTCCATTTGCGTCTAGATTGTATCTTTATTACACAGTGTGTATCAGCCAAATGGAATAAATTCGATAATAAATAAATGGGGGCAGTAGAGGGAATTAGCCGCCACCATATGACCCGCACGACCCGCATACAAAATGGCCGCCGCCCCGCCCACAAAATGGCCGCCTAATCACCAAAATGGCCGCCTTGTCTACAAAATGGCCGCCCGCTGCCCCCGCCACCTGGTGGCGGAAAGTTGAACTATGTAACAATAGTTGCAGATTTCATTTTTTCACGGGCGTCACCTGGTGGCGGAAAGCCGAACTATGTAACAATAGTTGCAGATTTCATTTTTTTTTCACGGGCGTCACCTGGTGGCGGAAAGCTGAACTATGTACCAATGGTTGCAGATTTTTTTTTGTGAATAAATGGTTGCAGAATAAGTGAACACTTACAAGAATTTTATTTTATGCATGGAAAATATCACATTTTATAAATCACAAGTTCAACAATTGCATAGGTTATTTAAACAAGAAATAAACAATTTACACAACATGAAGCACTGGGGATATGCATATGTAAATAGAAAAACATATATTAAATTATTATTTTTTTATTTTTTTTATTACAAGTTTTTTTGTTTTTTAGCACCGTCAACTTCATCGACCCCCTCGTCATCCTCCTCCTCCTCACGCGTCCTCTTTGGATTTGTTTTCTTGGCGGCGGCGTCCCGGTATTGACACCATCCATCAATCTATTAAAGAAAAATTAATTAGTTAACAATGATTTAAATAAAATTATTAGGATAACATACAGCTTTTTTCATTTTTACTGATCGGGCATATGGGATGACGTCTAGGATGTCGTCCATCCAGCCCTCCAACTCCAGGTCCACCAGATCTCGAGCCAGATTAGCCCCATATATACAGGATTCTCGATAAATTTGGCGAAGCATGCCATCCCCTTATCCAGAGCCGCAATTTGCTCCCTACGGTACTCGTCTGAGTAGACCGGCACTCTCAGATTTCCAGCACGGTAAAGGCTGTCGCAGGAACTGCTCATAGCCGAATCAATCTGATACAGAATAATAAATTATTAAAACAAAATTGAATCACATATTATACATTTTATGTATTATTTCACTTACCTCCCCCGCAGCGGTTTCAATATTTTTGGTCACGTTGAAACCTTCATATCCCCATGACGCGTCCATTGCAAACAAATTCATGATATTTAATGATACATTTTTTTGTGCCATTTTACACACATATATATATACACATTTCCTTTAAATTGCTAAGTGAATGGAATAAAGTTAAAGACATTATTTATAGAAGTGAAAGCAGTTTTGTGGAAATTCCCCAAAAAAAAACTAAGCTCATTAAAAAAAGTGAAGGAAATGAATTTCAATCATGTGCACATACTAATTACTTTGTTTATTATACATATATACTATTTAAACAAATGAAGGACACACATTCTCTTCTAATGAGTATTATTGAAAGCAGTAATCTATTAAAAAAGTGAAAGAACAAATTCATCGATAATGACTTTTTTTTTTTAGTGAAAAAAGTATATATAGCCACGATAATCAACAAACAATCATCATAGCAACAATATATTTTACAAGTGTAAGGGTAAGTACCACATAATTTTACAATATATCTCATTTGAATTGTTCTAATGTTTTTGTGTGTACATATTCTAATAAAAAACATTTCTTTCATTAATAGCAATAATTCATCACCATGAATATGGAAGCATTAGCATATCAGATGCCTGAGAATTCAATCAATCCAATTGATGAACAACTTCAAAAATTTGACTTTGAAGTAAAATCGGAAATGACTCTTCTCGGACAATCTACATACCCACTCAACAAATCTGGATCGAAAAGTGTAACCATTGGAATCAGCCCAGCTGCCGGGTTTATAACAATAATTAAAATATGCGGCTCAAATGCGTGTGTATTCTTCATAAAGGAGGAATGGGATCAATTTTCCATGAGCAATCTCCAAGGTTTGCAGCAGCAGCACATAATCTTGGACAAGCATCGGATAACTACACGAGAGTATCGCAACATTACAACGATTTGGATCCAGCAGAGAGATTTAACTGTAGTCTTAGCCGAAGAGACGATGCATTCATTATTAGCCCTTAAAAAACTAATTGACCAAAAAATTGAAATATTGAATGAATGTGATTTTAAAATGTATTATGATCGGATTTTGCATTCATGTTTAAATACTGATGGTGAATTGCATGCAAATATTTTAACATCAATTACACGTAAATTTAACCCGAAAAATTCATATTTAATGATGGAATGTCTTTATACCTGTTATATTTTATGACTTTAAAAATTTGAAACACTATTAAATAAAAAAAAAATGTTTAAAGCACATTTACTTTTTTTCTTGCACACACACATAACCTTAAATAAAACAAAATACTATTTCAGCAAATATTTATTATTATAATAGTTTTATACAATGTTTGTTTTTTCTATCCAACAATTATGCGAACTGTTATGCCCTAACCACTTAACATAAATGTTGCTGCCTTTTTTCCGTAAAATTTTTTCCACCAAGTAGACATCAGGATGTTTGACTCTCTGCAACTCCTCATTATAAAATATTCCTTGAATGGGTCTTCCGTTCATATCTTCTAGTAAGTATGTTGTCGGATTTGTGATTTTTACACTTTTTATTTTAAACAATTCAGCAGACCAATTTGGTGTATACCCTTTTTCAAATAATGCTTTTTGTTTACTTATTCGAACGATGTCGCCCATATTAAAATTACGTTTGCTTGAAATTTTAACATGCGAATAAACAGTATTTAACAGATGTTGTTCATTATTCTCACTGACATCACAAGGCCGCATCCCAATAGTGCTATGCTTTCTTCTATTATATTCAGAAGTAACATCGTCTAGGACATCTATCCACACATACTTTCCACGAAAACTGAATGATCGATAAAGGTGATCTTTCAATGTTCTAATTACCCGTTCAGCCATAGATGCCTTGATTGTTGAATATGTTGAGTAATGATTCACATTATATCTGACGAGAAGATCCTTTACAGTAGTGTTGTAAAATTCAGTACCATTGTCCGTTTGTAAATTCTTTGGAGTCCGTCCATATTTTCGAAAAATCTCACTAATTGCTGCGCTGACACTATTTGATGATTTATTTTTTAACGCCTTTGTCCACAAGTATTTAGAGAAGCAGTCGATTATTACTAATATAAATTTGTACCCCCTATTTTCTCGAGCATAATATCCGAATTCAGCCAAGTCCGCCTGCCACAAATCATCAATTCCTTTAATAATGGTATGTCTACGAGAAAATTTAATTCTCGCAGGTCTATGGAGCTCTTTTACCACATCAGCCTTAATCACACTCATTATTATTTCGACCGTGCACTCACATCCACAATGCTTGTAGAAATAGTCTTCATTTTTGCATCAGCGTCATTTATAAGTAGTAAAAAAATTTCTTGAACTTTAGTCTCCAATTTTTTACTTTCTGCTTCTAGAGTATTAATACGTGCTGATAAAGCAGACATATTTTTGTCTGTCTTGTTAATCTTATTTATTAGAGCGGTCGTCAACTTGCTATTCAAATTTTTCACATTTGTTTCTATAGTAATAACAATTTCATTAATTGCTTTTTTCGTGGCACCATGCACTTTAACTAGAACATTCTCGACTTTTTCATCTACAAATTTCTTGGTAGTCACATCATCCAAATATTCGGGGTCCAAAACACGCTTTAATCGTTTATTTTTTAAATCGTAGTGTCCACCTGATGTTAATGTGAAACCCAGACCTGCAGGCCCTCGAGCAGAGCTACCGCCAGTATCTCTATATAAACGTCCGAACTTATCCACCCTCATAATATATTTAACATAAAAACATATAATACACACTTTATATAATAATGGAAGCTTCCCTAAGTTCCTCTTCAATTGCTAGAATCACATTTCCAACGCTAGTGTTACCTGCATTCCTGGCAGCATGTAGTAAACAAAGTCTATCCACCAATTCCTCTATATTATCCCAGTAGCGATATTGTATAGATTTGTTTAACTCACACTTCATATTAGAGTCAAATCCCAGTCCATCAATTGTTTTCGATCGACTTCTTGTTAGCGGTGGTGATGATAGATATGAATCCACCAAAGGTTTAATAATTTCTCTGTACTTATACGAATCATTCCCACGAAGTTTTTTTGTAGAATCAAAGTTACGAAACGCAATATTAGTTTTATTCACAATATCACCATACTGCTTTTTATATAAAAAAATATTTCACTATACTCGATCAGTGGTTTAAAACAAATAAGCTCTCATTAAATGCTAATAAAACAAAATGCGTCATTTTTAAAACTAATAAAAGTATTCCCACGCCAAATTTTATTGAAATAAATAATATTAAATTTTCAACTGATTCATGTGTTAAACTGTTGGGGGTGGAGCTAGATGAATATCTCTCTTTCGATCAACATATTAACACACTTTGTAACAAACTTAGTGGTATATGTTACGCCTTTAGAAAACTGAAAAGCATGTTGGACATGGATTCATTGAGAACAATGTATTTCAATGTTTTTGTGGTAAACATGAGATTTGGAGTTGTTATTTGGGGCAAAGGCAAAGAAATGCATCGAGTATTTATGGCACAGAAACGAATAATTCGCATTATGTACAACTTGGGCACACGCACGTCATGTCGAGGATATTTTCAAAAATATAATTTACTAACAATATACGCAATTTATATCTATGAGTGTATTATGTTTCTAACTAAGAACAAAGAAATGTATAGGAAAAATGAAATCGATCACAATTATGAAACGAGATTTAAAATGAATTATAATATTCCCAAGCATCGTTTAACACGGACGCAAAAAGGACTGCATTATAATAGTATTATATTTTTTAATAAATTACCCGACTGGCTTAAAAGCATTAACTGTACAAAAAAGTTTAACAAACATTTATACCAATTCTTATGTACTAAAGAACTGTATAGTATTAATGAATATCTGCTTTGATTTTTACATGTATATATGAGGTACCTAGGAAATATTACTCCATCTTTAGATACATTAAAATGTATTATTAATTAGCATATTGTTACCTGACGCACTTTCTCACTTATCCATTATGAAGTATTTATGTAATGTTTATAAATGAGAAATAAAGTTTATTATTATTATTATTATTATTATCTGCATCACTAAAGGATCGGGGTCTCTTCTTAAATAACAATTCATAAAATCCCCGAGTGCCAGGATAGCGAGTGTTATCAAGAATGATATCATCCCCTTATACATCAATTGTGTTATAACCCATTGTGAATTTACCAATATGTGCATTGAAATTTACTCCAAATACAGTATCCAGACCATGATAATCACCATTAGACAACTTTTCGAAATATGATCTAGCCAAGGGTGATGCATTTTTTAGCGTTTTCGGAGAAGTATGTGGAGTAGATGGAGTGCTAGGTTCTACGTCTAAAAAGTTGAGTTTCTGTCGTATTTGATTTAACATTGATATCGGTGTTATTGTTGAAGTCATATGAGGTTTTATACTTGGAGTTATAGACATAGTTGTTGGAGTCATGCGAGATTTTATAGTAGGAGATATTAATGGTTTCACAGTTAAGGTTGTTGCAGGTTTCGTCATATGTTGTCCAGCTAAAATTTTCAGCGGATCGGTTATTGGTTTGTAAATGTTTTCCATTATTTCATCATTTTGATCACGATAATGTAGCTGGATCCGCGTACGGGTGCGTACTTGGCCACATTTATTTCCAGGTATGAGACTGCCTCTAACGTCCAGCCGCTACTCGTTTCCTGTAGCATACGTTATGATATTTAATACATGTACTAATAATTTTGAAAACTGAATTATTACCTGGAATTCCTCACTCTTCGTTTTAATTGTCGCAGATATTCCATCATAAGCTGCTGCAATGTCAGTTGTTGGATTGATGGCTACATATTTAGAGTTAAAGGACTTCATATCTCGCTCACCATCATCCAAATTCGCTTTAACATAGTGGGCGAATAATTCACAATTGAATTTCACGTTTGTGAACATTTTTAATTTGTCACCCACCAAGTTTACAAGACGACCCTTGCAGCTGTTTAGGAATGATGGAATATCTACAACCTGGTCGGGCTCCACGTTGATTCGATAGCTGCCGATTCGCTTCTTGAAGCATCCGGCGACTTCTACAACACCATCGCCGACGGGTCTTCCCAGCTTCACCCTATGGACATGAGACCGCAGATGACCGGCAAATTTGATTGCTGCGTCAAACGTCAGTTGGCATAAATCACAGCTCCAATTGTGTTGATCATCATCATCGCGTGCCTTCTTGGAAGTGCTAGGTTGCGGTTGCTCGTCCTGGTGTTGGCGTTTTCGGGGAGCTGTATTTTTGGGGGCAGTTGCCCACGCCGATTCACTGTTGTGACCATGCTTCGCCTTCAGGTGGCGTATAAGCGTGTCTCGTCGGGGGGTACTGTAGCTGCACTCGGGGCACCGCATTTCGGCTTTGTCACCGCTGCTGCAATCCCCATGTCTCTTGAGGGCATTCATCCTCGCATAGCTCTTGTAGCATTTGTTGCATTGAAACATCTGTAATAATACATGAAAAATTAAAATAATGTGTGAGATTATTAGAAATAAAATATGAAGTACATAAATAATGTTTAAAATAATATTACACTTACCTTGGCAGTTGTAAACAAAAATTAACTGATAATAATAATAATCGCTGTAGAACTTGGTGCACGATTGATGCTACACGAATGAATAAATTATGTGAGTGAATTATACTTATCTAATTACTCTTGGTGCATGCGCATATCATTAGAAAGTCTTTGACGACATCGAGTCATTAGTATTTTCAAAATTGTTCTAGAAGATTTCCCAAAGCTCATGAACACCACTTTACATCAAATTGAAATATATATTAATAGGTTTTCGAAAATGTTAATCATCCGTAATTGCACATTATGAAAAATTGATTATTTGGGAATGTTGTATAACGAAAATCGTTACCGACTAATATTTGGAGTAATTTTCCACAATTAAGCTAACGTGGCTTTCCAAAAATCCCTTAATGTGTATTACCAAAATGACGTTGTAACTTTCCAAAATAATGCAATAAATGTTGATGCGGAATTATATTAACGTACATTTCATTTCAAAACTTTGCTGTTGAGACATCATGTGGGCTGCATACGCTCCTATTACTGAAGCTGTAGATCAGCGAAGTGCTGTTGAGAGGGTAAGTATAATGTAAAATACATTAAATATTATGTGAATTATGTACAACATCGCTTAATCAATTATTGATTAAATATATGTATTTATTCTAGATTCGTGACCGGATGGCGATACGGTCCTGGGACTATGTTCTGGAGGGCAACCGGCTAGGGAGTGAATACTCTCAGGCCCAGCTGGAGGAGCTGTCGGCCCAGCTCGACACGAGGGTGGAGATGTGTGAGCTGTTTCTAAACGGGGGCATCACCTTCGAGCCGCTATGTCGACGTCTGGTGCGACTCCGACTACACACGTATGCGCAGGAGGTGGCTGAGCATGCATCCAACCCCAGTGAAATGATGCAGAAAGTAAGTTTAACTTATAAATTATATATATTAATGCTGGTATCTAATTATTTTTTATTATTATTTAAATAGATCGGGGTATGGAGGCTCGTATATGCCAGCATTATGAGGAGCACTATGCATCGAAATAATACTTAATAAATGTAAATGTATCGGAACTTGTAAATGTAAAATAAATTATTTCTGACACTTGTAAAAATTTATATTTTGTTTAAAATAAATTATTTCAACCTTGCACACACACCTACATTTTATGTTTGACTATTGAACGAATAAATATGAAAAATGTAAAAATAAATATTGTTTTTCTATTTACATAAATATTTATCCAGTGTTTGATATATTTTGTTTTGATTTACATAGTTCAGCTTTCATCATCAGGTGACACTTGTGAATTATTTCCAGCGCTTCATGTTGTTTAAAATAAATTATTTCCAGAATTGTTGTAACCATGTACACACATCTACATTTTATGTTTATTTATTTTTATTTCACAACCTTATACTCACAAAAAAAAACTGTAATCGCGTAGTTGAGCTTTTCGCCACCAGGTGTCGTCCGTGAAAAATGAAATCGTGTAGTTGAGTTTTTCGCCACTGGATGGCACCCATGAAAAATGAAATCATGTAGTTGAGTTTTTCGCCACTAGATGGCGCCCATGAAATCTGTAATCGTGTAGTTGAGTTTTTAGCCACTAGATGGCGCTCGTGGGAAATGGAATCTGTAATCGTGTAGTTGAGTTTTTCGCCACTAGATGGCGCTCGTGGGAAATGGAATCTGCAATGGTGTAGTTGAGTTTTTCGCCACTAAATGGCGCTCGTGGGAAATAGTTGTGGGCGGGGCGGCGGCCATTTTGGTGATTAGGCGGCCATTTTGGTGATTAGGCGGCCATTTTGTGGGCGGGGGGGCGGCGGCCATTTTGGTGATTAGGCGGCCATTTTGTGAGCGGGGCGGCGGCCATTTTGTATGCGGGTCGTGCGGCTCATATGGTGGCGGCTAATTCCCTCTACTCCTTTTTCCTTTCCATTTCCCGATGGAAGATACCCCACCACCTTCATGTGGTTTCTATCGAGCGATTAAATCTGAATAGATTATTTCACTGATATATTACTGTATAAGTTTTATGGGCCAAGAGTGGGAAACCTTTATAATTTTAAATAAACTATATTAGTGACTTTATTTCAGTTTATTCAGCGGGGCTCGCAGCTCACTCAGCGCTTTGGACAATTACACCGGCGGGAGCGCCTCCCGGCAATGCAGCGCTCTGGTAAAAAAATCATATCTCAAAAAGTGTTAAAGTGCCCATAGTTTTTAAAAAAGAAAAATTCTTGGGAAGAATCACGGTATAACATATATTTTTTTGAGGAAAATGAAAATATGAGTATTTGGCTATTTTTTGAAAGATGTTTTATTTATTAAAAATAAACTATCTAAATAAAGTTTTTTTGTTTTAGAAAAAAAAGTATTTTAAACTTTGAACATTTAAGCACAAAAAAGTATAGAATACATTTTTTCGTATCGGTAACGGTTTACGATATTTTTGAGTTCAAAATAAAAGTGTACTAATAGTATTTTATACAACGTGTGGCTAAACAAGTGCTTTATTTTACGCGTGAGCCGTTTAGAGTACGAGCGATAGCGAGTACTCTAAAGCTCACGAGTAAAATAAAGCACTGTTTAGCCACCAGTTGTATACTTAATTTTTTGCAACACCATATTCTTAAGTTGAATTTCTCTATCTCGGGCCTTGAAATGTCGCTAGCAAACGCTGCGATTATAAATTTAGATTTAATCGAGTGTGTAGGAACGTCAAAATCTATGTTGGCACGGAAACAATATACACGACATAGTCGGCTTTTTATGTCAAACTTGTCTCTGTGTCAAACTATTTCTAATTTAATTTGTTCAGTTCAGTTCAGTTCAATGAGTGAAAACTTGATTAGTAGCGATGAAGAAATGTGCGGAACTCCACCGGAGTTAAGAGAAGCGGCGGAAGCGGCGAGTTTCGAGTTGTTGCCCTCCAAATCTCGTAAGATTTATGAGGCCGAATTCGAAATATTTACGGCATGGAAACACGACAGGTACAGGTTAATGATGGAAATTCTGCAGTATCTATAGAACGTCAAGTAGATATGGATATAGAAAGCTCGCCAGTTGCGAAAAACGCACTCCCCGTAATCAATATTAACAATGTGCACAATAGTAGTATTAAAATACAATTTCATTAAATAAATGGTTTTCTAGTTACTTTTACTTGGTTACTTTTTTATTGTATAGTTACTTTTTAATTTCATAGTTACTTTTTTATTTCATAGTTATTTTTTTATTGCATAGTTATTTTGCACTATGAAAAAATGATATATTTTAGAGGCTGAAAACTATCAAATAATGACAACTTAAGGATATGGTGTTGCAAAAAAGTTTATATTGTTATAACTTTTGAAGCAATCATTTCCGGAACCTCTGGTATAGACTAAAAGCCATGTCTTAATAGCCTTTATAATATATGTAAAATTCGCTAAAATCCCTGATGTATCTCCAAAAAGTGTGCACTTATTTATGGAATGGCTGAAGTGTGGTATTTGTGACTTAGTATTTAGAGGAAGTGAATACTGTGACGTTGATCCCGTAAATCATTACAAGTACACCGCCTCTTTGCCGACACGCAGCCAAAATGTTATGAAATCGCGGAACTGGGCCGGGCTCTGCGGGCCCTCTGAAAAAAACATGGTTAGACTTGGTCCGTAATAGAGACAATACTAATTATGTGTGTGTTTTTTTTATAGTCGATGAGTGCAAATCACCAGAGGTGAAGCATCTAAAATTAGATGATATTCCCACCACATCTGGTCTATTGTGCGGAACGGCGACGAAGGATAAAAACACACTTTTCACAGATGGTGAGTACAGTAAAAATATATAGCGGCGATTTATGTGAAACAGTCAGGTGTTAACTGATTACCCTTTGTGAATTTAAATCCAATTCTCATAGATTATTTCTGTTTATTATTGTTGTACACCGGAATGGTTAAAATTTGATAATTTATAACTCTCATTTAAATATTCCCATTTAATAAATTCAAAAAAACGAAACATAGCCTGAATAAATGAATATTTAACCTGTTCGTAACTCTGCAAACAAATGAAGTCAAATATAGTCTACCAAGACTATAAACAAATAACTTATTGAAACAACTACTTCCCTGGCTAGTGCCACGCCGGATATTGAATGATAAAGAAATTTGCGTTATTACTAGTACTAAGTACTAAGTGAAATAACATTGGTTTAAGATCGTTTATTTCTGGCCACAGGACTGACTTGAAAATTAAACTAAATTGAATGTGAAAACTTTAAACTATAAAACTGAACCCTAAAATATGTAAAAATTAAGTAAATAGCCATCTGCAGACGCAGACTTAATTTGCTTGCAGAGTTACGAACAGTTTGAATTTTCATTTATTCAGGCTATATTTCGTTTTTTTTTTAAATTTATTTAATGTTTTCTGCTACATGTAAGGTTTTTTCTAATTTATTCCCATTTAACTTATTTTAACATCATACAGTTTAAATATGCACATATGATTAGTTAATAATTAACAACAATTACTTTCATCCCACATTATATTTTCATATAATATACCGTGAGATCAAACAGTCGAAAATAGTTGTTGGCATCTCTAAACGCAGAATTTAGAGACAAATTAAGTAAAAATATACAGGCTGTTCCATTTAAAATAGAAAAGTTAAAGTAACTTCCGGTTAAACCGGAAATTGAATTTATAATAAAAGTCTACGTATTGACACACTTTATTCTCTTAAAACACTATACTAAATTTGACAAAGATATATGCAAAAATGCAATGATTCTTGGGGTACATCATTTGCATTTTTACAAAAAAAAATTATGAAATTGAGTATAACGTTTTTTAGGGACTTTTAAGAAAAATAATAAAAGTAATAAAAAAAAATGATAATAATGATAATGTATGAAGTTATTTTATTTACTTAATGCTTTTGCAACAAGTGAGGGTTTTTAATGTTTGACATGGTTCGTGTAATTGTACTCGATTAATATAATAATCGGTTGTCCTTAATATTTTGCGATAAAGATTAAATGTGGTAAAAATTTCAGTTGTAATTCGATTGTAATTGTAACTATTGTGTGTTCTTTTAGATGAGTTAAAATCGCCGTTCAAGTCGACGTTGAAGCCGAAGTCGACGCCAACGCCAACGCCAACGCCAACGCCAACGCCAATGCAGGGACTGAATGACAGTTTTACTGAGACATCGGTGATTGAAGGAACTGAAAGTAAGAATCACTTTTAATTTTATTATAATAATTTTAATGCAAGAGTAATTATTTTCCTTACAATTTTCAAATTGACAAGATACGATAATTTAAGAGCCTATTAAACTTTTATGACTATATTGTTCATTAAATACATGCTATAATTTATAAATGTTTCAAGTAGAAATGTGTAATTTTATTTTAGATGTTATTATAAAATTATTTTGATTATTGACCAAACAAATAGTAATAAATATATTAAACTTAATGTTATTGTAGCAATTGGATTATTTGTAAAGTGCCATTTCTTTTGGTGTATTTGTCGTGGAAGGAAAGTAGTTGCTTTAATAAGTCATTTGTTTGTTAATGTTTTACGTTATGTTTAATGAAAGACTGTTAAAAATATGAATACTTGATAATTGATTTAGAAAGTGACAGTATATTTTAATAATGTTAATTTTATTTTTAGGACGTCAATGTGTTGTTGTATGCGGCACATTTCATCAAGCCAGTCCAATAATTTCTAATTATTCCAGCGGACGAATATGTACGGCAAGTGCACTGGTGGCGGTAGCAATTGCCTCGCATATTCCTCCGATGGATTGGACGAGTGAGCATTTGGATGCTGTTCTCAAGGTAGGTGATCAATTTTATCGTAGGTGTATCGAAGAGCGTAAAAAATATTCACCTCAAACGAACCATCCCTATTTGTCCACTTAAGAAGTGACACAGCCGACTTGCAACACATTTTCTATTACTGAATACGGTTTTGTCAAACGTTGCACAGTGCAACTGCTTTTAGGCGCTCAGGGAAAATTCGGTGTCTCCATAAACGGCATTTCGTTTATTGTCAGAAAAATTGTTTCAATTTTTCGAATCCGCGTCATTTGGTATATTTATTTGTAATCAGCAGACGATGGCTGTAATGAAGTTGGCAATTTCTGAAGGTCTGTATCAATGATATATGGATCTGTCAGTTTCTTCAAATTTTTAAATTATGATTTTCTCTTGTTTGAAGGTTGTCCTATTCTCTCTATTCTTGATCTCATTGGATTGTGCTGAGGCCCAGTATTTAAAAGTAGATGAGGTACTGCTAGATCTTCAGAATCAAGCCCTTTCACATGGTTATAATAAACATTTTAAGGGTATTGGGATTTTGTGAATTCAAAATTGAGCCAAGGGAGGGGTTTGTGGTATGAAACACATACCGAATGAAAAAAAAAATATATTGTATGATTGACTCGCATTCTCGACCAAATCTTCATTGTGCCGGTAGTATAGGCAGGTCAGCCAATTGCTTTTTTAATACGGTGTACATCTGTGCAACAACTGACTGATGTTCTTTCAGAAATATATATGAATGTAGATGCTCAAACTGTTTATACGATTACTGCCATTCAAATTGAAAATGTTCAAAATGCGCCTAACAACTTTATATTCCGTAGTCAAATCGCTAATACTACCACTACTGCTTCTCTTCTACCTCCTCTTCCTACTACTACAACTACTACTACTACTAATACTACTAATACTACTTCTATTATTATTAATAACACACAAACACGTCCCCGCCGTACTTCATCGCGTCTACAAAATATTGTAATTGATACTACTAAAACGCCTTCGCGCCGTACTACAATACCAGGTTTAGATTCTTCTCATTTGGGTAAAATGATAAATATTTGTGGCTTTCGTAATGCCGTTAAATTTAAGAGTGAAACCGCGTTAAATTGTTGTAAGAAGGGCAACGTCCGACTTCCAGGTTTTCCAAATTATCCAGATTTTTAGATGGCCCTTCTGAACGGAGATCATCCTAAATCCAAGGAATTTCTCTAGAATATTCGTGCGTACAACTCTTATATAGCCATGGCTTCGGTTAGCGCAAATTATGACGTACCACAGGGTCGAGGGCGTCCCATCATTAAAATTAACGGCGTTTTTCATCAAAGAATTGCGAATGTGTCTAGGACCGATCCTCGATTTGGGAGTGTGTACATCTGTGCTGGTACAAGTGATTCTTCTTGCAATAATCCGGAACTTAATAGGTCTCTACTTGCCCAGTTGCGAGGAATGATGCGAGGCATTAATCAATTCGTGAAACATTATATGCACATGGGCAAACTCATAGATAATAGTGCTCAAGAGGAATCCATTGAAGAGTTGCATATTATTGTTTTTCTTAATCCTACAACAGACAGACGTAGATTTAACGAACCCACCGATCCAAATAAAATAGGAGCAGTGTTTACGTCCCATGATGGTCAGGTACCGGTTCAGGATTATCATGGCTTTCGCGTGTACTATCGCCCCGATGCGAACGGACGCCGTCATGAAAATGATGGCTTTCAAAATATCTCGAGAATATCTTCCATATCGGATCCCCTTTGCTATCCGCTGTTGTTTCCACGTGGAGAACTTGGTTGGAGCATGCGTATTGAGTTATCCTCGACACAACGGGCGAAGCGCCAAGGCATATCGATGTGCTTAATTCAGTGCTCAGCGCTGGGAAGTTGACGCAACAATTTATAGTCGTTAGTTACGTGAAAATCGAGGGCGATCGACTAAAATTTATACGTGAAAATCAGAAATTGTTGCACGCCGAAAAATATGTCGGATTAGTAGATTACATCAATCGTAGATCAGAGAACGACGACGGCTCTGCCGCGAATATTGGCCGTATGGTTATTTCAAGGAGGCCACCGTTTCATGGTTGGAAATTATCAAGATTCAATGGCGTTGGTTGCCGGGTTCGGCAAACCGACGTTATTCATCACGATGACGTGCAACTCGCGGTGGAAGGAAATTACGGAAAACTTAAAAATCAATCAGGTGTCATCCGATAGGCCGGATTTAATTGGTAGGGTATTCCACGAGAAGTTGAAATTGCTCATGCGCGATCTGAGGGTGAACGCAATTTTTGGAAAATTAATTTCATGGGTGTACGTCATAGAGTTTCAAAAGCGGGGTCTTCCACATTTCAATTACGATAAACGAAAGGGAAGCGCCGAGAACAGCAGACGACGTCGACAGGATCATATTAGCGGAATTGCCGAATAAGGAACAACAACCAGAGCTGTACCAAGCGGTTTTAGATTTGATGGTTCACGGTCCTTGTGGCGACAGTGACCCGTCGTCTCCCTACATGGAGGGAGACGACGTTTGCCGAAACGACAGTCATCAGCGACGGCCAAATTACGTACCGAAGACGACAACAAAGTGGATATTGGGGTGTTAGTGCACGATGAAATATCGGAATTTATCGAGAGTAGATACGTGTCGGCGTGCGAAGCGATGTGGCGTATATATAATATGTATATGGTGGAAAAAAGTCATACCGTCGTTCGTTTGCCGGTTCATCTCCCGAACGAGAGGATTGTTTACTTCAATGAAAATGACGATTTAAATGCCGTAATTGATAGAGCCGATCGGCATGCCTCCACGCTCGAAGAATACTTTCGATTGAACGCGGTCGATGAAGACGCACGGATGTTGCACTACTTCGAAATTCCCGAACGTTACGTTTTCCAGAACAACACCTGGAAACGGCGTGCAACTTAAAGTCATCGGGCGAATCTATTCCATCAGTCCAAAACAAATTGAACAGGAGCCATCTCTTACGAGGATTTGCTGAATCCGAGAGACGGTAATCCGGCTCCTTGCACGTCTTTCCACGCGGCAAGGCGGCGCATGCTCATTGGAGGAGATGACTAGGAGTGGGAACGAACTCTTGAAGAATGCTGCCAAAGTCAAGTGCCCGGGCAAATTAGAAAAGTTTTCTGTTATTTACTTAATTTTTGCGATGTCGCCGAACCTCGGCTCCTATATGGGAAATTCAGAGAACATTTTTTGGAAGATTATTTACGGCGACATATGATCGAGTACGAATCGGAGAAAAGGTGCCTCATTCGAATGGAGATTTTTATGAACGGGATGAATGCGTCACTTTTAAACTACAACTTTGCCGACTTATTTGCTCACTTTAATCTGAATGCGGCAACAATACACGCGGGCTGGTCTGACAATGACGTAATTTACAACGATAATATTTCTGATGATGATGCGGAAGCAGTACGCCTCGTAGACCTACTCTTCGAGGCAATGAACGAAAAGAGTTATTTCAATCCGGAACAAGAGCGCGTGTACCAGATGTTGGTGGAGTCAGTTGTCAATGGGTCAGCTGACGTTGCGAGATGTTTTTATCTGCAGGGCGCGGGCGGCACAGGCAAAAGATAAATCTTTCTTTCTTTCTTCAAAAAGGAACAAGTGTTTTTTAACCGCGAAAACTGTT
Source organism: Ocypus olens (assembly GCA_910593695.2). NCBI lineage: Eukaryota > Metazoa > Arthropoda > Insecta > Coleoptera > Staphylinidae > Ocypus > Ocypus olens. The sequence continues at coordinate 28,796,315 of OU343063.1, read as the reverse complement.
CCATCGAGAAGTTGTGACATTGTGTGTGCTGTGGTGAAGTGTCGCGACGAAAATCCGGCGTGCTAACGTCTGCCCTAACGGGGTGTCGGATGAGGGCGCGTTAGCGCGTTTCTTTAACCCTGAAAGCAAAATTCCTGGGTCCGTTCGGCTTGCAGATATAGTCAAAAAGTGCTCGGCAACGGCACGCCAGAAAGCGGCGGCGCCACCGCGGCGCGTAAAGCGCTCTCCGTAAAAAAAAAACAATAACCAAAAAGTGCGCGGATGTGCCGACCTGCCACCTGGGTGCAGAAAAAATAGAAAAAGAAATGGCCAGTTCCAGTTCTCTCCCCGCGGACAGCGAATGGGACAACGCAAAAAACCTGCATTCCATCAGCCAGCCCAACCTCAGGGAGATTTGCGTTGAGCTCGCGAAAAAAAACAAAGTACTCACCGAAAAAATTGAGGAACTCCAGAACAACTCAACAAAAAGGAGGAAAAGAGCAAAACCAATAGAAGTCGGCTCGGACATGGAGTTCGAGGACGCTCCACCCGGACAACCGTATCCACAAAAAATAGGTACGCGGTCCTCGAAGACGACGGCGAGGAAACCCAGACGGCATCCACAATCAAATCAACCGACATCATCACCCAACCGACGTCCTCCCAGGCAGCACAAAAACAGAAAACTCCACCCTCCAAGCCCCGCAGACCTCCCCCAGTAGTAGCCTACGTTGACAAGGCCGATGCGTCCGAACTAGTGAAGAAGTTCAACAAAAACCACCGCATCGCCACCACGATGCGGATGACGAAGGAAGGAGTGTCCTTCTCGACTACAAACAGTGAGGACCACAAGAAAATCCAGAACCATCTAAAAGCGGACAATCTATCCTTCCACACATACACGCTCAAGGAGGAGAGGACGCGCCCGTTCGTCATTTACGGGCTGGGGCCGACCACCACGGAGGAGGAGATCCACCACGACCTTACTGCACAAGGAGTCGCTGTGGAGAAGGTCTTCAAAATGAAGAAGACGGCCAACCCCACCTTCATGGTCGTCGAGAGTAAGTAAATCTTTTATAGACACCCCTACAGTGGGGTAGTGTTGGAGTCCTCCCCCTGACGGGCGCGGAGTATACCAACTAAAAACTCTCCTCTTGTATTTCAAATTTAATTAAAGAAATTTTTCCTACAGTATCGTAGTGATTCGTGGGGATATTATTCATGGCTTTGGGATATGACGTTTTTATTGCGATAATTATTAATTATTAGAAATTAATGCTTAAAGAAATTTTGAAATGGTATGGGTGTGTGGAAAAAATTTTGTTTAAGACCAAAAAATTTTGAAAAGTTTAATGAGTTGATGGATATTTGATTTTAAATTAATGAATTTACTGACCCAGGTTGAGTGGGCGCTTTCTTTTCCCATGAGTGGGATTAGGTTGGATTTCGAAATGGTCTTGCAGAAGGCTCACATCGAATTTGGAAGAATGGCTGAGGGCCAACTGATGGATGAAGTCCTGAACACTCGGCGTCTTGGTTTCGAGACGCAGTTGCGCATTTCTGACAAACCACGGAGCGCCTACGATCCGGCGGATCATGCGGCTCTGCGTGGTCTCCAGCTTACGCATCTGCGTAGCGGAGAGGGTGATAAATGCAGGGCATCCATACGTCATTTTAGGACGTATGATTGCCTTGTATAGGTGGATTTTATTGGATAGGAATAGCTGGTTGCTATTTAGGAGAAGGGATTTTAATTGTGCAAACGCAGTGTTTGCCTTTGTTATGGCGTATTGGACGTGTTTATTCCAATTTAGTCTACGGTCCATAATGAGACCAAGATAGCGTACATTGTCGACCCAGGGGATGGGCTGGTCGTTGAAAGTAAGATTATTTGGGGGCAGAGAGCGTCCCAAGGAAAAGAAGATAGCTTGGCTTTTTTCAGGGTTGATTGAAATTCGCCATTCCTGTGTCCACTCCTCGAGCTCATCGAGTGCGGACTGAATTTTATTCATCATGTGAGGGATGAATTTTCCACGATACATGTACGCCGTGTCATCTGCATATTGAGCAGTAAGAATGTTTCGAGGGTTTGGAATATCGTGTACATAGATGTTGTACAAAGTTGGAGAGAGGACGGATCCCTGCGGCACCCCGGCGGTCATTACACGCGGGTCAGAGATTGCACACTCGTAACGAGCTGAGAAAGTGCGTTCGGTAATAAACTGTTGAATGAGTTTAACCAGATAAATTGGACAATTGAGCTTAAGGAGTTTAAAAATCAAACCTTCGTCCCAGACACGATCAAAAGCTTTAGAAACATCAAGAAAGATGGCTAGTGTGCTTTGTTTGCGATTGAAACCTTCGACTATAAAATCACTGGTTCTAATTAATTGATGATTGCAAGAAAGGCCCTTGATGAAGCCATGCAGGGTATTCGGGATGATTTTGTGATCGACAGACCATTCGCTAAGGCGCGAATGAATGATTTTTTCGAATAGTTTCCCCATGACGCAGAGCAGACTAATAGGGCGATGATTTTGCGGAAATTTAGCATCTTTACCCGGTTTCGGAATTAAAACCACAGTAGCATGTTTCCATGCTTGTGGGAAATATCCTATTCTGAGACAAGAGTTAAAAATCGCTGTTAGAAAAACAATTGCTTTGTGTGGAAGATGCTTAAGGCAGGTGTAACTAATTCTATCGTGCCCTGGCGCTTTTTTATTCGGCGCATTTTTGATGAGAGTTTTGACCTCTGTAGGGGAGGTCGGTTTAGGCGTGGAGTTAGGAGTTTCATTGAAACGATCAAGTGTTTCCTCTATGTCGTCGAGAAGCTCGTCGCTGGTAGTGAGAGGGTTTGGCGAGAACTGCGACTCTAGGCTCTCCGCGAAGGCTTCGGCTTTGTCTTCCGCAAGGTAGACAACGCCTTGTCTTCCATGGATTGCCGAAGTCGCCGTTCTCGCTCTGGTGAAAGTCTTAGTGAGCTTCCAAAGTTGGGGTTTATGCTGGGCAGCATCGTCAATGAGCCGATTCCAGCGGTTATTGCGAGGATCTTTAAGATCGTTATGAATTTCGTTCTGAAGCTGATTAAGATTTTGCTTCGTATGGCGACAGCGTGTGCGTTGCCATATTCTACGGACACGATTTTTTTCCCTAATTTTTTCGAGGATATTACGAGGAATATTGAGCGGATCGCTCTGAGAAACAGACTTTTCCGTCGTGGATTCATCAATGGCTTTATGGATAGCCGCTGTGAGGGTTTTTACACCTTCATCGATCTCGTTTTTATTTCGCATCACCGGAATTGGTGGAACGAGGCCTAGGATACTGTCATTAAATTTAGTCCAGTCAGTGGATCTGGCTGTTTTCTCATATCTGGAAATTTCGGTATGAATATCCATGATGACAGGATTATGATCTGAATGCAATTCGGATGCTGTCCAGACATCAATGTCGTAATCTAATCGATTCACGATAAAGAAATCAAGAATGTCTGGACGGTAACCAGAAGAATGGTAAAAAGTTGGTTCCGTTTGGCTAATTGTTTCGAGTGGAAAACGGTGTTGAACAATGAAGTCAAAAAGGTTACGACCGCGAGTATTTGTGGTGCGACTCCGCCAGCTGGGGTGCTTGGCATTGAAGTCGCCCCCGATGATGGTTGGAATATCGTCAGAGAGGATGTTTTCATAGTCTTGGACTACAAAAGGTCTCGAGGGAGAATGATAGGCGCTAATGATCTTAACTTTTTCGCCATTAATGCGAACTATAATAGAAGTGATTTCAAGAGACTGAGTGTCTGGATTGTCTAGAACAGAGTAATCAAGGCCACGTTTGACATAGATAGCGGAGCCACCACCGTTTCCAGTCGTACGAGGGGTTAGATGAAGATTATAACCATTAATATACAGGCCATGTCGCGAGGAAGAGTTTGTTTCGCTGACAAGCATTATATGTATGTCGAGACGACGGATGAACTGCTCTAGTTCAGAAGATTTATCTGTGAGACCATTAGCATTCCACGTGCCTATTCTGCACGCTTCGGACGTAATTACTTTATTATTCGAAGAAAGGATGAAAATTAAAGTTTGCCGATGGCGGCGAGAATCGGGCCTAGTGCCTCAAGTCTGGCGATATTAGCAAGGAAGGTGGGGTCTTTGAACATTTCAGAAATGTCCAGGGGGCCTTTTGGAATTGGTGTGGGGGCGGTATTTGTTTTGGGAGTAATGCTGGGTGTTTTAGGTGTGGCTGACGGTTTGGGTGAATTGGAATTCACCATTGGGGAGGGTTTTGAGCCACCTTTAAGCGCCGATGAGTAATTCTTTTTAGGGAATTTCTCGCAGCCCTTAAAGTTTGCGGTGTGATTGCCCTGGCAGTTGCAGCACGTGGGGGATCCGTCTGTCTCAGGATAGCGAGTACAGTCGGCGGTTTGGTGGGGACCTGCGCATTTAACACAGCGAGGGGAAATGTGGCAGCGGAGGGCGCCGTGACCAAAGCCCTGGCAGCGATGGCATTGTGTCGCAGTAGAGGACCTATGTTGCGTCTCTACCTTGACGCTAACGTGGAAAAGGCGCGTGAGTTTGAATATCTCACGGCCTTTGTCAGTTTTTTCCAATTGGACTGATACCATTGGGAATTTTCGGGTGCTGTTGCCCATGCGACGAACTGCTATCACTGGGAGGTTCAGTGAAAGTAGTTCGTCGATTATTTCTTGGTCAGTGAATGATTCATTGACCTTGCGGATTACTACCCTTAATTCTTTTTCCTCATTGAGGCGGTAGGTGTAGAAAGGGGCATTGATTTTCGTGAAGTGTTGAACCGTAGTTCGGAAATCTTGAGGAGATTCCGATTCCGCACCTGAATGCGATACCCCTCGTTGATGGTGGAGACCTTGAGGAGGCAGACTTTCTTGTCCACCAGGTCTTTTGAGATTTGTATCCATCCCTCCTTTTTTTTGAGGTAAATGGGGGGAGGTTTTGAGGCGAATCTTTCGATTCCCTCGATGTTTTCGATCTCATTGATCGTGGCAGGTTTGGCAGAGTCGGGTACACGCGTGGTGGTGTATTTAACGGTAGGAATGGGGTTTGAGCTCGGGGAAGGCCGAGCATTTTTGGGGGCTGAAAGCTGCTCGCTGGCTTTGATAGGCACAGCGGAGCGGCGGGACGGTAACGTCGATTTTTTATTTGTGACAGTTGTGACACTGTCTGTCTTGGTCCGTTTTGTGGGCGGGGCGCCGAGACTAGCCGATGGTGGCAGAATTCTAGCGGAGGGCGCCTCGGTGGTGAGAACGCGAGCCTCTGCAGAAGTTGGGGGGATGGCCGTAAAAGATGTCGATGCCGGGGGCGGGGCTTGGGTGTTAACCCTGATTTTTTTTGTTGTCTCGATGTCCGAGTCTGAATCTGAGTGCGGACGAGCGGATTTAGACTTTTTTTTTGGTCTAACTTTGACAAAACCGTCGCTGTCAGGGGCGTTAGAAGTAGAGGGATGGGATGAGGTGAATTCCATCGGTGTGGGTTTGCATAGGGGCTGCATTAATTGGACGGTGGCTCTTAGCTCTTCGATTTGAGCCTTAAGGAGGGAAACTTCCGTGCGGAGATTAGCATTTTCGATTTTTAGGGAATCTATGCTGACAAGGTTATCGATCGTCAGATCGATGTCTAACAGTGCCTCCATAGTGCGAGGCAGGGATGGGTCTGACGACGCCATTGCCTTGCAATGGCTCGCCGCCGAGTTTAATAAAGAATTTTTAGCGGAGAGTGCTATGTTTGGCTGATCGTGTACGACTTTTGAGAAATAAAGCAACAGCGGGTGACCGCTGAAGCGATGAATTAAACGTGGGAAATGAGAGGAAGGGTAGTTCTATGGGATGGAATCCCCTAGAACTTTGGGCTTGCCGTATACGGAACCGACACTACGAACCCCTTGCGGGGTCGTATTCGGGTGCGCCCCGAAGATTTCACAGCGTTCCCGTTTTATAGGGAAATCCGTGATATCGAAGGATTGCGTGTAATAGCAGGCGTGCTAGACGGCTCTCAGCGTGGTGCAATGCCAAGAAACCGTTTCTCGTTCCGATCGCACCCAGTTAGAACAGTATAATACACGTACTAACTGTGTGGACGTTCACCAGAAGATCAAACTGAAAGGGAATACTGTTAATTAGTAGATGGCACCTTGACTCTGATCAGACTTTCGTTCGAGCTGCGAGCAGTTGAATTAAAAATTCAACTGTCACCGAGCAAGACTAGGAGTAATGCAGGCAAGGGTGTTGGCAATTTAAACTGGTAAGCCGTGAGGGCCAGTGAAAATCACTTCGAAGTTCGAAATATAAAAATTTCGGATAAGAACCGGACGGAGATTAGAACGACTTGACTGTTCTGATGCTCGATGTCGAGTGAGTGAATGCGAGAAGTTTTTTTTTTTTTTTTTTGAAGAGAGGAGAGAAGATCTTTTATAGACACCCCTATAGTGGGGTAGTGTTGGAGTCCTCCCCTGAAGGGCACGAGTATACCAACTAAAAACTCTCCTCAGAGTAGAGCGGAAAGAGACCGAACCTTGACCTTGGTCAACTGCCGGGGAACTATAATGAAAATGTCTGTTTTGCTGATTCATGAGTCCGTCCGTCTGGGCCGTCCGCGCTTTCGCGCTGAAACGATCCAGCCGTCCTGCCCTGTCTCAGTGGAGTGATGAAACTAATTTAATACATTAAATTAGTACTCCTCTAGGTCGTTTATGTCTGTGTGTAAGAGGGACGTCGTAATTGGGAAAGGGAATTAAGGTGGGTGGGTGGTTGTCCAGTCTGTCGAAAAAATTGCTAGAGAGCTCTTTGATGTGCTCCGACACACTCGGCGTTTTGGTGTCGCGGTGTATTTGCGTGTTCCGCATATACAGCGGGGCGTTAAGGACACGTCTAAGCGCGATATTTTGTTGCCGCTGGAGGGTATCAATGAGCGAGGTTCTGCAGTAGCCAAACACAACCGAGCCGTAGGTCAATTGAGGTCTAATAACCATCTTAAAAAGGTTAATTCTGTTCTTGACAGACAATTTTGAATGCGTGTTGATGATCGGCCATAGGCGGGCTAGCGTGGCTTTAGCTTTATTGACCGCGGACTTGACGTGTTTGGCCCACGTTAGGCGGTGGTCGAGGGTGAGGCCTAGGTATTTTACGTCTTCGGCGGGCGGAATTGGGGTATTCGCGAATTTAAGGGTGAGCGGTTCAGCGGTTTTTGCATTAGGGCGCGTAAAGTGCACGAATTTACTTTTGGACGGATTAATCGCGATGCGCCATTTGATTGCCCATGCCTCGAAGGAATCAATGGCGTTTTGCATTCTATTTTGTAGGTGCTTACTCGTTTTGATCGTGTTTGCGCGGCCGCGAAAGAGAAGCGCCGTATCGTCTGCGTATTGCGCGGTCATAACAGGCATAAGATCCGGGATGTCGCTGACAAAAATGTTATAGAGCGTAGGGGAGAGACACGACCCCTGGGGCACCCCGGCTGCTATGTCCCTTTGCGACGAGGTAGCTGCGTTAACTTGCGAGCGAAAACGGCGATTGCGCATGAAATTGTGAACGAGTTTAATGAGATATGGCGGATACCGATGTTTGATCATTTTATATATTAGCGCCTCGGGCCAAACTTTATCAAACGCTTTATCAACGTCAAAGAACACTGCCGCGGTGTCTTTACCGAAAGAAAAACTCTCTGTGATATACTCGGTGACTCTAAGAAGCTGGTGCGAGGTGGAGAGGCCAGCGCGGAAACCGTGTTGCGTATCGGGGATGATGTTATGCGCTTCTGTGTGATCGCGAATGCGCTTGAGTATAACTTTCTCAACGATTTTACCGAGCACGCAAAGTAGACTAATCGGGCGGTAGTTCTGAGGGAAAGACGGCGATTTCCCCTGTTTTAGGATGTTAATAACAGAGGCGACTTTCCACGCCTGCGGAAAAATTCCGAGTCTCATCGCGGCATTCGCGATATTGAGCAGCGCGACCCTACCTTTGCGACCGAGGTTTTTTACCATCGCGTTGGATATACCGTCGTAACCCGGGGCCTTTTTAGGTTTTAGCGATTTAATTTCCGCATCGAGCTCGGCTTTAGTGGCCGGAATTATTGTCGGTTGTCCGTCGGCGATGGCGAGAAAAGCGTTAACGGTGTTTTCGACTTCCTGCGTGAAGTCGTTATCGTGCGAGGGGTTAAGGGTAAACTGCTGCTCGAGAGAGTCAGCGAACGCTTCAGCTTTATCGCTAGCTGTGTAGGCGAGCCCCCGAGGGCTATTGCGCGCCCAACGTTCTTGGCGGAGAACGCGGATTTTGTCTCTTACCGACGTGGCGAGGCTGTTCATTTCCCGGCGATAACCCGGATTTCGAGTGGTCTGCCACCGACGGCGGGCAGTTCTTTTGGCTTTAATTTGAGACATGACTTCCTCGGGTAGAAAAAGGGGCTCTTTTTGCGACGTGATTTGACTAGACGTCGCCTCGTCTGCCGCGGCGATTATCACAGAGGTAACATGATTAACGGCGTCGTTAAGATCCGCTTCGGTTTTGATATTAAACAGAGGACCGATTCCCGTGTCAACCTTCTTTTTAAATAAAACCCAATCGGTGGTTTTTATGGTGCGCGGTGGAATCTGGTTTCCCATCGCAACGTCCAGAATAACTGGGTTGTGATCAGAACTCAGATCATTTTGCGTGTAAATATCGATTTCAACATGAAGATTGCTAATTAGTGCAATATCTATAATATCTGGCCGATGGTTTTCATTTGAAGGAATGAAGGTTGGACATTCTGGTGCCGCCGTGCGGATGTTATTTGGCGCGTTGTCTAGAAAGGCTTGCCATCCTTTCCGGACATTCCCGATAAAAAGGGAATTGCTGGAGGATCTACAGTAAGCAGCCGGGTACCCCTTCGGGGGTACGCGCGGTTCCGTTTAACGGCAAGCAGACCTGGGGGCAGTAAACTCAGGTCTTCCCATCCTCCTTTTCCTTCACTGCCGGGCGGCCACCCATCCACCCTCCGATCGGGACCGCCTGTGCTTCATCCGTTTCGGACATTATCAGCCACCTAGAGCATACTCAGCTCACGTCCCTAATTTAAAAGCTAAATAATATCATCAAGCTCAATCATGCCTAAAGCGCGTGCAGTCATGCCCAGGGCCTCACCCACCGCGCCCCAACCCGCAAACGACACGCCGGCGTTTAAAAAACCACCGCCAATTATTCTGCGCACAAAATCAAACTGGACGACCTATTCTAAAAGATTTACCGCCGCCGGAATCACCATCCTTCGCTCGCTACCGATCTGCGACGGTATTCAAATGCATACCGCGACTCCCACCGATTTCCGCAAACTCACCGCGCTTCTCGATAAAGATAAACTCCCCTATCACACATACCAATTAGACGAGGACAAAACCCTCAAGGCGGTCTTAAGGCCAGTACCTGTGGAGATTTCCACCGAGGAAATCAAAGCAGAGCTGAAAGAGCTAAACATCCCAGTAGTCGCGATCCACCGCATGAGCGGCCGCCACAGACCTTTTGAAATGGTCTACGTTCAAGTGACCAAAAACGACGAAGGAAGAAACATTTTCAACCTAAAACACCTCGCGGGCCTATCCCTTAGAGTAGAGCCAAAACATAAGTCCCCTGGCGGTAATCAATGCCACCGTTGCCAGCGGTTAGGTCACTCTCAAAATAATTGTAAAGCTTCCTTCGTCTGCGTCAAATGCGCCGGCAATCATAGTTCCGCGGAATGCAATATACCAGCCAATTCGACAGTCAATTGCGCGAATTGCAACGGGCCGCACGTGGCCAGCTTCAGGGGATGCGTCGCGTTCGCGAAATATCTCCCCAAACCGGCGCCTTCAGCGACTGTAAATTCCAATACACACGTCAATAATTCACCGAGAATTAACGGAGTTTCTTACGCCAATTCCGTCAATAAAAATATCACCGTCGCGCAAACAGCCACCGCAGGGGTGCGTTGCGTTCGTCACAAAGTTTGCTGTTACCCCTCATCGACGGAAGGGGGGTGCTTTGATTTATGGCTCAAAATGTTCTCGATCGCCCACCAATCGTGGCTAGGGTATTCTTCGGTTCTTTTAACGACACCGCATCGGCCCGCTCGACATTCGGGCCAAAATCAGGAAATACTTAAATTCCATGTATTTATTTTACAGAAAATGTTTTCTCTATTTAGTAATGCATTATCCGTTTATATTCCGAATTGAATTCCATTTACGTAATAGACTTTCGTTATACATTTGTGATTGAAATTACTACTATAAAAATGCAAGAAAATGCATTGTACTAAAAAAATATTGGTTACAATAATCATAACAAATAAAATGTGACAATATGGCGATTGCTTGATACTTCCCGAGCATTTACTTTTATAATATAATAATGGTATATGGAATAAAAGAAACAATTGAATTTATTTTATTCTACACTATAAAAATGTAATGTTGTAAAAAATTTAAAAAATCTAGAAAAACATTCCAAAGAAATCCTAAAAAGTCCTGATTACAATTCGAGAAAAAAAAGATAAGAGTTCCTGTATAAAAAAGTTTAAAAAAAATGTCACAAAAACAATCCTGAAAAAAAGGAAAGTTTGTAAATTTTAATCTTGCTACATCGACGTTTTTAACAAGTTTTAATATGTTTAACTGTTATGTTATCGAGCCATTTTATTAATCCTTAATGTTTAACGGTTTATTTTTCACATCTTCCATGTAGTAGTATTTTCAAAAACACGTGCATAACCTCAAATACATTTAATGAATTAAAATTGAGTTTGTTTTTTTCTTCAATGTTGAATATGCCTATTATATCTACTTTTGGGGTTTATTATTACCCTATTTATTTAGGTAAATTAATTCATAAAAATATAGATCAAGGTTGATTTGAATAGTTAGGAAGTCTAAATTTATTTAACAATATGAAAAATAGGTCTTTATTTTTACAATTTATCTTTAACAATAATTTAATAATTTATTTAATTCTTTTAGTTATATGAATTATATATTTATTTTTTATTTTATATTAATTAAATAGCTTACATGGAGCATAATATTGAAAATATTAAGGAAATAATCTTTATTTTAAAATATAAAAAAAAAATATTTAATTTTACAATGAAAATGTTATGTTTTTCATTATCAATAAGAGAATGTGAGGGTGCATTAGGCCTTTCTTTGTTAGTTTCTATGATTCGGACTCATGGGAATGATTATTTTCAATCATTTAATATGTTATGATAAAATTTAAAAATTTATTTTTACAATAGTATTTATGATTCCTTTAAGATTTAAAAAGAATAGATTTTGATTAAATCAATGATTTTATTTTATTATAACAATATCTTTTTAATAAAATTTAAGTTTAATTACTTAGTTTCTCATATTAGCTATAGATTTGTGATTTACTTAGATTTGTAATGATTTTATTAACATTTTGAATTTGTTCTTGAATGATTTTAGCTAGATCAAAAAGTTTTGTAGCGCTTTCAATTATACACAAATTATTTATCTAATGTTCATTTTATGTTTTTCTTTTCATTCTTATTTCACTACAAGTGTTTAGCTACTGAACATAATTGTAATTTCATTGATTAAAATGTTACATTTCAAAGTAAAAGTTTTCAATTTGATAATTGCCGATTAGATTGCAAAAGTACGTGTAATATGAATTAAATATGAGTTAGTTTTATTCAGCGTATGTTAGTTTGGAACGGATATTGAGTTGTGTAGCATTCATTTAAACGAATTCCTTTTAAAATTTAAAGGGAAGGTCGAACGCAGGTACTAGGGGTAAAGAATGGGAACATCTGGCAAACGAAAAAGCCAAGGTTGCCAGCCCTATAAATATTTGAAAATTGATTTTCATAGAGACTGTTTAAATTAATAAAAGTTTTTAAGTTTTCGCGGTACTATTATTACTATTATAGTCATTATAGTATTTGTACTACTATTACTATTTTCAAAAAGGGACACTTCAATTTCTTTGTTCTTTTACTTCTTTGATTTAGTCGATGTATAATTTAATTGAGCTCTTGCTTTTTTAGGCAACTAGATAACTTAATTGTGTGATTGCACAAATTTCACCAGAAGATGTTTAAAATTTTCCATTGATTGATTGGGAAAAATACGAATAATATAAATGCAGATTACATATTTGATTTGGTTTACTTTCTTCATCTGGGTCCGCAGAATGAATATGTGGGGTCCTTAAAACAAACACTCCCCCATTTTTGATTCTAGCACTACCCAGACACAATATGTTTCTACATCTTAAATATAAATTTCCATTTTGTGTCATATTTTATGATATATAAACATATCATGGACATAAAAAGTTTTAGTAGAGTCGCAGATAACTTCCATCTTCTTACTTAGAATACTGTCACAGTACTGTTCAACTTTCTTCACCAGAACATTCAATTTACATATTCTATAGAGTCAAAAATTTCCAGATTAGCAGTGCAATATAAAACTTCCAAACAACTCCTTAGAAAGAGCTTATATAATTTTAATACTCAAATAGTTTTGAAGTTACAGTTTATATAATTCAAAATGACTTTAAGATATCTTAAAAACTGCTGAGATATCGTCAGCATATATCACCATTGACCATTCTTCAATATCTATCTTATGTGCCTAGTAATAAATTAAATCTTATTTAAAGCTTATACTTTCCTATTTTCTATTCATAACTGTACATTTTATGATATTTCCAACACTTTTTTTAAGAATAATAAGTAATTAACGCACACTAATAACATATGAGTTATTTAATGTACATTTCCTACAGTATAGTACAGTAATAATTTAATAGTATTATAATCTTCGTAAAGATATCAGCTTAAGTTTCCTATTTCTTATTCATAATTGTACATTTTATTACCCCACTTTACTAGGATATCTTTTTGGAAGCTTGTGTTGAAACCTCGTCTTTAGAAGGTAGAAAATGTTCGAATTTGGTCATAAATTACAATTTATATTTAATTACGAAGTACGAGAAAGTATTGTGATTGTTTTTTTCTAATTTTTTTTTTACGGAAATATCCGTTTTGGGGTCCCTCTCTCTTGTATACAAACGGATAATGCATTAGAAATTCCAGAGAACGTTTTGGTTGAGTCTAGTATGTTTCGCCGACACTCTTGGAAAAAATGGAGTCGCAGTCCATCCCCACCTAAAAGTAAATTTCAAAACGAAGATGTAGGGCCGGCCGCCCAGCGACCAATGACGATGGTGCATAGGTCTAGGTAGAGAGTCCCAACCGACTCGCAGGCCGACAAGACATAATAAAATCTGTTTTATAGGATAGATTAGTATTTTTATTCTCGCGACACATTTTCCAAAAAGGAAAAATTGCGCGGCATTCCTATATAGTTATAAAAGAAAACAAATTTAATTAAAGAATTAAAGAAATAGATCGACAAATAATACAGCCAATTTTTTCCATTTGTAACTTATATTAAATCCACAATACTCGAAAGATGAACTGAAAAATCAAAAATTGAATAGAACCGTTAGAAAATTAGTGCAAAGGTATTCAACTATCCATTAAAACATTATGAAAAAATATCTAAACTTTAAGTAACAAACGAAGCTATATAATTTATAGATGTAAATACAAAAAATGCTCTTGTTATAAACACGAATGATGTCATATATTGCCATAATTAGAAGTTTCGAATTAATAAATATCAAATAATATCAAGATATGCCACCAAATAAACGCAGCCGCCCATATCCAAGAACTAAGTTATTATTGTTTAATTAACTAAAATAAAATATTGAATTTCAACTTTTTTATTCTGACTTTTGTTTAACGTTTAAAACAGCTCGCTTATGAATTGGATACGCTTATGCTCATAAGCGAACTGTATTTATGAGTGAATAGTTTAATAGTTTCATTAAGAATGCAAAATCTTTTTTTTTAAGAATATAGTTTACAACAGTTGAAAATAGAAATAATGTCTGAGAAGAATATTTCAAGAATCATCATGAAACATTCTTTTGGTCATTCTAAATAAAATAATTCTATTTTAAAATGTTAAATGTTAAAATGTTATTCGTTTTAAATCTTAATGTAAAAAATTCGTTTAACAGATGTGTCTTCGTCCCAAGTAGGTACCTGCTTTTATCCCACGTTTGTATTCTTCGACCCCATAACTGCATTCCGACCGACCCTTTAAACTTTTAAAAGGAATTCCTTTGAAAACGTTAATTTATTCCAGCAACAAGTCTATTTCAATTTTAAGAATTTATAAGTAACAGTCGTAGTGTTGTAATAACATTAACAATTGTTGTTAAAAAATTCCAAGAGCAATTTTTTATGACTCATCGAAAGGTGATTTTTTCTTATGGAGGCATGTTCCGTTGTGCACACAATTCATAAAACCGCATTTTTTGCTAAATTCTGCGATGGAAATACCTGAATTGGAAGTCGTGAACAAAAATCAAGAATCGTATAATCAGTCTTTGTGCTGATAATCGTAGAAAGAAGCGGGCTCTGTGATTAAGTGATTTTATTTATGAACAAAATAATTTATTATTTTCCCCACCATATTATTTAAATTCTAATTTCAAAACTTGCTTACTTTTTATTTCCGTTTCAATCATTGTTTTTTTTTTCTTTTGTTCGGTAGTTATTATCATTAATATTTTTCGTCAATTTAATTTATAAACGCTGTTCTGTTCTTGTTAATCTCAATAAAATAAATAAACTAAATGAAATTAAATCAGGATTTAAACGGAGATCAATCAGTGTATGTACAATGCAAGTGTATTGTACAATACAAAAAAGGTTTCAGTCCATTCATAAATTCCATAAATGGCTACCAGGCAATGTAAAATACCATCTCGGAATACCCGAGCCACGATTGGTGGGCGAAGGACGACACTTTGGGTCTGCACCCCCCTTCCGTCGATGAGGGGTGAGCAGGTAGTGTCGGCAAAACGTCACGGACCCGTTTTGGTTCATTCATTCGGTCCGTTCGTCTTCTACCTGGCCCTTCAGTTATGGCGGCGGGTGCCCGCCCTTGCTGTCATCGTTCGAAATTTTTCGATTGAGTGGGGATAGGTATGTCCGCCATTTCTGCCAGGATTTTGTGACAAACGCCTACGACTCCCACCGCAGCCCATCAGGCTCCAAGCCCCGCCCCTAAGGCCCCTCCCACAAATAAGCGCCAGATAGCTCCACTGTCCGCAGACACGCTCGGTCTACTCGGCGAGACTATCGCGAAAATGATGTCCGCTATGTCCTCGGAAACGGACAAACAAATCATCGCGACGGCGTTTTCAAAAACCCTGCACCAG
Organism: Ocypus olens; assembly: GCA_910593695.2. Taxonomy (NCBI): domain Eukaryota; kingdom Metazoa; phylum Arthropoda; class Insecta; order Coleoptera; family Staphylinidae; genus Ocypus; species Ocypus olens. The sequence goes on along the minus strand of OU343063.1, from coordinate 28,781,020 downwards.
CTGGTCGCAGCCTAAAAATTTCTTCTTTTCTTTTTTCTTTTTTTATGGATTACACAACATCAACAGAAACTCCGATTGAATTTGTTCGCATTGCCTTCTGGAATGCGAGGGGACTTAACGAAAAATTCGAAGAGTTAGAGTATTTCGTCCACGAGCACGATATTCATGCGAGAAGCCACGAGACACGCCGGCTTAATGCGCCAATTGCAATGGCCCCCACACGGCGAGTTCGGAAACTTGTCCAATTTATACTGCGAAAGTGGCGGCGCTGCAGAAGCAGCCGGCGCAACAGCAGCGCCAGAAGTTTGTTGCGGCACCTCCCCCAACTAATAATGCTTGGAGCTCCTCCCCCAACGCCATCCCATCCAACTCCCGCGATTTCCCTCCCCTACGTCCTAAACACACACAGCAATCACAACCTAATGTAAATAATGTAAATAATATGAATAATGTAAATAATGTAGTCCCTAATGTAAATAATCCCCACAGAAAAATAACGCCACGCCTGGATCGATGTTCGGTGGCATCGACTCGCTCTACGCGGAGCTGAACAGCCTCGTGGATCTGAACGCCGTCTTCTCCGAGCTGCAGAACCTAATTGCCCTGGTGAAGGCCGCCCCACAGCCCGACCGCACTGCTATTGTTGGACAGTACTTCGTGAGTAAGTACGTCGCTACTTCTGCTTCTTCACGGAGTTCCTAAGCATTTGTTCATGGAACGCAAATGGCTTGTCAAACAAGCTGGGTGAGCTAATCGAGTTCCTTACTGAAAGAAAAATCGATATCATGTGTATCTGCGAAACCAGAATGACTGAACGCGACCGGTTAAAAGTTGACGGATACAGATGTTATCGACGAGACAAAACCGCCCACACAGGCGGCGTCGTTCTTTTAGTAAGGATCTCGGTTCCTCATATTGAGGTTCCTACACGGGATACCTCTATAGAAAATTTGTGCATAAGGTTGATAGAAGGTACATCAATTTTGGCAATCTACAACTCCCCACAGAATCGTATCAGCTTCACTGAACTAAATTATTTAACAGGCCTGGGGCACCGTACAGTTGTGGCTGGCGATTTTAACGCCAGGCATAAAAACTGGAATTGCCACATTAATAACGCCAACGGCAGCACGCTAATGAAATACACACAAACACGACCGAACACACACTTATTCTTCCCACTTGTGCCTACCCATTATCCATCCAACGGCATGACACCAACCTGCATTGATTTAGTTATCAATAAAAATGTCCCCGACATGTCAGATGTTACGGTGATCGATGAGCTACCTTCTGATCATAATCCGATTATGTTCACGATTGGTGCTGAAAGAGAGCCGGAAATCAAACGGAAAGTGTGGGATTTCTCGCGCGCTGACTGGAACGGTTTCCGTTCCACACTCGATCGAGAAATTTCACTTGACCATATACAACATGTCGAGGACATTGATAACGTAATCAATATCTTTACACACATAATCGCGACCGCATGTAAAAAACACATTCCCAAGAGAATCATTTGCATGAATGATTCTCTTTTACCGCAAGAAATTAAAACCAAAATCCGGGAACGCAATCGGATGAGGCGACTTTGGCAACGAACGGGTGATTTTAATTACAAGCACGAGGCGGCAAGCCAAACGCGCGCGATTAGAATTTTAATTACTGAACACCGACGCCGCACGTGGGACCGAAAAATGGAAAAACTTAACCAAGCGGACGCATCAGGTGTGAGGGACACAACCCGCAGGTTGAAACGCCCACACGCTGAGATACCTGCCGCTTCGGACCGCGGATAAAGTAGCTGTCACGAAAACCGAGCAAGCTGAAATGCTTGCAGAAAATTATGAACGCGTTCACACCCTCGATGAGCTCACGCCCGAGCAAACACAAATTTCCGAGAGTGTGAACGAACATATTAACAATTTAGGCCCGCGGAAAAATCACGGCTATAAGCTGACCTCGAAAAGAGAGTTGTTACACATAATTCGTTCGATGCCGAGTAGTAAAACACCGGGATCGGACGAAATTCATAATCGTATACTCAAAAATTTACCCGGAAAGGCGATCGTGCTTGTAGTTAAATTAATCAATGCATGCATCCTGAATACTTATTTTCCTGATGCATGGAAAGTCGCCAAGGTCATCCCAGTTATTAAACCCGGAAAACCGACCACAAATCCAACCAGCTACAGACCGATTAGTCTTCTCAGTGCCTTGGGAAAAATTCTAGAACGTGTCATCCTTGCACGCATGAACAAACACACCAAAAAGCACATCATCCCCGAGCAGTTCGGGTTTCGACCTGGGTACAGCACCGTCCAGCAAGCAGCACGGATAGTCAAAGATGTCTCGTTGAAATTCAACGAGAATAAGGTGACTGCCATGCTGCTTCTGGACGTAGAGAGGGCTTTCGATCGGGTGTGGCTGGACGGACTCCTTCAGAAACTCATAACGTACAATTTCCCACCATATTTGCTTTGCATGGTGCAGTCATTTACAACACACAGATCATTATGCGTTGCAGTTGGAAAAACGTTATCGCAAGCCAAGGCAATCCAATCTGGTGTGCCCCAGGGTAGCGTCCTGACGCCTTCACTTTTTAACTTATATATTAACGACATCCCCAGACTCCCTAAATCTAACCTCGCGATGTTTGCGGACGACACCGCGGTATACGCTGACTCTTGGTGCGCACAGGTGGCGATGCGAAAGGTGCAAATGCACGCCAACTTGGTCTGCGATTATTTCGACAAGTGGAAAATCAATATCAATCCCGCTAAGTCGGAGGCGATTGTTTTCCACAAGAAAAACTCGCAGATTAAGGTGTTCACCCCTCTGCGCCTCAAGGAGCAGCTTGTCCCGCTGAAGAAGTCCGCCAAATATCTCGGGGTTACACTTGATTCCAAACTCCTTTTCAATCACCACATTAACCAGGTAGTGGGAAAAGCAAACGGTGTGATACGCGCGCTTTATCCCCTACTTGCGAAAAATAGCAAACTTTCCCAAGCCCACAAGGCTAGAATATATAAAACCGTCATTAGACCTGTGATGATTTATGCAATTCCCGTCTGGAATTGTGCATCACGCACAAACCGCCATCGTCTGCAAGTCATCCAGAACAAATGCTTAAGGTTAATCCTGGGCAAGGGGAGGTACGAACGTATCCGTGACCTACACGAGGAGGCCGGCATTCCGTTGCTCGAGGAGTACTGCCTAGCAATGACAGAGCGGTTTTACGCCGCGAAACTTGGAAACAACCCCCTGATGGACGGGATCAAGCGGGCGAGGCGGAATTCACTTCCTTTCCGTCTCAAACACCGGCTGCCGCACTCGCACACGGCGTTCTTCGACCGGTGATTTCGGAAACGAGGTCATCCGGCTGGGGAGCGACGGTGATGCGGGCGAGATGGTTCTGGAATTCGTTTTTCGGAGACATCCTGCTCGGCGAAGTGGTTCTGAAAATCATTTTTCAGAACCACTTTGCATGACAGGATGGTTCTGAAAACTGTCTTTCGGAGCCACTTTGCTCGTATTAGCGCGTCGGTCTTCGACCGGTGACCTCGGAAACGAGGTCATCCGGCTGGAGAACGCCAGTGATGCGGGCGAATTGATCCTGAAATACATTTTTTTAGAGACATCCTGCTCGGCGAAGTGGTTCTGAAAATCATTTTTCAGAACCACTCTGCATGGCGGGATGGTTCTGAAAATTGTTTTTCAGAACCACTTTGCTCGCATTAGTGCGCCAGTCCACCACCATCGCCACCACCGCGTTACGAGCACCGGTGCTGCTTTCCTCCGGAAAGCGGCAACGGTCTTAACTACCAGTCACGATGTAGGCTCCCCCTGCATCGTGAATGGCGCGGCTCCTGCCCGGCGCAGAGGACGACACCCACCTCCCCCAGCTTCGGCTGGTGGAGATGGATGCTGTCCTCGCGTTTTCGCTGTGATCCGCGTCCGCTCGCGGGCGCGAATCACAGCGATAACCTGCGTGAATTCCTTTTCCTACCGCATCCGAACAGGGTTTTTACCATTTCCTTCCCTGCAGCACGGACAAGTTCAACAACCACCGCACACGTCCCGATTGGGTGTCACCGGCATCGATCCACGCGACTATGTATATATATATGTTGTAGTTTTAATAAAAATCTCTAGTTTAAGCTCGTAGTAGTAGGAACTATTGTAAATTTAGATTAAGTTGTACATATGTAAATAACTCTCTGATTGTTACCATATGATAAATAAATTTTAAATAGTGTTTTAAATAGTGTTTTTTCTCGTTCGCAATCGCAAGGTCCCTGGATCGAGCCCCGTTGATGAACGTTAGTAAATTTTCTTTTTTTATAATTGTTATAAATCCATGAGTAATTAAAAATGTTAATTTTAAAATAAATTATATTAATTTTATTTTTAGGAGTATTAATCAAATTAAACAGGAAATTGAAAAATCAATATTTTTATTTCCGGTATTTTTTTAAAATCTTTTTTCTATAATAATAATCATTTATTGATGCCATTGCCAAAACAGTTAACATAGTTCAACAATTAAGAACGTACAGCATGAGCTCGCCCGAATACCCGAATAGCGCAATAGCCTATAGAACTTGTTTTATAAAAAAGACTGGAAATAAATATTGATTTTTTAAATTTATTTGTTTTGTTTTACACCTAAAAATGAAATTAATATAATTGATTCTGAAATTGACATATTTAAATACGCATGGATTTATAAAAATTATAAAAAAGATAATTAACTAATTATCATGAGCAGGGCTCGATCCGCGGACCCCGCGGTTGCGAAGCAAAGATTTTACCAATACGCCATGGCGTCAATAACAGTTATTGACGTTTTATTAACATAAAACGTACATAATACACTGGAAATAAAGAAATCACGTTTTCTCGAAAACGGCTGAATAGTGCGCCCTATTACTTGCACGTGTTACACTCCTAGTTATGACCTACAAGGGTGCCAAATATGAATCAAATCGGTGAGTCACACATCTGATCCTCCCCTTGTTAGCGTAGATACTGTCGAAACCGATGACGTGAATGATAAAATCAAATATCAAGAGGAAGTGTTAAATTCGCGAGATCACAGCGGAGGCTTGCATTGAGGCTTAAAGTAGGTGTGCCAATCATTTTTTTGCGAAATATATCCATGGAATGGATTGGTAAATGGGGTTAGAATGATCGTTAGGTCTCTGTCGCCGTTTCTGCTCACAGCAGAAATTGACTGGCGCTCATCGTGGACGGGTTCACTCAATTCCCAAAATGAATTGGTCCTCTCGCGATCCGCATTTTCCGTTCACGCTGAAACGTCGTCAATTTTCCGTAAAAGTATGTTTCGCAATGACGATAAATAAATCTCAAGATCAAACTTTTTAACGAGTCGGCATTTTTTTCCGCAACCTGTATTTGCTTTCGGGCAATTATACGTTGCGTTATCGCGTACTGTTAGTTTTTCATCAATCAGTCCAAGTTGAGAACACCTTCATTCAAGGCCGTTTAATACCAGGCGATTCGGCAATTTTTACCAGAAAGTTGGCTCCGATTGAACTGTTGCTACGATTGCGTCAACAACAATAATTTGGCAACCAACCGCAGCGACAGGAAAAATTATTTGCAGTTACAAAATTATTTTTCAAAATTAAAAAAATTGACGCGTTTTTCGTTGCGAAACATATAAACACGAGCTAAATTTTCGATTAGTCAGTGTGAACTGTAAATGTATAAATATTGCCGGAGATTAAATCCATTTAGGAAATTGTATGCGTTTGTTGCCGATACGGTCAAACCATTGTTCAGCATATAATTGAGCGACTGTGCTGTCATACATTTGACGGTCTGTTTCTACAGTTTATCAATTCCCATTCTTTGGATATATTTCACGGGTATGTCAATTCTTTGGAAGTTTCACTGGGTTTACCCTTCGTCAATTTAACACGGTAATTTTACTCTTTTTTCTTAAGGACTCTCCCGGAAGTCTGGGAAGCGATTTTATAAAGCAAAATATTGTACGACCATTTTTGAATCCATTGTTTTTTATGGGTAATTGTGTCATTATTATTATATTATTTTAGGGAGTAGGAGTAAATTGCAGTCGAGAATATATGTCGGCGTCAATTGTAATGTAATTGATGCGGTACCAAAAACATATTTTTTTAGATATTGTCAGTTAATCTGTATATTGCCATATTTTTTATGTTGCAAGTTGAATAATTGGATAATTGTTGTGGCGAGTTAAATGAGTTGTATATTTAACGCTGCTCATCTAAATTATTATTGAAATATTTTATAGAAAACAGGTACATTTATAAATATTATTTATGAATGAGCTCGCCCTCTAGGAGCCTTGGTAGCGAACTATCCGTGGTCGATTAACTAAAATGTCTAAAAACTATGCTGCAAATGAAATTATAATGTCAAAAGTGAAGTTCGGATATTAAAGTTTGAGTTGAAACCCTGAATTTATATTCATTTTATCTACCGATAGGTCTTTAGAAGTATTTGAATTAGGGCAAAGCACTGCTGTACGTTGAGTTGCCTACAGTTCCAGAAAACGAATTAAAACACCAATTCAAATTCAATATTTCGTGTATTTTTTAATGCCAATAATCACAATAATATAAACATCGCGACGTGGAGGTATTTGGATTGTTTATTTCAACATTTAAAATTTAAAGGATAAGTTGGCAGACGTGCTAATAAATTGGCGCTCTGTGGTTTCTTCACAACCTTGAAGTTGATCTTGTAGCGTGAACCGTTTTCTAACGATATGTTCCCAGTTCATCTCTCTGTTTTTTACAACTACTTTACAATTAGTCTTTTTAAAGACTATTAATACGTGCTTTCTCGCACGTGGTATTTTGTGTATTTTAAAATTTACGGCCACCATCTCCTCTTAAGGTAAGTGATCAATTTTATCGTAGGTGTATCGAAGAGCGTGAAAAATATTTACCTCAAACGAACCATCCCTATTTGTCCACTGAAGAAGTGACACACCCGGCTTGCAACACATTCTCTATTATTGAATATGGTTTTGTCAAACGTTGCACAGAGCAACTGCTTTTGGGCGCTCAGGGAGAATTCGGTGTCTCCATAAACGAAATGCCGCAGTTGTGAGAAAAATTGTTTTAATTTTTCGAATCCGCCTCATTTGGTATATTTATTTGTGATCAGCAGACGATGGCTGTAATGAAGTTGACAATTTCTGAAGGTCTGTATCAATGATATATGTATCTATGTATGAAGTTAATCTCATTTATTCTCTGTCAGTTTCTTCAAATTTGTAAATTATGATTTTCTCTTGTTTGAAGGTTGTCCTATTCTCTCAACTCTTGATCTCATTGGATTGTGCTGAGGCTCAGTATTTAAAAGTAGATGAGGTACTGCTAGATCTTCAGAATCAAGCCCTTTCACATGGTTATAATACAAATTTTAAGAGTATTGGGATTTTGTGCATTCAAAATTACGCCAAGGGAGGGGTTTGTGGTATGAATGAAACTTGAAGACCAAGTGTCCTAGATTTAGAAAGAAAAAAAAAATTGTATGATTGACTCGCATTCTCGACCAAATCTTCATTGTGCCGGAAATGTAGGTCAGGCAAATGCCTTTTTAATACGATGTACATCTGTGCAACAACTTGCCGATGTTCTTTCACAAATGTATATTAACGTAACTGCTCAACCTGTTTATACGATAACTGCCATTCAAATTGAAAATGTTCAAAATGCGCCCAATAACTTTATATTCCGTAGTCAAACCGCTAATACTACTACTACCACTTTTCTTCCTCCTCCTCTTCTTCCTAATACTACTAATACTACTAACACTAACACTACTTCTATTATTAATAACACTCAAACGCGTCCCCGCTGTACTTCATCGCGAATACAAAATATTGTAACTAATACTATTACAATATCAGGTTTAGATTATTCTTATTTGGAGAAAATGATAAATACTTGTGGCTTTTGTAATGCCGTTAAATTTAAGAGCGAAGCCGCATTAAATTGTTGTAAGAAGGGCAACGTCCGAGTTCCAAGTTCCCTTCTGAACGGTGATCATCCTAAATCGAAGGAATTTCTCAAGAATATTCGTAATTACAACTTTAATATAGCCATGGCTTCGGTTAGCGCAAATTATGACGGCCCTCAGGGTCGAGGGCGTCCAATCATTAAAATGAGCGGCGTTTTTCATCATAGAATTACGAATGTGTCTAGGAACGATCCTCGATTCGGGAGTGTGTACATCTGTGCTGGTACAAGTGATTATTCTTGCAATAATCCGGAACTTAACACTTTCGAGACCGCTAACGTAAATTTACATTTTAACTTCGACCGTAGCCAGAGGCCGCTCACGTATTTTTACGTTTTTATGTCGAGCAAAGCTGGGAGCCGCTCACGTATTTTTACGTTTTTGGTTATATGTGAAATATAATGCGCTTAAATCAATTCGAATATTTATTAATAAAATCATAAATCGCCTCAATAAAGCCTAAAGAATTTCTGTCATCGATGATAATTTTTGATACGCAGAAAAAAAACATTTATCATATAAGCTCTTTTTCTGAAAGCCAGCATAACACACTGAGACATCTTGAACGCGCGCATGATTAATGACTACTCAAAGCTAAACAATGCCTAATTTACAAACGTAAGACCATTAATGTTATTTTCCATTCAACACTTATTATTGTTTGTAGTATATCAAGGCACAAGCGCCTGATTGGCACTATGATTAGAAAGATATGTAGAATAATGTAAACATTGCGTCTATATGAGAATTTGAAAATAAATCAATCATTATTATATATTTATATTCTCTTTGGATATAAGATTGGACGTTAAGCCGTTTATTTCATTTTATACTTGCGTTATCATCGGTAAACCACGGTCAAAAAGTTCAGTTAGTGATAAATTATGGAAGAACACGGGGATGAATTTGTTCCTGAAATCATCACATATTTTTTCGGATGCTGAAATCTATAGTGATAGTGACGACAGTAGTGAGTTAGATTTTGTTTTGCCTCGAAGAAGAAAAATTGTGCTACCAATACCGGAATCCGAATCAAATAATACTTCATCAGAAGAGTTACCTGTTCAAGACAATATGTGGAGTGAAATTGACCATCCTCGGAATTTGGAGCAGTTCCTAGGTGATCCTGATGTAAAAATATTACCAGACTGCAGGGAAAATATAAGCCTTTTTATTGACGATGCTTTTTATGACATAATTGTTACCGAAACAAATAGATATCACGCACAAAACGTTGAAAATTTTAAACAACAAAAACGTACCAAGGAGTGGAGTGATGTTGGTATTCAGGAAATGAAACAGTTTTTTGGACTGAATATACTTATGGGGCAAGTAAAAAAAAATAAAATAACTGATTATTGGAGCATAGATCCGGCGATTGAGACTCCAATTTTCGGCAAAACTATGCCGAGAAATAGATTTAAACAAATTTTGCAATCCCTACATTTTTCAAATAATGAAGAAAACACAAATAACCCGGATAGGTTAAATAAAGTGAAACCAGTGTTAGATTATTTAAAAAATAAATTCCAAAATGTGTATACTCCTAAACAACAACTGTCTTTAGACGAATCCATGTTACCTTACAGAGGAAGACTGTCGTTTAAAGTGTATAATCCGGCGAAAAGAAATAAGTACGGTATACTGGTGCGAATGGTTTGTGAAGGGGATTCTGGATACATCTGTAATTTTGAAATATATACCGGTACGGGCCGAAAATTAAACGATATTGTTAGTAATCTTCTAAGTGACTACGAAAATTTGTGGCATCATACTTATCTGGATAATTACTACAACTGTGTCAATTTAGCAGAAAAATTACTCGAGAAAGAAATTCGAATCTGTGGTATCATAAGAGCAAATCGCGGCTTACCTCCGGATTTTAGAAGACTCCGTTTAAAAACCGGAGATTCGCAATTGCTGAGAAGGAATGAAGTGCTTCTGCAAGTGTGGAAAGATAAGAGAGATGTGCGAATGATATCTACAATTCACAATGGAACTATTTCCAACACAAATAAAATAAATAGGAAAACAGGCTTGCCAATTATGAAACCAATTTGTATTCTGGATTACAACAAATACATGAAAGGTGTTGACCGTGCAGATCAATATCTTTCTTATTATTCAGTAACCCGAAAATCTGTCAAGTGGACCAAAAAAGTTGTTATGTTTTTTTCATCTGCGCTTTATTTAATGCATATCGTGTCTACAATATGCTAAATAGAAAACAAATTACTTTTGAACAATTTATGATCAACGCAGCCAAAGAGTTGATTAAACCAAATTTCATGGAATTTATGGAGAGTCAACCAGGAACGTCTTCGCGAGTGCCACATTTTGATTCTCCTTTGAGGCTATCAATGAATTTAAAATCGCATTGTTTGACAAAAATTTAAAGTGCTGGTAAAAAGAAGTGTCCTCAGAAACAGTGCAAGGTTTGCAAATCGCATGGAAAACGAAAAGACACGTCATATACAGTCCCTGCTCACTTTATTATAGTCACTCATCAAATTTTGATTTTTTTCAAATTAAATGAAAATATCAATGAATAATGTAGGCAACTTTATACATTTGTAATGTTAAAATGTTGCCTAATGATATATTAGAAATTTAGAGCCATAATTCTGTTGGTATTGAAGATATTTGATTTTATGTCAATAATGGTCAATACTCTGTTGAGGTTAAGCTGTCATGGTGTTACTGTGTAATGTTTTAAAGTTGGAATTTATTGTGTTTTCGTAGATTTTTGATCAAGGTGAGTGATTACTGACATCAAGTATAGTATAAAAAAATATTTATTTATATTTTGAAGCATGTTTTAGAAAATTTAATGTCAAAACTTAACCCGATATTTTTTTAGATGGGAAAGTTAAAAGACCTTACCTCGGAACAAAAGTGTGCTATTAGAACATTGTTAAATAATACTGAACTGAGCCAGCGACAAATTGCCGCAAAATGTGAGGTATCACAAGGGTCTGTATGGCAGATTAATAAAAAAATTGAATTAAACGAGTCTGCTCGGAAAGGAAGATGTGGTAGAAAAGCTATTGTAACTTCAAGGGGGAAACGAATATTGAGAAAAATTATCATAGAAAATCGAAGAGCAAGCCATCTGACAATAAAGAAAAAATTCGAGGAAGCTGGGTGCAGCGTATCAGTCGCTACAGTACGGAGAAATACTTACGATCTTGGGTTCAAATGTCGAAGACCGATTAAGAAGCCTAAATTGACACATGCCATGGTCCAAAAGAGGCTGAAATGGGCCAATGCCCACAAAGACTTAAACCTTGAAGACTGGAGACTAGTAAGTTGTTTCAAATCATTTAATTTTGCATTTGTTAATTTTTTTGTCCGTTTACAGATTTGCTTCAGTGATGAGTCAACGTTCCAGGTGATGAACGACAAGGCACAATTTGTCAGGCGCCGCCCAGGGGAGAAATATCACAAAGACTGTGTAATACGGACAGTGAAGCATCCGCCGTCTGTGATGGTATGGTCTGTGATTAGTAGTAAAGGTCTTGGACGATTGTACGTTGTCGAAGGAACGATGCGCCAAGACCAATACCGAAGGGTGTTACAAACAAAACTCATTCCACAAATGGAGGAATGGTTTGGAGATGGTAGAAAGGTGTTCATGCAGGATGGGGCACCTTGTCACACTGCAAAATCTATTAAAAAGTTCCTTGAAGAAGACAATATTCCCCTTTTGCCTTGGCCGGGCAACTCTCCGGATATGAACCCAATTGAAAATGTTTGGGAGTGTTTGAAGAGGGAACTCGCGAAAGAAAACATCACAACAAAAGTCCAGCTCGTAGAGCGGATAATATTTCATTGGAATCACAATGACCAATTAAAACAAATTGCTTTAAACTGCATTGACAGCATGCCGAGGAGAGTTGCAGCAGTAATTAAAGCCAAAGGTGGTTTAACTAAATATTAATTATTTTTTTGTATCATCTTACATTGTTGAATAAAATATATATCAAACAATTACATCTAAGTGACATCATATTTATTACAATTTACTAAAATTTTAAGGTACTTAAACACTCAAATTCTTCAAAAAACTTAAATTTGATGAGTGACTATAATAATGTGAGCAGGGACTGTATGTGCAAGTCTTGCAAAGTTCCGTTATGCAAAACTGATTGTTTTCAACGTTACCACACTTTAAAAAACTATTATCTACGACCACTACTGTAAATGCCCATTATCGTACAATGCGCGTACTGCGTAAATACACCAAAACACCCACGTATGTTAGAGCCCGCTTGTAAATTAAAGGTACGTGTGTGTTTGCCATAACATACTAGTGAGTTTCGTTTACGAACTTTTGATTGGTTGAGAGTTGCGCGTTTGTTCGTTTTTATTAAATATAGTAGTCCGCGATTGTTAAACGTCACATCACGCACCCCGAAGCTGTCACTTCGCTATTCCGCACATTCTCATTCAAATGCAATGATATCCAGAAGTAAGTACCAAATAATGAGGTATGTAACCATTGTTAATGAAACTCTTTTCAATTCTTGCAAGATAAATAATGTCCAGTAACAGCAACCACGAAAATGATTAAATAAGCGGCCAACAAGTTTCTCCCTGCTACGCCTCGCGATACAAAAATGTTTAAGGAACATTTATGGACTGGAGAATCAAATATAAATTAAGGTGAGAGTGGTCGTAGATAAAGTATACTACATAACGCGAGTTGTAAAGCAATTACGCGCTCGTGAAATTGCGTTACTCGCCGCTACGCGGCTCGTACGCAATTTTTTCACTTGCGCGTAATTTGCTATTTACAACTCTTGTTACGTAATATACTATTAAATCTCTTTTTTTGTTTTACTATTCACAGAAATTGTAATTGTATATAATAATGTAGTTGTAATTTTACTTTTATTTTATTTACCTACCGCTTATTGTTACTATTTTATTGAAATAAAATCATAAGTATAATAGGAAGGGGAGTACTGCATGCTTTGTGAAAAACCGACTGTTTTCAACATTACCATTTAAATAATTGGATATGTTTAATTTTATGTATTACAGTTAAATATAAGTCTTTTTGCTTTCACAAAATTATGCCCATGTGTTTTTTTTTATTTCACTAACCTACTGCTTTTTAGTTGGTTACTATGTTATAGAAGTAACATAAAAAAAATCGAATGAATTTAGATAACGCGCGCGTAGTCCGCCGCGCTCGCAAAATTCGCCCCATGCAAAATTTAGCGGCTCCTGGCGAAATATTACAGTGCTAATATACCGGCAACTGGTTCGTTCTACACTTGCTATAAATTATGCGGTCTCGAAAGTGTTAAGTAATAAGTATCTACTTGCCCAGTTGCGAGGAATGATGCGAGACCTCAATCCTTTCGTGAAACATTATATGCACATTGGCGAACTCATAGATAATGGTGCTTAAGGGGAACCCATTGAAGTTGCATCTTATTTTTTTCTTAATCCCACAACCGACAGACGTAGATTTAACGCACCGATCCAAATGAAATAGGAGCAGAGTTTAAGTCCCATGATGGTCCGGTGTCGGATCACGATACATATGGCCTCCACGTGTACTATCGCCCCGATGCTATGCTACTGAACACCGCACCGTTATGAAAATAATGGCATTCAAAACATCTCGAAAATATCTCCCATATCAGATCCCCTTTGCTATCCGCTGCTGTTTCCACGTGGAGAACTTGGTTGGAGCATCGATATGGAATTATCCTCGACACTACTGGCGAAGCGCAAACGCATATCGATGCGCGAATTTTACGTATACAGGTTGCAGATTCGCAACGGAATTTTTAATTTTAATTCAGTGCTCAGCGCAGGGAAGTTGACGCAACAATTTATAGTGGATAGTTACGAAAAATCGAGGGCGATCGACTATACTATATTGTACAAGAGTGGATCTGATGCCCATATCTCAAGAAAGAAAAAAATATACATGAAAATCAGAAACTCTTGCACGCCGAAAAATATGTCGGATTAATGGATTACATCAATCGTAGATCAGAGAACGACGACTCTGCTGCTGCGAATATTGGCCGTATGGTTATTTTACCAAGTTCATTTCAAGCAGGCCACAGTTTCATGGTTGGAAATTACCAAGATTCAATGGCGTTGGTTGCCAGGTTCGGCAAACCGACGTTATGCACGTCATCGTGATGCATAACTCGCGGTGGAGGGAAATTACGGAAAACTCAGAAGTCAACCAGGTGTCATCCGATAGGCCGGATTTAATTGTGAGGGTATTCCACAAGATGTTGAAATTGCTCAAGCGCGATCTGACGGTGAACGCAATTTTTGGAAAATTAATTTCATGGGTGTACGTCATAGAGTTTAAAAAGCGGGACCTTTCGGATGCTCGCATTTCAATTACAGTAACCGAAAGGGAAGCGCCGAGAACAGTAGACAACGTCGACAGTTTCATATCAGCGGAATTGCCGAATAAGGAACTACAGCCAGAGCTGTATCAAGCGGTTTTGGATTTGATGGTTCACGGTCCTTGTGGCGACAGTGACCCGACGTCTCCCTGCATGGAGGACGGAAAGTGCAAGAAACAATTTCCGTTTTCGTTTGCCGAAACGACAGTCATCAGCAACGGACAAATTACGTACCGAAGACGACAACAAAGTGGACCAGTTCATTTCAAAAATCGCGAAGTGGATAACAGGTGGATTATCAACAGTAATATAACGAGTGCCTATGATTTTGCCGGCAATTATTAGCGGCAGGATCACGATTGCTTGTTGCGACGAAAATCGGCACGACTGCGAAGCAGGAGTGCCGATTTTCTAGAAGCAACAAGCAAGAGTGATCCAGACGCTAATAATTGCCCAGGAAAAATCAGTCACGAGTTAGATTCGAGAAGACAATTGGCCGAACAGAAAGTTCACATTTCATAATAGACGTATATTAATCTGTGCCACAATAATTGTAGTAAAAATGAGCTTACCAAGATTTTGAGAAATGCCTATGAATACCATCACTGATGAAAGCACTTCACCCGAAAATACAAGCAGATCGAATTCAGGAGCAAACTGCTTAAAAGTCCGGCAATAACTGACGTTTTATATGTTATAGAACATGAACTAACGCGTTGCTAGGCAATACCAACATGAGAGATTATCTGATTAGATACCACCCAGGGTTAATTGCCATGCATAATATGCAGCGTGGTCCGTTACGCATCGTAATTAGGATTTTATTGGATCATGCCATCAACTTTATTCGATTTCATTGGTTAGTAAGTAAATGAGGGCAATTGTCCCCTATAATCCGGGCTTACTACTAAAATTCGGGTCGCACATAAATGTTTTGTACGTCGCCAACGTTGGTTGCGTTAAATATCTTTTCAAATATATTAACAAGGGTCACGATGCGGCCCTTTATCGAGTGCAAGATCGGGGATCGAATGCAGATATTGGAAGGGTAGTGCACGATAAATATCGGAATTTATCGAAAGTAGATACGTGTCGGCGTGCGAAGCGATGTGGCGTATAAATATATACAGGGTGAGTCGGGAGGAGCGCACCAAACTCTAGGAGTGTATTATACACGTGAAAATAATGTAAAAAAACGCATTTGTTCTTATCCGATTTTCATTTGTTTTCAAGTTATGGCGTAATTAAAAATGTTCATCTAGCTTTCCACTTCTATCTGAATTTTAACATTATCAAAGTATGCCATGTTCGAGGCTTATAAACATTTGATAATTCTGACGTTTTGATGAACTGTCAGTGTACGGTGAACAGTAACTGAACGTTTAAGTTCGAATTAATGTGATTGTTAGTGTTGCAAAATGCCACATACTTATTCAAATTTAGAATATGCAAATATGGTGTTTGTATATGGTTTCTGTAATGGAAATGCTACAGCTGCTGTTGAAGAATATCGTGAACGTTTTCCACACCAAAGACATCCTGATAAAAACATATTGATTAGAGTTTTCAACAAATTGTGCGAGACTGGTAAGCTTCCCAGTGCTAACATAACATATGAGCGCGCTGCTCGACAAGGTTTTGTAGAAGTAGAAAATATTCTGCATCTAGTAGAAGAAGATGCAACTACAAGCTCACGGAGAATTGCCACTCAATTGCCAATTCCACAAAAAAGAGTGATGAACACGCTACACGAGCAAGGCTTATATACTTATCACGTTCAGAGAGTATAGTAGAATCGCCCAGAGGTGACAGTGACTCATCGCTCCATGTTGCCTGAATTAAGTTTCCAGTAAACGTATGTCCATAAAATAATTCGATTCAGTCTAGGCGGGAAATTTAAAAATTCTCGAGCGTGCAAATATTTTCCCGACGAAACTTTGCGAGTGCATTTTTCGGGAATCGATAAAGACAGCTGGAAATTTGTCATTAAATTTAACCTAAAATTAACCCTATTAACCCGGCGGTAGCCGGGCGAGACGATGATCACGCAGTCGCTTCAACTTCACGGGAACCTGATATCACCACTGACGTCATCGGTCACACACCAGCGGCGTATTTAGAACATCCTATACGCCGCGTACGCGTATCGTCCGAAGTATAACATTCTTCATAATAGTAGTGAATATAAGCAGAAGTTGCATTTACTCAAGAAATTTCCTATACTCATTGAGTATTGTATATCATTGGAGTCCGACACAACTGAAGGTAGTTATCATTTTCATTGTTATTTAAAATTTAACGATAAAAAACGTTTATCTGAGTGGAATTCAGAAATAAGGGAAATTTTGGGAGAAAATATTTCACATTTTGATATTCAGCCGTGTAAAAGTCGTTGTAATATTTTAAAACATATTACTAAAGAGGATCGTAATCCTGTTACTAATATAAAAGTGTCGGACTTATCATTTAATGTTCAATGTTATGAGTGGGCCCGTCGTTGTTCACGTTTTGATATGACCGATTGGTTTGTAGTGTTGCATAACCAGCGTTGGCGGTTTTTGCAGAGTTATTGGGAAGCGTTTCAACAATCAAATGGTTATCGATTTCGTGGTTTCAATCGTAAAGTTAATGCGCCGGTTAATTGGGCGATGCATTGTGCTTCTTGGTGGAATTATCGTTTAAGTATGATAAATGAAGGTTCATATAAAAAGAAGGCAGTTTATGTATGGGGTCCTACTAATGTTGGGAAATCGACATTTGTAGAAAGTATGATTGGTTTATGGAATATGAATTCGATATTTTATCCGGGAGTAGGAAAATTTTTCATGATGAATTTCAATGATGCAATACATAGAGTAATTTTGTTTGAAGAATTTGATGGAACATATTATTGTATGTCAAT
Organism: Ocypus olens; assembly: GCA_910593695.2. Taxonomy (NCBI): domain Eukaryota; kingdom Metazoa; phylum Arthropoda; class Insecta; order Coleoptera; family Staphylinidae; genus Ocypus; species Ocypus olens. The sequence goes on along the minus strand of OU343063.1, from coordinate 28,763,692 downwards.
GTTGAAACGTTTATTAGAAGGGCGTAAGTATGCTTATCCCGTTAAATGTCAAGGTGATCGGTATATTCAATTCGACGGCCCTATTATATTTGTGTCAAATCATTGTCCAAATTTTGAAGATGCTTTCATGTCTCGTTTGCTTGTAGTAAATGCGTCGGAACCGTTTTGGGAGGGGCAAGAGGGTCCGGTACCGAAGGAAGAGGCGCCCGAAGCGTGCTCGTCGGGCGTTATATCGATCTCGTCGTCGCAATCGTCGTTACCGTCGGAAGCGTCGTCGTGGTAACACCCAGTTCGTACGTGCTCCAACTCGTTCAAGTCTCGTCAAACAAGTTACATATTATGAAGATCGTGATCGCGCATTTTCGTATCTTGGAACGGGCTGCTCGTCTGGTGACGATTTCAAATGGACGTTTGAAAATAATATTAAGCCGATACAAGCACGTGAATTTTGAGGTTAGAATAGATGGAATGAGAAAAGACATACGTTGCACTTAGCCCTTGAATTTACATATCGACATACGTTTCGTATTTCATTTCGTTTTTCTTAAGCATGCGAACGAGTATAGATATTTATCCAGACGCGATGATTAGATCGAAAAACCATGAGTCACTGTCACCTTTGCGCGATTGTACTATACAGCACCTACAACCAGGGGATTACGCTAACCGTACGGAATTTTGTCGGTGGATAAATAATAATCATCGTAATGTATCGAGTATACTCTTTACGGATGAAGCTACATTTACCCGTGATGGCATTAACACTCGTAACTCTCATGTATGGTCTGATGAAAATCCCCACGCAACAGTCGAAAGCAATTTTCAACATCGGTTTTCTGTAAACGTGTGGTGTGGTATGGTTGACAGTTATTTAATCGGCCCTTTCATTTTGGAGAATCGTCTCACAGGAGGCAACTACCTCAATTTTTTACAAAATGAATTACAAGGCCTGCTAGAAGATGTCCCTATAAATATTAGAATGCAGATGTACTATCAGCACGATGGAGCTCCTGCACATGTCGCTCGTCAAGTCAAGCAACATTTGGATGAACGTTTTCCAGGGCGTTGGATTGGTCGTGGAGGTCCTATTAATTGGCCTGCAAGATCTCCAGACCTCACACCACTAGATTTTTGTTTATGGGGCTGGATGAAAAATGAAGTCTACAAAATAAAAGTGGACACACGGGAATCACTAATTAGACGAATTGAGAATACTGCAGCCCATATAAAAGAAGAAAGAAATGAATCAATTGGGAGAGCAACAAACGCTCTTCGTAGACGAAGCAGAAAATGTTTAGAAGTCAATGGCGGTATTTTTGAACATTTGTTGAAAGAACGCTATGATTAAGAAAAATTTTTTGTATAATAACTTGTTTATTTGTTAATATGCTATAACTTGAAAACAAATAAAAATCGGATAAGAACAAATGAGTTCTTTTACATTATTTTCACGTGTATAATACACTCCTAGAGTTTGGTGCGCTCCTCCCGACTCACCCTGTATAAGATGTATATGGTGGGAAAAAGTCATACCATCGTTCGTTTGCCGATTCATCTCCCGAACGAGAGAATTGTTTACTTCAATGAAAATGACGATTTAAATGCCGTAATTGATATAGCCCCCTTACGCTTCATTTTCACCCCCCGAGTTTTTTTTTTGAGGACGTATTTTTTTCTTTTCAAATTGAAAAGGTGAAACTTTTAGGGATGCCAGAGAATATAAACGGCTTTCATTGGGAATTTTTCAAAAATTTTGAAACTACCCTTACGCTTCATTTTCACCTCCCGAGTTCGTTTTTTTTGTAAGAAAACGTATTTTTTTTATGGAAATCTAAGATTTGAAATTTTTAGGGTGGGCAGGGGGTGGGACGAGCCATGATCAGTAATTTTTTCAAAAATTTACAAACACCCCCCACCTCTCCAGCGCGCGTTATTTGGCCCACCCCAGAATTTGTTTTATTTCTTTCAAGGACGTATTTTTTTCTATTTAAATTGAAGAGTTGAAACTGTATAGCCCTTGGGTTCGTTTCTATTAAGGACGTATTTTTTTTCTATTTATATTAGAGTTTAAACTTCTGGGACAGGTATAGGGTAGGACGAGCCTTGATTCCTATTTCTTCTTTAATTTTTGGTAGTCAATCTCTAAATTGCCTTGTTTTGTGGGTTGCAAGTCAAATAATTGGGTAATTGTTAAATGAGTTAAATGAGTTGTATATTTAACGCTGCTCAACTAAATTATTAGAAAACAGGTACATTTATAAATATTATTTATGAAGAGGCTCGCCCTCTACGAGCCTTGGTAGCGTACTATCCGTAGTCGATTAACTAAAATGTCTAAAAACAATGCTGCAAATGTAATTATAATGTCGAAAGTGGAGTTCGGATATTAACCCTTTAACTACGGCTGTCGTCAATAGACGACGGCACGAAACTTTCGTGAGATACGGCTGTCGTCAATAAGCGATTTGATGATTTATATTGGGAACGGATGTTGTTTATTGACTTTTATGTAATTTATCGAGATTGCACCGATAAACAAGTGCACAGAGTGTTTATGTTTCGTTTGTTGCGTATCAGAAGCATAATAAACACCGCTTTGTATTTGTTTACATTGCCTTCCTCTCTCACGTTTAGGGCCCATATTTCCGAACGCGCATAAGAAATGCCAGTTTAGAAGTAATATTTGGCGTGTCTAGCTGCATTTTGTATCGAATTATCTAAAAACATTTTTCATTTTGCCGCATCATAATATCGAAAATGGATTTACCGTCAACATCTCGTGGAACTTGCGGTTCAAAGCGTCCAAGAACAGAACTGACTGACGATATATATAGTGATGAAGAAGAAATTCTTTCACTTAGTGACCTGGATAGTGCAAGTGATGATAGTATAAGAGACAATGACTCAAATAGTGATAGTGATGAAGAAACAGTTGTAGGAGATTTACGTTGGCAAAATTGTGATATTTTCAATCCCACAATGTACCATTTTGACGATGAAATTTCTGGCATCTCGGAAGCGTTTGAAATAGAAAATGAAGATAACGAGTATGAGTACTTTATAAAATACTTTGATGAACATATGATGATGACAATTGTGGACGAAACTAATAGATACCAGGAGTATAGTACCGAAAACAATCCTGCTCCAAAATAGAAACCATGGGTGCCTACTAATGTGAATGAAATGTACAGCTTTTTAGCAATAATTTTGTCGATGCCACATATAAAAAAAACATAAAATTTCGGATTATTGGTCAACAGATCCCATTATTGCCAGTAATTTTATTAGCAAGTACATGACAAGAGATAGATTCACGCAACTGTTGCGTTATATACATTTCGCTGATAATAACAACCCTCCGCCACCGGACAACAATGATAAATTGTGGAAAATACGAACCATATTTGAAGAATGGAATAGAAAATGTTCAACATTTTTCCATCCTTTTCAAAAACTGGTCATCGATGAATCCCTTATATTATTCAAAGGCAGGCTGCACTTCAAGCAATTCATCCCATCCAAGAGACAACGTTTCGGAACTAAAATTTTTGTGTTGTGTGATTGCGAGACGGGAATTGTTCCGAAGTTGTTAGTGTACACCGGATCTGAAATTGACATTCCTCGAAATGATCCCTTAGGTGTTTCAGGAGCCGTAATAAAACTATGAACAAAAAGGGCATCTGTTATATGCAGATAATTGGTACACTAGCCCTAAACTAGCAATTTACTTAGATCAGCAGAATACTGGTTTATGTGGTACGGTAAAAAGAAATAGAAAACATTTTCCGAAATTTTTACATCGGGCGACACGCGGAACGGAAAAAGTGCAGAAATGTAATGGCTCTTAGGTGGAAAGACAAACGTGATGTGTTAATGCTTTTAACATTTCATCAAGGAGTAATGATCAATAGCGGAAAATTAGATCACAAAACTGGCGAGTATATTTGGAAACCGGACTGTGTAATAGACTATACAAAAAATATGCGCATGATTGATAAATGTGACATGCAATTAGTTACAGTGGAGTGTGTTCGAAAATCAATCAAGTGGTATAAGAAACTATTTTTTCACCTGGTTGATGTTGCCATGCTAAATGCTTATAACATGTTCCTTGTGAAAACAGGTAAAACTTCAATACGCTTGAACATATTTATAAGAAAAGTAGTGAAACAACTTTTGGAGAAACATGGAACTTTGACTGCTGCTAAACCGGGGAGGCAAAGTATGGAAGTAATAGATCGCTTAGCTGCAGCGAATTTCATGGAAAGACATTCCCTTGCAAATGTTCCACCTACTGGGAGTAGACAAAAGGGGCAAAGAATTTGCCATGTATGTTCAAATACTGACATGGGTGAAAAAACACGGAAGTATGTTACAACTTGGTGTGCTGAATGTCAAGTAGGACTGTGTGTAGGAAAATGTTATAAAATTTACCACCAAAAAAAATTTTTGATGAAAAAAAGTTTCATAATTTAATTTCAATTTAATTTTTGCTATTATAAATTTATTTAGGTGTTAGTTTGTTTACTTATAGGGCTATATTGTAAACTAATATTTGATTATATGTTTATTATTGGCAAAATATGTATTTTCTTTAAAATAAAATATAAGAGTAATTCTATTAAAGAGGGGAGGTTATTACCCTGTTTAACCGCTATAATTTTGCCATTCCTATGTACATAAATCATCATATATATATATGAAATTAATGTATCAACATTTGAACTTTTCTTTTTTTTTTGCGTTTCGCCAGACATATTTGTGAATATATTCGCGTAGCTAAAGGGTTAAAGTTTGAGTTGAAACGGGGCCTGCCCAAAGTGCCGAATGTCCAAAGTGCCGAATCCAAATTTTGCCCAAAGTGCCGAATTTTATACTACCGACCATGCCCAAAGTGCCGAATCTCATCCGTGACTCGCGCCCAAAGTGCCGAACGATGCTAAGCGACGTCGCATCGTTCGGAAACAAGGCGTCGAACCCGAATGAGAATCGGCAGTTTGGACATTCGGCACTTTGTCCTCGCACCGACATAGGAGTATGGACCAAAATGCCGAACGCACGCCGGTTCGGCACTTTGGTCATTCGCCAGAACGTCCCCGCTCGCACCCACGAGCAAGGCCCAAAATGCCGAATGTACACCCTCATGTATGTGCGTAATGTGTGAAAATAATTTTTGATAATACACGTCAATGAAAGGTAGAATTTTTTTTTAAATTTAAAATGAAATTAATTGTATTTGTTTTAAAATGTTGAAAACAATAAGTGTTCCTATAAATGGACATTTTCAAGAATAAAATCCGTTTACTTGCCTCACTAATCAATCTGACAATTCGTAAATTCAAGGTACTTTGATTATTTTTGCTCAGTTATCTAAATTACATAAGTTCATTTTTTACTGGAATAAAACATGTTTAAGTTATTCTAATGTAGCCCATCATGTAGAAAAATAATTGATTTATTACTAATTAAAATTTCCTTCAAAATTTTATGATAAAATATACATTAACATAAGGTATAATTTTAAGCATGTAAAATGATATGGCCAACGATAAAAAACATACTGTATAAAAAAACTTATGTATTTTTTCATGACATATTTCAATTAATTACTTGCATATTTCAAATTAATTATTTGTTGCATATATATGGTTGTGACAATGTGAGGTTTATGAAAAATATTAAATTCATGCCCATTTCTCGTTCGACTAAATCTGAAATATTAATTGAATAATATCCCCTCCAAATTCAAACATCCCACGATCACTCTTTATCAATTCACTAGTTCGTTTCATACTGACAGTTAATGTATCTTCAAAACTATAGCGAAAGGGCAGAAAGACCCATGGTCGATAGCCCTGACAGAGACGTACTAACATATTATATAATTGTAAACAAAGTAAACCTGCTTGTAATTCAATGTGTGTGTCTGTAATAAAGATGATGTATACCGGGTGTGGCACTTAAGACGCCTCGGACCATAGCTCCTTTACGATAAAAGCTATCGAAAAAAAATCTAAGAACAAAGTGGTGCATAGTTACCGTCGCTATATTTTAAAAATATTTCTAATCATCAGTGGCGTGCCGTACTCCAGTGGCGTACCAAACTTATGTTTTTTTAAATGGAATGCCCTATTTTTTATTGCAGATTTGGAAAGTGCTCGACGAGTACTTATTTTTTTATCTAACATGTTATACCCTTCACTTTAGCGGTTTCGCTGTTATAACCCCTTCTTTCAAAATTGCGCCCCATTTTTGAGATTTTTTTGTAGAGAAACTAATTGACGCCGGCGCCTAAATTTTGAATTGAGGTACAGGTTAAGACCTCGTATACCTTCACATAATTTTTTTTCGGGTAATTTATGGAAAAAAAATAATTTTTGATTGATCTTCGTATGTTGTCATTTTTTCCGAAAATTTCAAATGGCACCCCCCTAAAAAAATTACGGCGTTGTACAGCCAAAACTCTAAATTTTTCATTGGTGTAAAAAAAATTACACATTGCATAACAAAATTTCGGAGAAAAAAGGAATTTCATCGCAAATGTCGGGAAACGTTTTCCGTTCCCAAGTGTGCCATGAGAAAACAAAAGATTGGTAATTGTCAAAGTACCAAAACAAATACACAAATACGGTCAACATAATAGTATGTACCTATTTATTCAACATGATATGAAAAATGCAGATAAAGCAAATTTAACAACTTAAACTAAATGTTCGAAATGACGACCTTCCTGCTGGAGGCATAACCGCAACTTCTGGTGATATACCGCAGTTCATTATTTTCGGTAATAACTGCCTTCTTTCTAACTCTCCTTGGCCGTTTCACACTTCCCGTAGTAGTAAATCTCTCCAACACTTTTTGAAACGCACGTTCATTTGGATGTGCCCTGTGCGGATATCTCGCAGCGTACACTCGTGATGCCAAGAAACAATTCTTGTTACATTCTCCAAGAATAAATATCATGTCAACCATTTCCTCTTGAGTTCGGAACATTTTTAGAACGTTTATCAAAAATGACTTATGGCTGCTACTGACGTCTAATAATTTACTTTGACAATTACCAATCTTTTGTTTTCTCATGGCACACTTGGGAACGGAAAACGTTTCCCGACATTTGCGATGAAATTCCTTTTTTCTCCGAAATTGTGTTACGCAATGTGTAATTTTTTTTACACCAATGAAAAATTTAGAGTTTTGGCTGTACAACGCCGTAATTTTTTTAGGGGGGTGCCATTTGAAATTTTCGGAAAAAATGACAACATGCGAAGATCAATCAAAAATTATTTTTTTGCCATAAATTACCCGAAAAAAAATTATGTGAAGGTATACGAGGTCTTAACCTGTACCTCAATTCAAAATTTAGGCGCCGGCGTCAATTAGTTTTTCTACAAAAAAATCTCAAAAATGGGGCGCAATTTTGAAAGAAGGGGTTATAACAGCGAAACCGCTAAAGTGAAGGGTATAACAGGTTAGATAAAAAAATAAGTACTCGTCGAGCACTTTCCAAATCTGCAATAAAAAATAGGGCATTCCATTTAAAAAAACATAAGTTTGGTACGCCACTGGAGTACGGCACGCCACTGATGATTAGAAATATTTTTAAAACATAGCGACGGTAACTATGCACCACTTTGTTCTTAGATTTTTTTCGATAGCTTTTATCGTAAAGGAGCTATGGTCCGAGGCGTCTTAAGTGCCACACCCGGTATATATAATTGAATAATATTATTCGACTTCTAAGGTAAATTTGTGAATTTTATTGATACATTTTAGAAAAGTTTGCAAAAGTCTGTCTGTTGGTGCATATGAAGCAGACCAATATACCAACTACATATCGATACCAATATAAACAATTTTTAAATAAACACTGCTTTCGGTTGTGGATTTCTAAATGTGACATGAATATTTCAGCGAGCAATAGACTTAACGGATTACCAATTAATAATCCCTCTGTTTGTTGGTAACACCGACCGTTAAATTGTAAATAATTTTGTGTTAAGCATACCTCAAAGAATAAGAGGGTTTTTGCCGTAATAATAGGATTTGTGCCATTAGAGGTAAGTATGTCTTTTATTATGCCGATAGGATAATACATATAAGGGAACAATTAGCTGAAATGTCAACATTCCAAATTCTAATTATTAAATGTGGAACTGCGTATTTCGGATGAAATTAAATTTTTGATAAATAACTTTATACAAGGTCCAAAAATGTAAAAAAAAACATGTTCAATCCTTATACTGCGTCAATGTTTAATTAATTGATCAAAGAATGTTTATATTATTTAATATGATGCGAAAAAGGTAGATGATACCAGGGTTGAAAATGTTTTTTTCCATCTAAAACATAAAAAACTTTTTGTGTTTAAACAAATGTTTTAAACGTGTTTATTTTAAACATGTAGAGACGTATAGATTTGTATCCAAAATCGGATGTAATAAGCGAATAAGCAGTCATTTTAGAGAAGTAATGTTATTCATTACCCACTAGTGAGAGAAAAACTCACACACGGAATACATGGATCCTTCGTAGGATTTTTGAAATAATTCAAATTGATACCACGTACGTCAAAATTTCTTGTCTAAATTTTATAACCATTATTTCAATATTTAATGCAATTACGGATGATTTTGGATAAAATGTTATATTATACTCATGTGGAATTTCTCATTAGCCCCTTAAGAAAATTACCCCTTCGCTCTTCAAGCTCACGGAAAAACTTTTTCTGACGGGACTAATTACGTACATTTCACATTCGTATAATAAATAACTATTACTTTCTCCTTTACTGTGTGTGTGTCGGTGCGCGCTGTATATTAAAAATAAATAAAGGAATTCACACGAAACTTTGTCTTTTTTGACAATCCGCTTTTGACAAAATTTCGTACAACGGAAGTGAATTTTTATTTATTTGTCGAATAATTGTTTACATATGAAAAATATTACAAAAACATTGAAACAAATATTGACAGCAAAAAAATATTTTGTTTGAAAATGTTTGTTATTTTTGGTTTATAATTGTAAAACTATAATCGTTACATAAAATTTATATTAATAATAATTGTAGGTATTGCCGAAATAAATGACTTATAAGAATGATTTTTTATGAAATCCCTTTGTTTTTGAGTAAACTGGCGGTAAAGATTTTTGGAATTTGAAGTATAATTTTCCATTTTCATCTTTCATAATTTTGATGTTTCAAACGTCAGTATCATCCGTTCTTGCAAAACACTTGATGTACATTTAAAATATGATTTAAATTGAAACTACAAATATAAATAACTATTATACCATAAAAATCGTAGAAAGTAACATGATTTTTTATTTTACAATATGCATCGTAATTAGATATGGGTGTGTCTGTCTGTGCGCTTTTTCAAAGAAAAAAAAATTAATTGAAAATGTTTTCCCTTTTTGGGAAATAATTATGAAACTATAATAATTGCGCCAAATATAGTTTAATAATAAGTAGTGTTGGGCTTTATGCAAATAATTTAGATAAATTATTTGCATAAAGCCCAAAATGTCAAGTGATTTGATTGATTCAAATAACAATATTTTAAACCAATCCAATTTAAACCAATTAACAGTATTATAAACCTTCTGTCACTTCTAATTAACTTTTCCAAGTAATATCTTTTCATAGCTTTAATAACAAGATCACTTTACTGTTAAAACGTTTTATTATGTTTTATAACACCACGTATACGGAAGATCATTTAACTTCAGTGATTGATTTGTAGGTTTGAAATATTGCAGAATTTTTTTGCAAGAATAAAATTTTCTGAGAAATCAATAAAACGTTTTTCTATGAGTCCGACTTAATAACTTAAAGTAAAAATGCAATTAACTAATATTGTTTATTTGAGCTACAAAATATCTGAGAATCTGTAAGTATAAATAATGTGAATATTTTTTTTTTATAATACCGCCTATACGCAAGCAGTTAATTTTACTGGTACCTTTATAAAATGTAAATAAAAGCTAAATATATCGGAAAACGCCTTCTGGGAACAACGGAGCATTTATAAGAAATAACAAATCATAAACATTGCTTTATATTTTGCTCTTTATTCATACTGAATCATTTATGGGTGTTATGCTACGATAATAATCATAAAATGTATCATTATTTATTATTCCAAATTTGGAAAGTAAAATAATCCTCTTTGTGTACACTTGGAGGATTATTGTAATTAGGTATTTCCTAGGTCCAATAACAAATCCCTCAAAGTAACGATTCGGTTTTTCCCTTTAACCCATAAATGGTAATTTTATGATCAGGTAACAATTAGTACTCATGAATAAATGGTTCCATTTAAGCAATTTTTGAACCCTCTGTACTTTTAGTTTTACCGTGACCTTAGCAGAGGAAATTTGCAAGAACGGTACATTTCGTTTGCATTTAAAAAAATGGAAATAATCAAAATTCCGGGAAAAATCGTGGTTCTACGTATTACACGTGCACCGCAAGCCGTGGATTTTATTTTAGAGTCAGCAAAACATTAAACGAAAAACAGTTTTTGGTATGTGTTGAAAAGGGTTGCAATGTTAGGGCGTGTAGTGACGAAGTTGCATTTACAAAAATTGGCGAAGGGCACAACCATCTTCCAGATATGGAAAAAGGAAACGCTTTGCTACTAAAGCATACTATGATCGTAGCAGCTTCCACAAGCAGCGAGGAACTAAAATCTATATTCGTTACGGAAAGTGCAAGGTAAGTGATTTTAATTTTATATTAATTATTGCATTCATTCAGTGGAAACAATAACTTTTTTTCATTTTCAAATGTACTGTTTATACAGTATGTTTTTTTTTTAATCGTGGGCCATAGGATTTTACATGCAAAAAATTATACCTTGTGTTAATGTATATTTTATGATTTAATTTTGAAGCAAATTTTAGTTAGTAAAATAAATAAATTATTTTTCTACATGATGCGCTTCATTAGAATAATTTAAACATGTTTTATAATTAAACAGTGCTTTTGCTCGGAACCGGACGATCGGGATACGCTGCAGAAAAGTTATCAACTATTTCCCTAAAATAAAAATTTCCTGACTTCTTGTAGAAAAATACAACTATTTCATTTCCCTGCTGGACAAACCTCTTATAATTGCAGTTACAAATTCCACCCGTTCTTCAAAAGTATAAACAGACATTTTCTGGTATAAATTCGTTTGATTTTTTGCCTCCCTAATCAATCCGACATTTCAGAAATTGAAGGTACTTTGATTATTTTTGCTCAGTTATTTATATTAAATATTTTCATTTTTAATGAAATAAAACATGTTTAAAGTTATATAATTAAGCGCATCACGTAGAAAAATAATTGATTTATTACTAACTAAAATTTCCTTCAAAATTTTCCGATAAAATAAACATTAAAACAAGGCATAATTTTTAGCATATAAAATCCTATGGCCCACGATAAAAAAAAACAATATCCTGTATAGTGATATAAACATTAAATTTAAAAATCAGAAAGTGATTATTATGAGTGTTTCAAGGGTAATGTGTTTTATAGTCTTACGGGAGTGGTCTGGGATATTTCAAGAATCTTTTTATAAAAACATAATTATGAAACGATAATTGTTCCATCAAATTTATGTTAATAATAATTGTAAAGAATGGCAAAATAAACAACTTATAAAGAATAAGTTTTTTTAGAAATCTCATGATTAAAGCTAAATATTAAGATTTACACATTTTTTTTTTGGGGTCCCTAGATGCCATTTCAACAATTTCTGGATTTTTTTTGTGTCTGTGTGTGTGTGTATGTGTGTGCCTGCCTGTGTGCGCTGCATCTCAAAAACGTACGTTGAACATACGTCTTATTTGATAATCCGAAGAACTGAAAAGCTTTTGGTAAAATTTCGTACACGAGTGTTTACCTTAACTGTTTTTGTTTTTTGCCAATATTTTCTTAAATATGAAAAATTTAAACAAACATTGAAGACAACAAAGAAAAGAACAGCTTTTGCTTGAAATTATTTTTCATAAAATCATTGCTATTCGAGAAAAAAAATTATTATTATTTTTTTAATTTTTGGTTTATAATTATGAAAAAATAATAGTTACAGCAAATGTTTATGAATAGTAATTGTAGAGAATGTCAAAATGAACGACTTATAAAGAATACGTTTTTTTCGAAATCCCTTTAGTTTTTGAATAAACTGAGTTTTTGAATTTGAAGTATAATTTTTCCATCTTTCATAATTTTGACGTTTTAAACGTCAGTTTCTAAACTCGGATAATACATACACAACGCTCGATGGACATTTAAAATATGATTTCAATTGAAAATAAACCATGATAGCGTAAATATAAATGATACCATCAAGTCGGAGAAAGTAACATGATGGCCACATCACCATTTTTTTCTATTTCAATTACAAAAAATATATAAAAATATTTTATTGTTCACCTGAAATATATAAGATACAAAACAAATATAAAAAGAAACTTGTCAAACGGTCTACAAAATTATATATACAATGTTTTTCCATTTTTTCCGAAAACTATCTTGATATATGAATGAAACAAATTGTATATTTTTGCAGAATCCGATTTTGGTGTCTTTACAATGGTGTGTAACAAGTACCATTTTGCTTTTAAATTATTCTCAATATTTCAAAAGAATACCAGTAGTGACTAAAGTTCGTGCAATAAAATTAACTAAAATATAATATTGTTATCCATCATTTAATTTAATATAAACCTAGAAGTTGATGGCATTCGTTATAATTGTTTCCTTTCAAGTCGTCGAAATTATTGTATTATTTCACATTCGTTCGAATGGAATCTAAAAATTAAGGGATATGGTGTAATAGATTTTAGTGGAATGGTAATTCTGCATTACATAAGTAGTGAACATAAAGCTTTTATGCCAATGCGAAAAAATCGAAGAAATCCCGATTTTACTATTAATTAAAGTTACATAAAATTGTGAAGACTTTGATATCGTGATGTATTTTGAATAATAAGAAATGCAAACAACATTTTAGCTCAAAAATAAAAAATTGACTCAGCTCTCTTCAAATGGATTTGTTTGCAAAAAACAACATAAAGTATAATAATTTTTTAATTATTTATTTTTTATAGGATTGTTTGATCGAAACTGCAGTCACTAATAAATAAACAGTGTTATACTAAGAAAGTAAAAGTTCGTTTTATTTAAATAATAATAGGAGACACATTTCAATATTTTGATAACAATCAAAAGGTAACTTATGATACATTTCTAAACTCAGAATTTAAAGACTTAAAGAATTAAATTATGTAAAAATATATAGAATATAATATTTCGTTTATTCGCATATCTACATCATAGTAAAGAACATAATGTTACATTACAGGGTGGGTTCGAACGTCAAAATAAATAAGAATTGTCTATAAATTATACAACACAGTATAACTAAATTAGGTGTTCCATTTGAAATAGTTAAGTTAAGGTAATTTACGATTAAACCGGAAAATGAATTTTTATTAAAATTCCACTTGCTGGCCCACATTATTCTCTTAAATCACCATACTAAATTTCAAAAAGATATATTAATAAATCAAAAAGATATTCGGGGTCTACCAGAATTCAGTTACACTCGGTATATACTAATATGTAAAATTAGGTTTTTATCACTTTGTGTCGATTACCTCCAATAGATGAGGTAACAACGTCTAGCGAGTATTTATTTTGGAAGTCACATACAGGTTATACATTTTATGTACATTTTACATACAAGTTTCAGAAATCAGAATGAGTTGATCTAATATATTTAATGTTTTATTATTAATTAAATAAATAGATATTAGCGCAAATCAATGTTTGAACATTATCTGTATATATTGAATTTTAGGTCGACTGTAAATACGGCCAGCAAATTAGCGTTCCCGGTTACCGCCAAGGCAATGCGACGTGAACGCCGACGAGTTCAACCAGCAATGCCCAGTACATTAAAAGAATTTGGTCAAATTTGTGAAGAAAATGTAAGATTTGGCCAAATTGACAACGAAGTATTCTGCAGGGGTGTCGTAGGTGAAGGCGAGCTTCTATCAATTCTGTTCCATGCGGAACACTTAAAATATATACTCGTTGAAGCTAAGGAGGTGCACATTGATGGAACATTTAAAACGAGACCAAGATATCCAGCCAGTAGTCAATTGTTGACTATAATGGTAATCCACTATGGATATGTAAGTAGCCTTCAAAGTTATTAATTTATAAAAATATTCAAGCAAAATCATTTATTATAATAATTGTTATTAATAATAATAGTGATAAAAAAATATTTATTCCATTTGAAAAATACATAAAATAAATAATAGTATTATGTATGTTACAAAGAGAAAATTCAATACAAACGATAATATGAAATAATAGTTATTTGTTTAACAGGGCAATAAAGTAACTTTATAGCCGTGTTAAACACATAACTTTTTTCGCGGTTTGTTCAGGAGAAATTAATAATAACTTGCAATTCGATCATTTTCAATATATTTAATTCTATCAACATATCGCAGGTAGCTTTGTAAAAATTTCGTAGGTACCCAAGTACGTGATCGAAATGAATAAATCGAGCGATATTAACAAAGAAAGTGTGTTATTTATATCTCAGATATTTTGTTGCTCGAATATACAATATTGGCTATTTGTTCTTTATTGTGTTAAAATGAGAGTGCAACGAATGCAACGAATTATATTATCCTGGGTTGGTATGTTTAAAACATGTTTTCAACACTTTAAAACAAATACAATTAATTTCATTTTAAATTAAAAAAAATTATTCTACCTTTCATTGACGTGTATTATCAATAATTATTTTCACACATTACGCACATGAGGGTGTGCATTCGGCATTTTGGGCCTTGCTCGTAGGTGCGTGCGCGGACGTTCTGGCGAATGACCAAAGTGCCGAACCGGCGTGCGTTCGGCATTTTGGTCCATACTCCTATGTCGGTGCGAGGACAAAGTGCCGAATGTCCAAACTGCCGATTCGCATTCGGGTCCGACGCCTTGTTTCCGAACGATGCGACGTCGCTTAGCGTCGTTCGGCACTTTGGGCGCGAGTCACGGATGAGATTCGGCACTTTGGGCATGGTCGGTAGTATAAAATTCGGCACTTTGGGCAAAATTTCGATTCGGCACTTTGGGCATTCGGCACTTTGTCCCGGACCCGTTGAAACCCCGAATTTATATTAATTTTATCTATCGATTGGTCTTTAGAAGTATTTGAATTTAGGCAAAGCACTGCTGTACGTTGAGTTGCCTACAGTTCCAGAAAACGAATTAAAAGTAAATTCACCAATTCAAATTCAATATTTTATGTATTTCTTAATGCCAATAATCACAATAATATAAACATCGCGACGTGGAAGTATTTGGATTGTTTATTTCAACATTTAAAATTCAATGGTTAAGTTGGCAGACGTGCTAATAAATTGGCGCTCTGTTGTTTCTGCTCCACAACCTTGAAGTTGATCTGGTAGCGTCAACCGTTTTTTAACGATTTTTTTCCCAGTTCATCTCTCTGTTTCTTACGTTTCTTACGCTTCTGCATTACGATTAGTCTTTTTAAAGACTGTATTAATACGTGCTTTCTCGGACGTGGTATTTTGTGTGTTTTCGGCCACCATCGAACACTAAGGGCAGGACCAGAAGGTTTCCGAATTTGAAGCAATTTAAAAAAAAGAAAAATACAGACAACAGTAAGTATATACAACAATAAGTAGAATAGTAAGTGTTTATTTGTTTGTCTTTTTTCGCAAACGCGGTATTTTAAAAGAAAAATTTTCGTTTTTGAAACCTAACCTAGAAAAAACCTTTGTCGGTCGTGACTGTTACTATAAATAATGGAACCTCGGGTGAGAAACGTTTGTTTAATACAAGTTATTCGTATTCAATGTAGAAAGGTGAATTAACTTTAGAATTATTATTTATTATTTTATTTTTACGGTATATGATCAGTGGCGTAAAAAATGTAAAAGGCCGCCCTCGAAAATGTCTTTAGGCATCCCAGATTTTAAAAAGTGTAATATGTTTACTTATTTACGATTTACATAAAAAAAGGTTAAGTTTTGAAAAAACAAATACGGGCCGCGGCCTCTTTGCCGACACGCAGCCAAAATGCTATGAAATCGCGGAACTGGGCCGGGCTCTGCGGGCCATCTGAAAAAAATATGGTTAGACTCGGTCCGTAATAGAGACAATAATTATGTGTGTTTTTTTTTATAGTCGATGAGTGCAAATCACCAGAGGTGAAGCATCTAAAATTAGATGATATTCCCACCACATCTGCTCTGTTTCGCGGAACCGCGACGAAGGATAAAAACAATCTTTTCACAGATGGTGAGTACAGTAAAAATATATAGCGGCGAATTATGTGAAACAGTCAGGTGTTCACAGATTACCCTTTGTAAATTTAAATCCAATTCTCATAGATTCTTTCTGTTTATTATTGTTGTACACCAGAATGGTTAAAATTTGATAATTTATAACTCTCATTTAAATATTCCCATTTAACTTATTTTAACATCATACAGTTTAAATATGCACATATGATTAGTTAATAATTAACAACAATTACTTTCATCCCACATTATGTTTTCATATAATATACCGTGAGATCAAACAGTCGAAAATGGTTATTGGCATCTCTAAACGCAGAATTTAGAGACGAATTAAGTAAAAATATACAGGCTGTTCCATTTAAAATAGAAAAGTTAAAGTAACTTCCGGTTAAACCGGAAATTGAATTTATAATATGGATTGACACACTTTATTCTCTTAAAACACTATACTGAATTTGACAAAGATATATGCAAAAATGCAAATGATTCTTGGGGTCCATCATTTGCATTTTTACAAAAAAAAATTATGAAATTGAGTATAACGTTTTTTAGGGACTTTTAATAAAAATAATAAAAGCAATAAAAAAATAATGAAAAGAATAACGATAATGTATGAAGTTATTTTATTGACTTAATGCTTTTGCAACAAGTGAGGGTTTTTAATTTTTGACATGGTTCGTGTAATTGTATTCGATTAATATAATAATCGGTTGTCATTAATATTTTGCGATAAAGATTAAATGTGGTAAAATTTCAGTTGTAATTCGATTGTAATTGTAATTATTGTGTGTTCTTTTAGATGAGTTAAAATCGCCGTTCAAGTCGACGTTGAGGCCGAAGTCGACGCCAACGCCAACGCCAATGCAGGGACTGGATGACTGTTTTACTGAGACATCGGTGATTGAAGGAACTGAAAGTAAGGATCACTTTTAATTTTATTATAATAATTTTAATGCAAGAATAATTATTTTCCTTAGAATTTTAAAATTGACAAGATACGATAATTTAAGAGTCTATTAAACTTTTATGACTATATTGTTCGTAAAATACATGCTATTTTGTATGTACCTTGATTAAATTGTCAGATTATCTATTATTTTATAAATGTTTCAAGTAGAAATGTGTAATTTTATTTTAGATGTTATTATAAAATAATTTTACATATAATTATTTTGATAATTGACCAAACAAATAGTAATAAATATATTAAAATTAATGTTATTGTAGCAATTGCATTATTTGTAAAGTGCCATTTCTTTTGGTGTATTTGTCACGGAAGGAAAGTAGTTGCTTTAATAAATCATTTGTTTGTTAATATTTTACGTTATGTTTAATGAAAGACTGTTAAAAACATGAATACTTGATACTTGATTTAGAAAGTGACAGTATATTTTAATAATGTTAATTTTATTTTCAGGGGGTCAATGTGTTGTATGCGGACAATTTCATCAAGCCAGTCCGATAATTTCTAATTATTCCAGCGGACGAATGTGTACGGCATGTGCACTGGTGGCGGTAGCAATTGCCTCGCATATTCCTCCGATGGATTGGACGAGTGAGCATGTGGATGCTGTTCTCAAGGTGGGTGATCAATTTTATCGTAGGTGTATCGAAGAGCGTAAAAAATATCCACCTCAAACGAACCATCCCTATTTGTCCACTGAAGAAGTGACACAGCCGACTTGCAACACATTTTCTATTACTCAATACGGTTTTGTCAAACGTTGCACAGAGCAACTGCTTCTATCACAGGGAGAATTCGGTGTCTCCATAAACGAAATGCCGCCGTTGTCAGAAAAATTGTTTCAATGTTTCGAAACCGCCTCATTTGGTATATTTATTTGTAATCAGCAGACGATGGCTGTAATGAAGGTGACAATTTCTGAAGGTCTGTATCAATATGGTATGGTTGACACACATTCTCGACCAAATCTTTATTGTGCCGGTAATATAGGTCAGCCAAATGCTTTTTTAATACGGTGTACATCTGTGCAACAACTGGCTGATGTTCTTTCAGAAATATATATGAATGTAGATGCTCAAACTGTTTATACGATTACTGCCATTCAAATTGAAAATGTTCAAAATGCGCTTAACAACTTAATATTCCGTAGTCAAATCGCTAATACTACTACTACTACTGCTGCTTTTCTTCTTCCTCCTCCTCTTCCTACTACTACTACCACAACTACTACTACTGACACTACTTCTATTATTATTAATAACACTCAAACGCGTCCCCGCCGTACTTCATCGCGTATACAAAATATTGTAACTGATACTATTAGTACTACTAAAACGCCTTCGCGCCGTTCTACATACCAGGTTTAGATTATTCTTATTTGGATAAAATGATAAATATTTGTGGCTTTTGTAATGCCGTTAAATTTAAGAGTGAAATCGCGTTAAATTGTTGTAAGAAGGGCAACGTCCGACTTCCAGGTTTTCCAAATTATTCAGATTTTTAGATGGCCCTTCTGAACGGAGATCATCCTAAATCCAAGGAATTTCTCTAGAATATTCGTGCTTACAACTCTAATATAGCCATGGCGTCGGTTAGCGCAAATTATGACGTACCACAGGGTCGAGGGCGTCCTATCATTAAAATTAGTGGCGTTTTTCATCATAGAATTGCGAATGTGTCTAGGAACTATCCTCAATTTGGGAGTGTGTACATCTGTGCTGGTACAAGTGATTCTTCTTGCAATAATCCTCCGGAACTTAATAGGTCTCTACTTGCCCAGTTGCGAGGAATGATGCGAAACATTAATCCATTCGTGAAACATTATATGCACATGGGCAAACTCATAGATAATAGTGCTCAAGGGAAATCCATTGAAGAGTTGCATATGTTTTTTTTTCTTAATCCTACAACAGTCAGACGTAGATTTAACGCACCCACCGATCCAAATAAAATAGGAGCAGTGTTTACGTCCCATGATGGTCAGGTACCGGTTCAGGATTATCATGGCTTTCGCGTGTACTATCGCCCCGATGAGAACGGACGCCGTCATGAAAATGATGGCTTTCAAAATATCTCGAGAATATCTTCCTTATCGGATCCCCTTTGCTGACCGCTGTTGTTTCCACATGGAGAACTTGATTGGAGCATGCGTATGGAATTATCCTCGACACAACGGGCGAAGCGCCAACGCATATCAATGTGCGAATTTTACGTATACAGGTTGCACATTCATAACGGAGTGTTCAGCGCTGGGAAGTTGACGCAACAATTTATAGTGGATAGTTACGTAAAAATCGAGGGCGATCGACTAAAATTTATACGTGAAAATCAGAAATTGTTGAACGCCGAAAAAGATGTCGGATTAGTAGATTACATCAATCGTAGATCAGAGAACGACAACTCTGCTGCAGGGAATATTGGCCGTATGGTTATTTTACCAAGTTCATTTCAAGGAGGCCACCGTTTCATGGTTGGAAATTATCAAGATTCAATGGCGTTGGTTGCCAGGTTCGGCAAACCGACGTTATTCATCACGATGACGTGCAACTCGCGGTGGAGGGAAATTACGGAAAACTTAAAAGTCAATCAGGTGTCATCTGATGGGCCCGATTTAATTGTGAGGGTATTCCTCGAGAAGTTGAAATCACTCATGCGCGATCTGACTCTGACGGTGAACGCAATTTTTGGAAAATTAATTTCATGGGTGTACATTATAGAGTTTCAAAAGCGGGATCTTCCGCATGCTCACATTTCAATTGCAGAGCTGTATCAAGCGCTTTTAGATTTGATGGTTCACGGTCCTTATGGCAACAGTGACCCGACGTCTCCCTGCATGGAGGACGGAAAGTGCAAGAAACACTTTCCGTTTTCGTTTGCCGAAACGACAGTCATCAGCGACGGACAAATTACGTACCGAAGAGGAGAACAAAGTGGACCAGTTCATTTCAAAAATCGCGAAGTGGATAACAGCTGGATTATTCCCCATAATCCGGGCTTACTACTGAAATTCGGGTCGCACATAAATGTTTTGTACGTAGCCAACGTTGGTTGCGTTAAATATCTTTTCAAACATATTAACAAGGGTCACGATACGGCCCTTAATCGAGTGCAAGATCGGGGATCGAATGCAGATATTGGAAGGGTAGTGCACGATAAATATCGGAATTTATCGAGAGTAGATACGTGTCGGCGTGCAAAGCGATGTGGCGTGTATAATATACGTATATGGTGGAAAAAACTCATACCGTCTTCGTTTGCCGGTTCATCTCCCGAACGAGAGGATTGTTTACTTCAATGAAAATGACGATTTAAATGCCGTATTTGAGAGAGCCGATCGGCATGCCTCCATGCTCGAGGAATACTTTCGCGAGATGTTTTTATCTGCAGGGCACGGGCGGCACAGGCAACATTCCTTTTTAATGTTTTGCTGAAATATTTGGAAGGGACAGGTAAACAGTGTCTGGCGGTGGCACACACCGGTTTAGCGGACATCCTATTACGTGGTGGGCGTACCGCCCATTCGGCCTTCAGGCTGCCTTTAGATGTTCACGAACAATCTTCTTCCGGGATAAGTAAAGGGTCGTACGAGCCCGAACGTTTAAAACAAATATCAAGAACGACTTCCTTCCGGTAGCATACAGATACCCGACGAGTGCGTGTCAAAAGACGTAGTCAATGACATTTACGGGGGTATATCTGAGATGAGCGTTAGTGCTCGATTTATGGTGCTCTCCGAGCGTATAGTGCTTTGCTCCCTAAACAGGACATGCGACACCATCAATGATCAGATGATTAATGAATATCCAGGAGAATGTTTCGTCAGTTTTAGCGTAGATACTGTCGAATCCGATGACGCGAACGATAAAATCAAATATCAAGAGGAAGTGTTAAATTCGCGAGACCACAACGGAATGCCCAGGCATGAATTGAGGCTTAAAGTAGGTGTGCCAATCATTTTGCGAAATATATCCATGGAAGACGAATTGGTGAATGGGGTTAGAATGATCGTTAGGTCTATGTCGCCGTTTCTGCTCACAGCAGAAATCGTGACCGGCGCTCATCGTGGATGGGTTCACTCAATTCCCAGAATGGATTTGTCCTCTCGCGATCCGCATTTTCCGTTCACACTGAAACGTCGTCAATTTCCCGTCAAAGTATGTTTCGCAATGACGATAAATAAATCTCAAGGTCAAACTTTTCAACGAGTCGGCATTTTTCTTCCGCAACCTGTATTTGCTTTCGGACAATTATACGTTGCGCTATCGCGTACTGTTAATTTTTCATCAATCAGAGTCCAAGTTGAGAACACCACCATTCAAGGCCGTTTAATACCAGGCAAATCGGCAATTTTTACCAGAAAGTTGGCTCCGATTGAACTGTTGCTACGATTGCGTCAACAACAACAACAATTTGACAATCAACCGTAGCGACAGTAAAAAAAATTTGCAGTTACAAAATTATTTTTCAAAATTATGCGTTTTTCGTTGCGAAACATATTAACACGAGATAAATTTTCGATTAGTCAGTGTGAACTGTAAATGTATAAATATTGCTGGAAATTAAATCCATTTAGGAAATTGTGTGCGTTTGTTGTCGATACGGTCGATCAATATGTCTGCAAATAATTGAGTTACTGTGCTGTCATACATTTGACGGTCTGTTTCTACAGTTTATCAATTCCCATTCTTTCGATATATTTCACAGGTATGTCAATTCTTTGGAAGTTTCGCTGGGTTTACCCTTCGTCAATTTAACACGGTAATTTTACTCTTATTTTCTTAGACTCTCCTGGAAGTCTGGGAAGCATCTGATCATTTTATAAAGCAAAATATTGTACGCTCAGAGAGATTTGTAAAACGTTATCACTTTCAGGAATGTTAAATACGAGGGCAATCCACAAAGTGACAGACGTTTTGAAATAAAAAATAAACAAAGTGAAAAAAACTAATTTTTATTATATACATTTTGAAGGTAAACACTTGGACTATTTTTCGACGTAATCGCCATATAAATTAAGGCATTTATCATAACGTTTTACAAGCTTCTCAATGCCCTCTTTGCAGAAATCTGCCGCCTGCGAGTTCAACCACTGGTTTACACCGGCATGGAGTTGTGCGTCAGTGTCAAAGCGTTGCATACCGAGCCAGGTCTTCATCATTGGGAACAGATGGTAGTCGCTCGGGGCCAAATCCGGGCTGTATGGCGGATGACTGGAAATTTCTCATCCAAAATCACGCAAGAGCTCTTGAGTACGATTGGCTGTGTGTGGACGAGCGTTGTCATAGAAAAACAAAATTTTATCGTTAAGTTTTCCCCGACCGGGTTACTTTGCTCAATTTAAATAGGCTACTCACGGACGACGGCGCAGCGCAGCGACGGCTGCTTAACATTTTTCAATTCAGAAGCTGCACTATTATCTCATTCCCAACATGATTTTAGCAAGATGTGCACCATTATGCCAACTTCTCAGTTGAAAAAATGTAGGACAGGAGTTGAGATGCCGGGCAATATTTCCAAATTCATAAATTTCAGTAAACGAATGCAAGTTCCATTTGTTGTTTATGCGGATTTTGAATGTGTGCTATTGCCTGTAGATTTCTGTGAGCGCAGCAGTGAAACATCATTCACAAACACGACACATCTTCACTCTCCGCACAGTTTCGCGTATAAAATTAAATGTTCTTATAATGACTCACTAGATAGAGCCGAAATTTATACCGGGGCAGACTGCGTTAAAGTGTTTGCGGACCGGATCACTGCCGATGCTCAAAGAATTTATAACAATTATTCAAAGCCCAAAATACCTATGAATAAATTAACATCCCAAGAACAATTTTCACTCAATAGTGCAACAAAATGTCACATTTGCGAGGAAGAGTTATTCGCTGCTGAAAAAGTTGCAGATCATTGTCATTTAACTGGGAAGTTCGTTGGGGCAGTAATATTAATTATAAATTAGCAAATTTCATTCCAATTTTTTTCCATACCTTGAGCATGTATGATTCTCACCTATTTATTAAAGAACTAGCGTGTGATAATAAGGACATTGATATAATACCCCAAAATAAGAAAAAATGTATTCCATTTTCGAAATCAATTAAAGTTGATAAAAATGTGATCAAATTAGGTACGGAAAGTACTCGATACTTAAAATTAAGATTCTTACACAGTTTCAAATTTATGGCCAGTTCCATTGAGAATTTGTCAACAATCTTAGTCGAGAACAATTGGTTGAAATCTGAAAATTTTGCAAGTCAAATGATGAATTTAAATTATTAATGAGGAAGGGTGTTTTCCCCTGTGAATATATGAATTCAATTGAGCGACTCCAAAATTATTTTTTAACTCCCTCAAAAGCTCAGACATTTCCGCGGAGGACTACCAACACGCTCATAATGTGTGGAGTCAATTTAATTGTAAAAATCTGGGGGATTACTCCAATTTATTTTTAATGACCGACGTGTTGTTAATAAAAGACAATTTTTAAGCATTAAGATCAGTACTAAAACATATAGGCTAGACCCGGCGCAATATTTTGCTGCTCCTGGTCTGAGTTGGGATGCAATGTTAAAATGCACCAAAATTGAGCCAAAATTGTTGACAGATATTGATATGAATCACTTTATTAGTAAGGGTATGCGAGGGGGGATTTGTCAATGCTCACTAAGATATGCCCGAGCTAATAATAAATACATGCAAGACTATGACGCAGCACTGCCTAGTTCATATCTGTTATATTGGGATGCTAATACTTTGTATGGTTGGGCAATGTCACAATTATTACCATATAAAGGTTTTAAGTGGTTATCAGGCGATGAAATTACAAATTTAAATGCCGCGAGTATACCGGATGACTCACCAACGGGATATATTTTGGAGGTTGCTTCAGAATATCCTAGAGATTTGCATTGTAAGCATAATGATCTGCCCTTTTTAGCTGAAAAATGGTGCCACCACTAAATCCAAATTTAATTAGGTCACTCACTCAACATTACAGAAATTTTAAGCAAGTTTTGACACATGGTTTTAATTTAACAAAAGTCACCGAGTGATCGGTTTTGAACAGTCGAATTTTCTTTAAAAATATATAGACTTAAATACAGCCATGCGTCAAGCAGCTAGCAATGAATTTGAAAAAGATCATTTCAAGTTAATGAATAACTCCATTTTCGGCAAAACAATGGAGAATGTAGATAAGCTAGTTGATGTGCAATTGGTGACTCTTTGGAACGATATCGGTAAAAGACGTGGTGCTCAAAGCTTAATAGCGAAATCAGCCCGCAAAAATATTACAAATTCAAAGAATGTGAGTAAACGCCACAAACTCACAAGAGTTTAAGTTAAACGATAAGGTGTGTATAAAAAATAAATCAACAAATCCTAAGCTTTCCAAGAAACTTTGTCCAAACTTTAAAGGTCCTTATAAGATAACACGAATCTTCTACAGTCAAACAGTAGAAGTACAAGAAAAAAAATAAAAAGATAAAATACCACAAAAATTTACTTAAACCATTTTCGTTTTCAGATAATGAAGATTTCGATGTTGATCCTGTCGATCGTAACCACCCTAGTGAATTGTAATAATTACTACCAAATATCACAACTCCATCAAACTAACGGAATATATTATAATAATCTCGGAAATGCTAAAGTCTCAAATGCTAAATTAACACTATTGCCACACATAAACATTTCATTCCTAACAAAAGCTCGTGAAACCCTTGAACACTCGATTTTCAAATCCTCAAATCTTTGTAACTCTTTAGCAAAAAGCAATGAAAGTGCACATACATCTATTTACTGCGAACAAAATCTAGCAAATATCAACG
The DNA here is from genome assembly GCA_910593695.2 of Ocypus olens. Taxonomy (NCBI): domain Eukaryota; kingdom Metazoa; phylum Arthropoda; class Insecta; order Coleoptera; family Staphylinidae; genus Ocypus; species Ocypus olens. The sequence goes on along the minus strand of OU343063.1, from coordinate 28,738,549 downwards.
ACTAACTCAAATCTATTGATAGAAAGCAGGAAATTTTAGACCACTACATTGGTAAAGAGAGCAGGAAACGCCGTGGCTTAATAAACGGAGTATTGACAGCACTACGGTGGCTAATCGGCACACCCGACGCCGATGATGCAAAATACTACTCCGATGGCATTCACTCAATCGTAAATGATAGACAGCAAATAAATGGTCTATTAAAATCACAAATTCAAGTAATATCTAGTACAATCCGAAATTTTAATAACTCTTTGTTTCATTAAAGGAAAACTAATCAAAACTAAACAAAAATCTATTGACAATTGCAGTTCTTGCACAAGCCAATCAAGAAAAAACCCATGATCTAGAATTAGACTCGATCATAATTCAACATATTTCAACTCTATCTGGTCTTACAAATAGAGTAATGGAAGAACTCGGCAATTATACTCACGCAATAAATATTGCTATACATGGTATCCTATCTCTCGAGATCATTACTCCAAAAATCTTAATTAATGAACTCGTCAAGTGCAAAGGCGAATACGAACTTCCTTTGTCGCCGTCATATGGAAATGCTCTTACCTACTACAAATTAATAAACTTAGATGTACTTGTTGACGAGCGAAACCTTGTCATTTTCACATTAAATATTCCCGAATATGCCTTGCATAATTTATGAATTGATTCCTCTTTCTATGCAACACCAAGATCCTCTCAACATACTCTTACATCCAACCCAGTTACCGATACCTCGTAATTTCTCAACCAAAAACCTTGTACAACCTCATGCAAGATTTGAATAAGTGTGAAGAATACGTACGAGGATCGTTCATCTGCCGAGGAGTCCCTACCTCAAGGAGGACGGAAGAGCCCAACTGCGAAGTCCAACTGATGTCACCACATCTCTTCAAGATTCCAGAAAAATTTTCAACCAAAACAATCAAGGCCGACATCCAGGCATGGAAATTCATCCAAAACAATGAGATTTATGTACCACTCAAAGCAATAACTCTAACCATTCTCTATGCCGACCATATGGAAGATGTAATACTCAACCAAACAGGAGTCATCCAATTGTATTCCGGTTACAAGGGATACACCGGCTACTACATATTGGAATCTACCAATGAAATATCTTCTAATCTATCCATTGATTATGTTCCGAAGATAAATATCTTACATGACGAGTGCTGCCTCGACAAAAAGATTAACGATTCTACAACACTTCGTATCCAACCTTTCAAACTCACAAATATCGATCTCAACGAACTAAAATATGCCGATAAGAAGCTCAACGAATTTGACGAATTGTTGGATCAAGAAATGAACAAACCATGCATCGTCAAACATACCGGTTGATATACATTAATCCGTGGCCTGCTGGGCGTTGCCCTGATGCTGACGATGTGTTGCAATATCTGTCGTTGGTGTGGATGGTGGAACTTGATCAAACGTCTCTGCTGTTTCACAAGAAATCCGAGGAACGGAGAACTGGTGCCACCTATCATAAAGAATTTTGTCAACTGTAATTTCACACCTGAGAAATCACCATCTGTGAACATGCTTCCGAAGAGATCGAACTCCAACCACCTAGTTACCATGCGATTACGGCTTCTGCTCCCAGACGAGATGAAAGAAGCTTCCCGAAGACCAGGCGGAGTACCGTTCCACTTTAGGACCAAACCTGTGGGACCCTCATCTTTTGTCTTCAGCGGGGAGATGGTGGAGGACCACCCAAGTGCCAGACGCCGCGTCTCCATCGGATAGCCGTTTTAACTGCACCTGATAATGGTTAATTACCACCCTCGATTTTTGTTGTATCTTCTATATCTTTGAGAAATGAACTTTATTTATTATTTTTATTATCATGGGAACGTCTGCGGGACGGGTTGTTCACGTGTGTGCGGTCTGCCCCCATATATATATACATCTTTTTCACAGAGACTTGTCAGTTAGTTAAGAGTCAGTCAGCCAGTCAGTTAGAAGTTACCCGAGTTCAGTTCAGTCAGTCACGTCGGTTAAAGTATTGATAATTAGACTATTTTAATGTTATTATTGTTCCTGTGTGTAAAATAATAAAGTACTCAAGTGTTCAAGTGTAGATTGACTTTTCACTCCCGGAATCCAACAGTATTCATCACTATGTGATTCCTGTACCTGATGGAAAAAGAAAAAGATGCGCTGGAAACGGTTATTCATGTGCAAGTGCGATTCCTATTCCTCGCATATTGGACGTTTGAGCATGTGAATGCTGTTCTTAAGGCAGGTGATCAATTTTATCGTAGGTGTATCGAAGAGCGTGAAAAATATCCACCTCAAACGAACCATCCCCATGTGTCAGTAGGTATAAAAAGGGCGAAAACGGTGACTCATCCCATGTTATTCTTATGGACTTCCGCTAGGTCGATTTTTAGCTCCCATTCGCCCGCTGGTCCCATTTCTTGGTGTTTTTTGAATGGGGATTGTTTGTGGGTGGGGTCTGAATGGTATGGTGTGAATTTGAATGGAAAAAATTGAGGGGTAAAGGAGAAAAAAATAAGGTGGATGTTGGTGTAACTTTGGTTGCATACGTAGTAGGGGTGTCGTGTGAGGTATCATTGGAATCGGAATTTTATAAGTAATTCAAATGTGAAAGGAGAAAATATCTATCTTGTGCCTGATTGGTGCAAATCGTGTTTATATTTTGTGTTGATAAGAAAATGATAAGGTTTCCGGCGGTGTGTAAGTCGGTGTTGGAGTGTGAATTATTTATCTCTCTCTTTCTTGTTGCGAATGAATGTTTTATTTCTCTCTTTTGTATATAATGTAAATTGTTGGGAATCTCTCTCTCTTGTATATAATGTAAATTGTTGGGAATCTCTCTCTCTTGTATATAATGTAAAGTGCGTGAACAGTGTGACCAACTGAATTGTTATCACACAAATGCAATATCATCGAGTCAATGAGTGTGTGTGTGTGTGTGTGTCAGTATGACCAACCGAATTCTTATCATTTTCGATGAATATACAGGGTGATTGAATAAATGAAATAGGTGGGTTATTTAAATCGAATCAAAATCTGAATCGAAAAATAATCAAAATAGTGATCGTCAATAACCAGAGGTGTGTGTGTGTATGTGTGTATATGTAAAGATTTGCAGACATGGTCAATAACGCCATCATCAAGACAATAACCATCAGGCGTTCAGAAGAAGAGAAGGAGAAGTCAATCTAGGTAGACGAAACGTTGAAAAAGTAAATCTATGTGTAAGAGAGAGAGAGAGAACAAGCGTCAGTACAAGTTTATCATCCACTAACACACAACATGATGGAAAGAATAATTGCATTACTAGTTGTAATCATAATTATTTGTATTTCAATATAATGGTAAATATCTTATTATATATTTAATCATTTTTCTGATGATGAAATATTTTTACAGATGAATTCTTACCTTTTCGAACGAATTGAAATGAAATTTTACTTAAGGTAAAATCGTTGGAGAACGGATGCGGTTAAATAACAGATTATGTAAGAAATCATTCGCTTTGATCATGTCTAAACCTGTAGAAATATCTAAAAGTACGAAATTTTAATTCAGGCAAATCGTTGGATTTAAGAAATGATTAAAATTGTATTTTACTAAAGATTGCTATTAAGGAAAACCGCGAAATGAAAAAATAAACATTTTGATTAACGAATTTCCGCCAAACATCGGAAATTTCACCAACAGACCGGATTTCTAAATTGGAAATTGATTCCACAAAAAACGGATTAAGTGGTTAATAAATAATCGCGGTGAGACTATTAGCGAATTTTCGGGTGATTTGTTTAACGGAAACCGCGGCTTCAAACTTGCGTTTATGCACCGCTAGTTTGCATATTTTTCTCAGTTGATTGTAATAATCCGTCGAAGAAACAATACAAATATCATGGAAAATTTAAACGAATGGAATAAAGTTGGTGAAGCAACACAGTTGCCGATCAAAAAAGTGAGTGAGTTGGATGTGGGAAAGGGGTACGCGATTAGTGATTTGCGGTTCATGAAAACAAAGTATGGTAAAAAAATAATTGCTGAAATAGCAAATTCGTTCATCGTATTCCTGCCCGACCGGTTCAATAAAAAGTTCTCCGAACGGGACTGCAGTGAATTATTGCAAACACAAGTTGCACTTGTCTACAAAGGAAACAAGGATGCAGGAGAAAAGAACAATCCTGCAAATGTTGTGGAATTTGTAAAGTGGAAAAATTTCAAGGAACAATAAAATAAACAATAATCAAAGAGTGATAATAGTGATAATAGAACTTACAATATGGAACCTTGCAAACTAAGCAATGTTTTGGACTTGTGTGCTAACCATGAAACATTAAATAAACTATATCAGAACAATAAAGTGCAAATTAAAAAGTGCAATAAATTATTACGCAGTGAGAAAAATGTTCACGAAAAACAAAAAATTAGTTCTAATTTGGCAAAATTGAAATCGCTCGAATGCAATATTATTGAAAAATTTAAACAATTTTCATCCCATTGTGTTGGCAAAGGATTGAGACCTAGAAGACGTTCGGAAAATTCTGTGACGAAAAATGTCAGATCCAATCGCATAGCATGGAAAGAGGTAAGTTATAAAAAAAATTAAAATGCAATTGTTTATTTTTTTTTTTTTTTTTGTTTTTTCGTTTTTTATTAGTTGGCTGTGGCTTTCAAATCTCGAATTAGGACAGGAGTAATTATCAATATTAAACACATCGAGCCCCTTCAATTCCTAAGTGATTCAACAACACTTTTGGAGAAAAGAATAGGAAATTTGAGGAAAAAAATTCGTGCATTCAAAATTAATTTAACGTTTTGTGGAGAATTTATTTTACCTCATTCTGGTGAAATAGATTTTAAATATATTAATACAAAAAACTTGGAAATCTATCAACAGACAATCATCGCTGAAGCCCTGAGTTCACTTATAAATGAAATCATAAATAAGGTAACTTCTTTTTATTTATATATATATTTTTTTTAATTTTTATTGTTTGTTATTAGCTGGAAGAATTTCAAACAAGGAATAGTGGTTGGGCTTTGTCAAAAATAATAAATCTTGTCGTGTCTTTCTGCAAATATGAGCCGATGCGCGGTGATGGACATTCCAGCACATTTTCCGAAATTCCTGAACCAATTAAAAAAAGGAATGCTGTCCTCAACATCAAGAATGATGATCATCGATGTTTCGCATGGTGTATTTTGGCGTATTTATATCCTGTAAGTAATGACCCCACAAATATAAAATCATACCCTCAAGATATTCATCGTTTATTAAATTTTAAAAATATACAATTTCCCGTGTGCTTAAATCAAATTGAAAAATTCGAAAGACAAAACATAAATATTTCAATTAACGTTTACGGTATAAATGAAAAGAATGAGATCGTGGGACCATATTATCGAACAAAAATTATCAAGGATAAACATATAAATTTATTATATATTAGTAAAAATAGGAATAAAAACGTTGGACATTACTGTTTAATTAAAGATTTGTCAAAATTATGTTCAAAACAAATATCTAAAAAACATGAAGTCAAACATATATGTGATCGTTGTTTGTGCTACTTTTCATCTGAAAATAATTTAAAAAATCACATTAACGATTGCAGTACACACGAATCCGTTAAGATAGAGTTACCGAACGATCAAAATAATATTTTAAGATTTAATAATTTTTCAGCCACTTTAAAAAATCCTTTTGTAATATATGGTGACTTTGAAGCTCTAACAGTACCAATCACTGGCTGTAAAAAAAATAATAAAACGAGATCATTTCAAAATGCTTATCAAAAACATGAAGCGTTTAGTGCGGCATATTTAAGAGTGTGTTCATTTGATAATTCGCTAAATAAGTTTGAAATATATCGCGGTATTAATCCTCAAAAATGGTTTATTGATCAAATTTTCAATGAGGCAAATGAAATAAAATCAATTTTACAATCCAAAGGTATTGTAAAAATTAAACCTTTAACCGAACAACAAACTATTTTTCATTTAAATGCCAAAACATGTGATATATGCAGTTTAGAATTTACTTCTTTAAATAATAAAGTACTGCATCATGATCATTTTACTGGAGATTATATATCAACTTTATGCAACTGTTGCAATTTAAAATGCAAATTTAGAAATGTCATACCCATCATTTTCCATAATCTTTCTCGGTACGATTCCCATTTTTTAATAGAAGAATTGGCGAAAGCTGATCAAGAACAAATTCAAATAATACCAACAACTGATGAAACATATATTTCATTTAGCAGAAAATATTGCGGATTTTATCTTCGTTTTATTGATTCATTAAGATTTATGCCAATGTCTATTGAAAAACTTGCTAAAAATTTAACCATAGATCAAATGTCACACAAAATCTGCTTTCCCCAACCCTGAAAAATTGCAATTAGCGGTTCGAAAGGGTGTATTTCCTTACGATTATGTGAACAGTTGGGAAAAATTAAACGAAGTAGAATTACCGCAGTATGAACAATTTTATTGTAAATTAAAATTGTCTTTCTTCGAGGGAAATTAATACGTGCAGGCTTGTGGAGCTCATTTACGACATCAGCTTTAATTTTGCTCATTGCACTTCGTCCTCTGAATATGTATCTCCTTACTGGCGACTAATAAAGTCAGCGGTTCCTGCAAAATCCAGCTTTGGAAGTTTTGGATCCTTGGATCTTACCGACCTTAATGGCGCTGGGCTAATGTTCTCAGGAATAGGATCCCCGGCCTTATCTTGTTTTAACTGATTAAGTTTTTCTTGAATACTATTTACAACACCATTTATATTTTTGTATGGATGAAACCTTGCGTCAATCATTTCAGGAATTCGCGTTTGCAATTTTTTTTTATAATCCCGAAGTTCTTGAAACACATTGGAAGTACTCATGGTGTTCTTGGTTGTATTTTCCTGTATAGTACGAAGATTAACTTTAAGTTCTTCTAATTTTCGTTCTACTTCTTTACTTTTACTATTAATTCGTTGCAGATTACCAGTCAAAGTATTCTGGATAGTATTAAATAATTTAGTGGTTCTTGAATCTGATTGGTCTTTAGCATTTTGCGACCACTTTTCAACATATTTCTTTGTAGCAACATCGTCGGAATCTTCTGGATCTAGCACATGTTTTAGTCTTTTTTTCTCCAGGTTAAAATGACCATCTGAGGTTAGAGAAAATCCAATTCCTGGAGGCCCTCTTGGTAAACCCGAGTAGTGCTGCTCTCCCATAGAAAAGCGTCCAAACTTGTCGACGCTCATTGTACAAATGAAATTAGATAATAATATTAGCTTCTTTTAATTCCTCTTCAATTGATGCGATCTCGTTTCCATGCGAATTATTACCAGCTTTTCTTGATGCATGAAGTAACCATAGGCGTTCAACCAATTCATTAGGATCATCCCAATATGTGTAACGGTGAGGCTTTTCATCAACATCCATCTTTGAATCGAATCCTTGACCTTGAGGAGGTTTCTTTGATACTCCAGGACGTGGAATGGACGATTTCGCTGGTGGCGATTGATCCAGCAGAGGCTTTATGATTGTCCTATATTTATTAGAGGGGTTTCCCCTGATCTGTTTCGAGGGGTCACAATCGCGGTGTAAAGTATTCGTTCTCTTGAGGATATCAATATATTTTATTTTATCATCATCTCTATAAGCCATAGGATCCTTTCTGAAGAGCAATTCATATAAACCCACTGTGCCCTTATAACGAATTTTATCAATTATTAAATCATCTCCATCTAGATCGATATCTGTTAGACCGATTTGAAGCTTAGCATTTTCAGGATTGAAATGTAAACCGAAGACATTGTCAAAATCATTTCCACCTGCGCCTATTAATTCCTCGATATATTGTCTGGGAAGAGGTCCAAATTGTTCTAAGTACTGATTTATCAATTCGGGATCTGGCTCTTGAACGGAGGTAGCATTCATGAATGATGATGATGGCTGTTCCGGATCACGTTCAAAAACTTCTTCATTTTCCAAAAATTCCGGCGGTTTAGGTATCTCTGGCTTTCTCTTTCCCCGAGGTGTGTGCATAGAGTGCGCCTCATTAGGTGTAGATGCTGCTAATTTCTTTAAAAACAATTCCGGTTTCACTAAAGACAAATCCGATGAGCCAGGCTCTTGAGATTTAACGATTGATTTTAATGGATCCGTGATTGGCTTGTATAATATCTTCAACCTCTCTTCATTTTCAGTGCGATTTAATTTTAAAGCTAATGACTTATTTCTAATAGCTTTTTGAACTGCTATTATTCTCCTTTTAAGATCAGCCATTTTTTGGTTGAATTCAAAACAGGTAGCGGTTGTTCAGAAACAGGTAGCTATTATTCTGAAACAGGTAGCTGTTGTTCAGAAACAGGTAGCTATTATTCAGAAACAGGTAGCTGTTGTTCAGAAACAGGTAGCTGTGCTGTATATCAGACCTGTTTTGGTACTAACAGAAATATTTGTTATTCCATCACTATATACTCATCCAGTCCTTTTCTGTATCGCCCTTTTGTGATGTCTGAATCTTTGTTAATTGTTAGAAAACCGTACTTTTCCTTCCAACATTCCGAACATAGAGTTTTGAACTGGTCAAACTGCATATCACTGCTTACATGATCATTATACACATGTCTCAAATTTAGTTCGTCTTGTTTGAACAAAATTATAAAATTTGCATTGTCACGAATCAGATGTTTCGGTATGCGAGTGTAAGTCTGACACAGGTAAAATGAATCAACGTCTTTGTGTCGTCCCATGCTGAAAAATTCTCTGATTTTATCTTGTTTGTCACATGCAACATCATCAAATATGAATATTGAATTTTGATTGGCTTCGCTCGGACTCATTATCTCATCATTTTCCTTAAAAGGGTAATATTTGACACTTGGCACACCATTCAAAACCGTTTCCAGAAAAGTATACTTCGGTTGATAAAGTGATTTTGAAAACACATAGACGTTTTGAAATTTCAATCCGTTCTCGTTGAACAGAAGCGATAACATTACGTTTGACTTTCCACAGTTTGATGGTCCACAAATTATTGATCGAACAGAATCCGGTAACAAGTTACTATGTCGACGTTGTCGATTTTTAAATCCATCTCCAACCCACTTGTCTAAATTGGACACGGGGAGAGATTGTTTTTGTTTAACAACCCTCATCTTACTAATCAAATCTGGCTAGAAGCAGCAGTATATAAATAGTCCCTCCAAGTCAGTGACTCTTAAATGTTCACTTACAGTGGTGAAGGTATCATCAATTCTATAATCAATAAACTTCCATTTGAAGCACACTTACCTGGGTATCAGTACTGTGGGCCTGGAACCAAGTTAGAAAAACGTTTAAAAAGAGGTGACCCAGGTATTAATCCGCTCGACTCTGCATGTAAAAAGCACGATATTGCTTACTCACAGAACAAAGACATAAACGAGAGACATAAAGCTGATAAAGAATTAGAGGAGGCGGCTTGGGCTAGAGTCAAGGCTAAGGACTCTACCTTCGGCGAGAAAGCAGCAGCGTGGGCTGTTACTAACACAATGAAGATCAAGAGAAAAACGGGGATGGGTATCAAGAGAAAAAAAATTTCTTTGAAGAGTGGAGTTGTTAAGAAGACTCGACCCATCAAGAGAAAAAAAATTCCTTTGAGGAGTGGAGTTGTTATGAAGGCTCGAAAAGCTATTAAGCGATTTAAACGAAAAATTGATAAGCCTGGAGGTGTTAAAGAAAGTAGTAAGATTGCATTATCTGCAGCAAAGATTGCTGTGCGAGAGGTTGGTGGTAAGAAAAAAATTAGAACTCCGAGAATTATACCGATTCCAAAACAAGGTGGAATTCTACCACTAATTCCAATTTTTGCCGGGCTGAGCGCTCTTGGAACCTTGGCTGGAGGCGCTGCAGGCATTGCCAAAGCTGTGAATAGTGCTAAAGATGCACGTTCAAAACTTGCGGAAGCTGAAAGACATAATAAAACGATGGAAGCTATCGCTCTCGGTAAACCAGGGAAAGGATTATTTCTAAGACCATATCGTAAAGGAATGGGTCTCTTTCTTAAACAACACAAGTCAAAAAACTAATTAAATCGCTACCCAACCGCGCCCTAACCGATGCTGACTTGGTGAAAGGAAGCAGAAACCTAAAATATTTTCGAGGAGTGTTTATGCGAGATTCTTTACCATCAAAACCTAATCATATAGAATTAGGTATTATTAACTTGGACTCCAAGGACGGTTTAGGAACGCATTGGGTAGCATATAAAAAGCAGGGAAATACTGTGCACTATTTCGACAGTTTCGGAAATTTACCCCCACCGTTAGAAGTAAATCGATACTTTCATGGATTTCAAATTAAATACAATCATGATAGATATCAAAAATTTGACTCTTTCAATTGCGGTCATTTATGTTTGCAATTTCTATATGATAAATAGAAGAGTCAGGTGCAAATAAGTTTAGTCATGTCTCAGACATTTACCTTGCAAAGTTCGACGAGTGTACTCTCCGAGAGTTATTATCCTCCTATCGATCTTGATCTTGAAGAATCTTATTGTTTGGGATTGATCGGATTTCATTCTTACCATACGATACCTAATATTGAGGAAGGGAACAATAAATTTATTTATAATAAAAAGGAAATTATAATACCATCCGGTTCGTACGAAATCGCGAACATTGAAAAGTATTTACAACATCAGCTGTTAAAACTAAGCGGTGACGACAACGGTGGCAGGGTCAAAGAAACCGATGCTGATAAACTGTTATCGTTGAAACCGAATAATAATACATTAAAGTGTGAAATTAAAAGTAAATTTGAATTAGATTTTTCTCCTGGAAAAGGTACGATTGGTAAATTGTTGGGGTTTTCGGGTAAGAAAATTTTAGAATCAGGTGTTCTTCATATCTCCGATATACCGGTGGAAATTGTAAAAGTAACTAGCATACGCGTCGAATGTAATATCGTAACGGGGGCATATTATAACAGCAAATTATCTCATACATTATTTGAATTTACACCAGCTGTTGATCCAGGTTATGCAATTATTATAGAACCAAAAAATATTCTTTATTTACCAGTAAACACAGAATCAATCAGTAATATAACAATTCGAATTCTTGATCAAGACGGTAATCTGGTTAATTTCAGAGGAGAGAAAATTATCATTCGTTTAGAACTAAAACGAGTTCCGAAATAAAAATATGGGAATTCAATTTAACGGCAGTAATCGACAAAATTCATATAAATTGACTTTGCAAAATAAATTATCTATCAGTCCTGCGAAGACGTGTTCCAAGATAACACCTCATAATCGTGCAAGATTACAGTCTATGGGATACAAGATTTTTACCAGCAATAAATAACAATGGATACACTTGATATATTTCGAGACATCGCGATGGATGAATCGTTAACAAAATATCAATTTCACACCTACCAACCTCGTTCAGTGAATTTCGATAAAAATGATGAAATTCGAATTGTTATTCAACATCAGGATATTTGCACCGCACCTTGTGATAGCTACATTTATATATGTGGTAAAGTGGATCTTCCAGAAGCAAAACAAGGTGATAAAGATTTTGAATTTGTAACCAATGCCTTCAGTTTCTTGTTTGACGAACTTCGTTATGAATTGAATGGCGTGGAGGTTGACAAGAGTCGAGATGTTGGAATTACGAGCACTCTGAAAGGCATGTTATCGTTCCAGAAATCTTATGCAAACGGTCTTGAAATATCAGGATGGGCGTCTAGAGGAAAACATAAGATTTATTACGCTGGTAACAACAAGTTCTACGTTTCAATTCCGTTGAAATATCTCCTCGGATTCGCTGAAGATTATCGCAAAATAATAGTGAATGCAAAACAAGAGTTAATTCTATTGCGGTCCAGTACGGATAAAAACTGTTATGTGGGTCCTGAAGATGTCAAATTGAAAATATTAAAGGTGGAGTGGCGAATGCCCCACATTCAAGTTAATGATGAGATACGTTTGGAAATGTTAGAACGTTTAAGATCTGACAAACCGATTTTGATGCCTTTCCGCAAGTGGGAACTTCATGAATTGCCCACTCTAAGGAAAAGCGATAAAGATATATGGAGTGTTAAAACTTCTACGAATCTCGAGAAGCCTCGATACGTAATTATCGCTTTTCACGAGGACAGAAAAAATAATCATTTAAAAGATGCAACCGATTTTGATCACTGTCTAATTCGAAATATTAAGGTACATTTAAATTCCGAATCATACCCTTACGATAACATGAATCTAGATTTCGTGGGTGGAGATTATTTACTTGCGTATCAGATGTATACAAGATTTCGAGATAGTTATTATGGACTGCGCGACATTAATCATGGAGTTGATCCTTATTTAGATTTCAATGAGTTCAAACGTAGAATGCTATACGTGTTTGACGTCTCGAAACAAAACGAAAGTCTAAAATCTACAACAGTTGATTTGAAAATTGAATTGGAAGCCAACGATCCATTTAATGACAACACACGAGCGTATTGCCTTATTCTTTGTGACGCTGTTGTCGAGTTTACGCCATTATCGGGCATTGTTCGTAAAATATTTTAAAAGAAGATATGGATCTAAAGAAGAAACGTGTAATGTTTAATTTACCACCAATTACCTTTATTTATAAAGATGATGATGATGATGATGGCTACGGAATCGAAGAGGATGTAAATTGGCAACGGCTCGCAACCGATAGAATTAGATTTATGGAACGCGTGAAGAGGATTGAACAAGTGCTGGACCCGATTCTATTGAAGAGGATTGCCCCACAAAAAGTATTGATTGTTGATATTCAAGGATTCAACCTACCAGAATTTTCGCTGAAGGAATTGGTGTTTGCCTATGTCAACGATGTTTCAAGATGGAAGTATCACATAAAATCATCCAAACCTTTTTCTCAACTATCCAGTGAGTGTAAAAAACAAGTTCGGTGGTTGGAGAACCATTATCATTGCTTGCGCTATAGTGATGGTGATATTAATCCGAGCGAGTTGAACTCAATTTTTAACATGTTTCCTGCAGATGTTGTATATGTAAAAGGAAATCAAAAAAAAACCTATTTAACCGTATTTTATAGAAATGTAATAGATTTAGGTTTAGATAGTAATTGTCCTAATTTTAAGAGAACATTAAATAATTGTACGATTCATGAAAAGAAAAATAGTATTTGCGGTTTAATAAATGTAGAAATTTTGCTCGAATATGTAAAACAAATAAATTTTTGAAAATAAAAATTATGCGTTATAATATAATTTTTTTTTTTAACCTGAAAGTGAAAAAAGAGGTAAGTATAAACATAATATTTTAAGCAATTGCGAATTTTATTTTCTAATATCAAGAAATAAAAAGGTAAGTATAATAGGTATACATAAAAGCAAGGCAAGTATAAGCAAATATGAATAAAACAATAATTGTGATAATAGTGATATATAAAATACAAATAAATTAATTTAAACTGTAATGACCCCATGGTAAAGAACTGACACCGTCCGAAGATATCCATCGTTTATCATCGAAATTATTTAAGGCAATTTTATTTATTTTAACTGAATATATGTTGTGATAATTTGATCGAATTGTGTTGAAATTGATCATTTTGTTTTTATTTTGAAATAATGCATCCTTAAAATCAGTAAATGTTAATTTTCGAATTGCAGTCATTCCGATTCCTTTATGTTTGGTGATTTTAACATCATTTTCAGCTCGAATTGCATACACTTTGGCCCTTAAACCAACATATTCACTAATAAGAGTACCGTTAAGTTCGTCCTTAAATTTACCTACAACTTTTTTATTAACCAAAGGTATATTGTATTGATTACTATCATCGTAATCAGAGGTATCAAACATTTCTTGTGCATTTTCTTTTATAAAAATATATATGCTTTTAATTAAATCTGGAAATTTGGGAGTAAATTTTATTATAAAACTGTCTGTATCAGTATAACAGACAATTGTATCAAAATAAGCCCCAATTTTGGGTTTCACAAAATCATATAAAAAACCATACATGACCGTTTTAGAAATATCAAGTACACTCATTCCAATATAAATTGGTTTGTTGTAGGTAACTGATACTTTCCCTAATTCAACAGTTATTAGATTTTTGTTAAATATTTTAACATGTTTGAAATTAGGTTTTGAGATATATTTTTCAGCACTTTTCCAATTATTAACTAATACAATGTTTCTATGCTTGCGCACTGACTCCATTAATTTACCAAACACCATATTATTTTGTCCTTTGAAAAACATTTTATGAAAATCATTAGTTGCTTTAATACGTTGGGTGTTATTTAATTCAATATATTTTCTTAACCAATGACAATGGGAAAATTCTATAACGCGGTGAATGCGTTTTAAAATCAATCCATGTTTTAAACATTGAATAAGTACGTTCAAGTGCAATACATATTTGTATTTATCATTTAATGTTAACATTAATTTAGTGTCTGACTTCTTATTTGTTCGTGAGATATGTTCTGCGCAGAATGGATAATATTTATGAGAGTCGTGCAAATTATCCGGATATTGTAAATCTACTTCTAAGACACATGATTTTGGTTTAGCATCTCCATACAAATTTGATATTTCGCATAAACCAGTTTTAAAAATATTTTCTAAATTAATAATTTCATCACGTTGCAGCCAGCGAAAATCGCTAAATGGTAGTGGGTTCATCATTGCATGAGAATACAACCCATTTGCGTCTAGATAGAGAATTTCAGAAATTGTTTTATTATTATCAAAATTTTTCATAAAAATTGAATTTGCCTCTGCATGTCTACAACTGACTTGAGTTATACCCCCCCGTATACCTTTTTCGAAAAACAACACCATATCCACATCCTGCAATAATGACAGATTTATTTTTGATATTTTTAAAGCTGCTGAAAATGCTAGTCCGGGTGCTGTATAAAATGAAGTTGCATCCAAACCATACGTTTTCAGAGTAAGTTCGCGAAAATTTTCAAATATGTCTGCTAATAAATAGACATCAATTTTTAGATACAAATCAGAATATTCTCCTAAAGTACTACATTCAAACGTATTCCAAACTTTTTGACAGTGAGAATAATCATCTGGAGAGATATTTTGTTCATTTAATTTACAATAAAATTGTTCATACTGCGGTAATTCTACTTCGTTTAATTTTTCCCAACTGTTCACATAATCGTAAGGAAATACACCCTTTCGAACCGCTAATTGCAATTTTTCAGGGTTGGGGAAAGCAGATTTTGTGTGTGACATTTGATCTATGGTTAAATTTTTAGCAAGTTTTTCAATAGACATTGGCATAAATCTTAATGAATCAATAAAACGAAGATAAAATCCGCAATATTTTCTGCTAAATGAAATATATGTTTCATCAGTTGTTGGTATTATTTGAATTTGTTCTTGATCAGCTTTCGCCAATTCTTCTATTAAAAAATGGGAATCGTACCGAGAAAGATTATGGAAAATGATGGGTATGACATTTCTAAATTTGCATTTTAAATTGCAACAGTTGCATAAAGTTGATATATAATCTCCAGTAAAATGATCATGATGCAGTACTTTATTATTTAAAGAAGTAAATTCTAAACTGCATATATCACATGTTTTGGCATTTAAATGAAAAATAGTTTGTTGTTCGGTTAAAGGTTTAATTTTTACAATACCTTTGGATTGTAAAATTGATTTTATTTCATTTGCCTCATTGAAAATTTGATCAATAAACCATTTTTGAGGATTAATACCGCGATATATTTCAAACTTATTTAGCGAATTATCAAATGAACACACTCTTAAATATGCCGCACTAAACGCTTCATGTTTTTGATAAGCATTTTGAAATGATCTCGTTTTATTATTTTTTTTACAGCCAGTGATTGGTACTGTTAGAGCTTCAAAGTCACCATATATTACAAAAGGATTTTTTAAAGTGGCTGAAAAATTATTAAATCTTAAAATATTATTTTGATCGTTCGGTAACTCTATCTTAACGGATTCGTGTGTACTGCAATCGTTAATGTGATTTTTTAAATTATTTTCAGATGAAAAGTAGCACAAACAACGATCACATATATGTTTGACTTCATGTTTTTTAGATATTTGTTTTGAACATAATTTTGACAAATCTTTAATTAAACAGTAATGTCCAACGTTTTTATTCCTATTTTTACTAATATATAATAAATTTATATGTTTATCCTTGATAATTTTTGTTCGATAATATGGTCCCACGATCTCATTCTTTTCATTTATACCGTAAACGTTAATTGAAATATTTATGTTTTGTCTTTCGAATTTTTCAATTTGATTTAAGCACACGGGAAATTGTATATTTTTAAAATTTAATAAACGATGAATATCTTGAGGGTATGATTTTATATTTGTGGGGTCATTACTTACAGGATATAAATGCGCCAAAATACACCATGCGAAACATCGATGATCATCATTCTTGATGTTGAGGACAGCATTCCTTTTTTTAATTGGTTCAGGAATTTCGGAAAATGTGCTGGAATGTCCATCACCGCGCATCGGCTCATATTTGCAGAAAGACACGACAAGATTTATTATTTTTGACAAAGCCCAACCACTATTCCTTGTTTGAAATTCTTCCAGCTAATAACAAACAATAAAAATTAAAAAAAATATATATATAAATAAAAAGAAGTTACCTTATTTATGATTTCATTTATAAGTGAACTCAGGGCTTCAGCGATGATTGTCTGTTGATAGATTTCCAAGTTTTTTGTATTAATATATTTAAAATCTATTTCACCAGAATGAGGTAAAATAAATTCTCCACAAAACGTTAAATTAATTTTGAATGCACGAATTTTTTTCCTCAAATTTCCTATTCTTTTCTCCAAAAGTGTTGTTGAATCACTTAGGAATTGAAGGGGCTCGATGTGTTTAATATTGATAATTACTCCTGTCCTAATTCGAGATTTGAAAGCCACAGCCAACTAATAA
This sequence comes from Ocypus olens, assembly GCA_910593695.2. Taxonomy (NCBI): domain Eukaryota; kingdom Metazoa; phylum Arthropoda; class Insecta; order Coleoptera; family Staphylinidae; genus Ocypus; species Ocypus olens. Next base: position 28,721,569 of record OU343063.1, on the reverse strand, counting down.
AAAACGAAAAAAAAAAAAAAAAAAAAAAAAATAAACAATTGCATTTTAATTTTTTTTATAACTTACCTCTTTCCACGCTATGCGATTGGATCTGACATTTTTCGTCACAGAATTTTCCGAACGTCTTCTAGGTCTCAATCCTTTGCCAACACAATGGGATGAAAATTGTTTAAATTTTTCAATAATATTGCATTCGAGCGATTTCAATTTTGCCAAATTAGAACTAATTTTTTGTTTTTCGTGAACATTTTTCTCACTGCGTAATAATTTATTGCACTTTTTAATTTGCACTTTATTGTTCTGATATAGTTTATTTAATGTTTCATGGTTAGCACACAAGTCCAAAACATTGCTTAGTTTGCAAGGTTCCATATTGTAAGTTCTATTATCACTATTATCACTCTTTGATTATTGTTTATTTTATTGTTCCTTGAAATTTTTCCACTTTACAAATTCCACAACATTTGCAGGATTGTTCTTTTCTCCTGCATCCTTGTTTCCTTTGTAGACAAGTGCAACTTGTGTTTGCAATAATTCACTGCAGTCCCGTTCGGAGAACTTTTTATTGAACCGGTCGGGCAGGAATACGATGAACGAATTTGCTATTTCAGCAATTATTTTTTTACCATACTTTGTTTTCATGAACCGCAAATCACTAATCGCGTACCCCTTTCCCACATCCAACTCACTCACTTTTTTGATCGGCAACTGTGTTGCTTCACCAACTTTATTCCATTCGTTTAAATTTTCCATGATATTTGTATTGTTTCTTCGACGGATTATTACAATCAACTGAGAAAAATATGCAAACTAGCGGTGCATAAACGCAAGTTTGAAGCCGCGGTTTCCGTTAAACAAATCACCCGAAAATTCGCTAATAGTCTCACCGCGATTATTTATTAACCACTTAATCCGTTTTTTGTGGAATCAATTTCCAATTTAGAAATCCGGTCTGTTGGTGAAATTTCCGATGTTTGGCGGAAATTCGTTAATCAAAATGTTTATTTTTTCATTTCGCGGTTTTCCTTAATAGCAATCTTTAGTAAACTACAATTTTAATCATTTCTTAAATCCAACGATTTGCCTGAATTAAAATTTCGTACTTTTAGATATTTCTACAGGTTTAGACATGATCAAAGCGAATGATTTCTTACATAATCTGTTATTTAACCGCATCCGTTCTCCAACGATTTTACCTTAAGTAAAATTTCATTTCAATTCGTTCGAAAAGGTAAGAATTCATCTGTAAAAATATTTCATCATCAGAAAAATGATTAAATATATAATAAGATATTTACCATTATATTGAAATACAAATAATTATGATTACAACTAGTAATGCAATTATTCTTTCCATCATGTTGTGTGTTAGTGGATGATAAACTTGTACTGACGCTTGTTCTCTCTCTCTCTCTCTTACACATAGATTTACTTTTTCAACGTTTCGTCTACCTAGATTGACTTCTCCTTCTCTTCTTCTGAACGCCTGATGGTTATTGTCTTGATGATGGCGTTATTGACCATGTCTGCAAATCTTTACATATACACACATACACACACACACCTCTGGTTATTGACGATCACTATTTTGATTATTTTTCGATTCAGATTTTGATTCGATTTGTGGTGACCGCCTGGGTCATGGAACGGAGAAATGGAAACGAGGATCACGGGTAGCCCGGAAAAACGCGGTTACCAGGGAGGCGAGAAAAACAAAACATAAAAAAAAGAAGAATTTTGCTGGAATACAGAAAACACACTCATTTTTGTAATTCCTACCAAAAATAAAGTAATCACCTTATTCGTCGACCTGCCTCTCTTTTTGAAGTTAAATTATATTGTATCAAGTCGATAACGACTGATCTACAAGTGTTGAATTGTTGGACCAACGAGAATCATCAACCACAACAGCTAGTTCACACGACGTGATCCTTCAATTACAACATCTGGTGACCCCGACAGAAGACGCCCGAGAGCCACTGAGCGACACCTTCCAAACTCCACGAAAAACGCCGCGCGGAGCCCCACTGTCATTTTTGACGTTTGACGCTGTACAACCGACGCCGTTGGAACCACACACCCGACGTCGACCGTCCCACGTCCAGCCTCCGCCCACCGACGTCCTCAACCCGTTTTTCTGTTCCGTGCTCCAGGTGATTGCTAACCATTTCTCCGTTTCCCTCACTTTTCCTCTATCCTATATTCTCTCACACATACACGCACATTTTCACACAAATCCATGGAGGATCAGATGGAAACGACCGTCAATACATTTAATTATAAACTTCCGGTCTATTCAAAATTTGACCCCACGATATGGTTTATTCAAGTAGAATCCACCTTTCGGAATAACCGCATTACCAACTCGTTGCGCAAATTCCACGATGTGGTCTCGGCGCTCCCAGCCGAAGTAGCTTTGGACGTCCGTGAAATGTTAGTGAATCCCCCGGAAATTCTTCCGTATGAAACACTTAAGACGGAAATTATCAGACGTACCTCTATCTCAAACAAAAAAAGAATGCAGCAACTCCTTTCTAAGGAAACGTTGGGTAATCAAACACCATCCCAGTTGCTTAGGAGGTTGCAGCATCTTTTGGGAGATACTGCCATCGACGACGGCCTCTTACGAGAAATTTTTGTTAGCCGCCTCCCAACAGATGTGCAGCGCATCTTGATTTCCGCAAACACGACTCACCTGGCTACGCTCGCCGACATGGCAGACCAAATTCTAGAGATATCAGGCGCTCATAACATCTGCGCAGTATCTTCCACCCCGACAGCGGTACCAGCAATTCCGGTCGACCGACAAATTCTGCTGCTGCAACAACAAGTTGCCACTTTGGCTACCAAAGTAGCACAACTTGAAATATCTGTTTCACGCCAAACACGCAGCAGAAGTCGGTCTAAGTCAGCCAACCGACAACCGGAAAACAGGTATTGCTGGTACCACCGTAAGTTCACGGGTAAAGCCACCAAATGTGTACCTCCGTGCGAGTGGGGAAACGGGCAGCTGCAGGGCTAATGTCGGCCTATTGTCCTGCTAGCGCTCCAGGTCAGCTATACTTTGTTCGCGACACAAATTCAGGTATCAAATTTTTAATTGACACGGGTGCCCAAATTAGCATTTTGGCGGTAGATCAAAATTATGCCAACACTCATCACCGCGCTAAATTTTTCTTAACAACGGTGAATGGGAATTCAATACCCACGTTCGGTCAAACAAAATTAAACATTAATATCGGCCTGGATGTAAATTTTACATGGCACTTTGTTCTTGCACAAGTGAACCATTCCATTCTGGGCGCCGACTTTCTCAGGCATTTCAACATCACTGTTGATATTGCCCATAATAAATTATTGAGAAATGCTTTCGGCCCATCAGAACTAAATTCATTGCTGATTCAAAATTCACCTTATTCAAAATTACTTCAGCAATTTCCTGGCCTAACAACCCCATTTGACCTTACAGAACCCGTGAAGCATGATGTTGTGCATCACATCACGACCACGGGTCCCCCTGTTTTTGCTAAGCCCCGCAGGTTGCCACCACAAAAGTACCAGGCGGCTAGGAACGAGTTTGACAAACTCATCAAACTCGGTTTCCTACGGCCTTCGGCAAGTCCCTGGGCTGCGCCATTGCACTTGGTTACAAAACCAGACGGTACTTGGCGTCCCTGCGGAGATTACCGTGGCTTAAACAGGGTAACAACTCCAGACCGGTATCCCTTGCCTCTTCTTCACGATTTCGCAAATAACTGTTGTGGTTGCACGTTATTTTCTAAAATCGATTTGGTCAAGGCATACCACCAAATTCCAATTCATCCTCCTGATATACCGAAAACGGCAATCACAACACCTTTCGGACTATTCGAATACACCAGGATGAGTTTTGGCCTAAGAAACGCCGCTCAAACCTTTCAAAGGTTTATGGATTCGGTTTTACGCGGACTACCATTTTGTTTCGCGTACATTGACGACATACTCGTCTTCAGCAAAGACGAACGCGAACATGATCGTCACCTTTTCCAAATTTTTGAGCGGTTGACATCATTTGGTATTAAAATTAACCCTGAAAAATGCGTTTTCGGCCAACCTAAATTGAGCTTCTTAGGACACAGCATTAGTGGTGAAGGGATAAAACCTCTGCAGTGCAAGGTGGATGCCATCTTGTCTTTCCCTCAACCCGCTGACCTAAAAGCACTTCAACGTTTCCTCGGCATGATTAATTTTTATCACCGTTTCGTAAAATCATGCTCGAGCATATTGTCACCGCTAAATCAACTTGCTGCAACAACTCCACGCAACAAACCAGTGATCTGGAATCAATCTGCATTGCACGCGTTTTCGGCAGCTAAGGCCGCCTTGGCCAACTCTGCCATGCTCGCGCTTCCAGATCCTGTTGCGGAATTAAGCATAATGGTAGACGCAAGCTCCTCCTCTGCTGGTGCGGTTTTGCAGCAGAAGGATAAATTTGGCGTTCAACAACCGCTATATTTCTTTTCAAAATCTTTCACTCCGACAGAACGCAAATACAGCACGTTCGGCCGTGAATTGTTAGCCGTATATTTGGCAATTAAAAAGTTCAAATATTATCTCGAAGGTAGAGAATTTACTGTCTTTACAGACCATAAACCTTTGATATCTGCTATCTGTTCTCACTCAGATCGTTTTTCAGGACGAGAGCACAGACATTTGAACTACATCGGACAATTCACCACTGACATCAGGCACATCCCTGGAAAGGACAACAATGTGGCTGACACACTGTCGCGAGTCGAAATTAATGCTTTAGACCTCAACCAACTGGCAAAATTACAATCTGAAGATGTGGAACTCAAATCCCTTCTGGGTAGTGGCACTACAGCACTCAAACTGGAACAGTTCATTCCGGCCGGCTCCAACACGTCCATCTACGTAGACACGTCTCTAGCTGCACGACGACCCTATGTTCCTCCTGCAATGCGACAGGAAGTTCTTTGTTCGCTTCACGAACTTACACATCCGGGTACTCGTGCAATGAGACGTCTCGTAGCAGCACGGTACGTGTGGCCGCGGATGAACCATGACATTGCACTTTTCGTCAAGTCCTGTTTGAAGTGCCAGAAGAACAAAATTCATCGCCACACTGTGTCACCCATTGTGAAATTTCCAGACCCGGATGACCGATTCACCGACATCCACATCGACATAATCGGCCCTTTGCCTATTTGTGACAATTTCAGATACCTTCTGGTCTGCATTGATCGCTTTACGCGTTGGCCAGAAGTAATTCCTCTTACCGAAATTACTGCGGATTCCGTTGCACGAGCATTTCTGAGTGGTTGGATTGCACGTTTTGGAACTCCATCTACGGTCATTACTGACCGAGGTCGACAGTTCCAGTCCAACACTTGGAAGGAATTCTGCAGGACTTTCGGTATACAACACAAATCCACAACCGCCTACCATCCGCAATGTAACGGCCTGGTAGAGCGGCTCAATCGCCAAATAAAAGACTCAATCCGAATGAGCAACGATCCTAAGAACTGGGTAACCCAACTCCCTTTAATTCTCCTAGGGCTCCGGACAGTCTTCAAATCATCTCTTTTGGCAACGACTGCAGAGTTCGTCTACGGCAAGACATTACGCTTGCCGGGCGATTTCATATTTCCAAATTCCGCGCGTAAAAAAATTCCTTCTGGTTCAAAATTTCTCGACGACCTGAGGGACAATATGCAGACACTTGGTCCTGCAGCGGCGCGGCCATCCGTTCGCAGGAATTACGTTCCTGCCGACTTAAACACTTGCACGCATGTTTTTGTCCGTCGGGATTGCGTAAAAAACATTACACATCCATGCTACGACGGCCCATTCAAAATTTTAAGTCGAAATTCAAAATTTTACACAATTGAAATTGACGGTAAACAAGACAACGTTTCCATTGACCGACTGAAACCTGGATATTTTTCCACTATTTCGGCCACTTCAGTTAAAAACACACAAAACACCACCAACCTTTCTGTTTTTCCACGTTCAATTTTAAAATCTAACAAATCTTCTACAAAACCTTTTATTTCTCGCAAACACGTATCTTTCTCTTGTTCTGTTTCCTTCCGTAGCCTCTTTTAGACGGGGAGTGGTGTGGTGACCGCCTGGGTCATGGAACGGAGAAATGGAAACGAGGATCACGGGTAGCCCGGAAAAACGCGGTTACCAGGGAGGCGAGAAAAACAAAACATAAAAAAAAGAAGAATTTTGCTGGAATACAGAAAACACACTCATTTTTGTAATTCCTACCAAAAATAAAGTAATCACCTTATTCGTCGACCTGCCTCTCTTTTTGAAGTTAAATTATATTGTATCAAGTCGATAACGACTGATCTACAAGTGTTGAATTGTTGGACCAACGAGAATCATCAACCACAACAGCTAGTTCACACGACGTGATCCTTCAATTACAACAGATTTAAATAACCCACCTATTTCATTTATTCAATCACCCTGTATATTCATCGAAAATGATAAGAATTCGGTTGGTCATACTGACACACACACACACACACACACTCATTGACTCGATGATATTGCATTTGTGTGATAACAATTCAGTTGGTCACACTGTTCACGCACTTTACATTATATACAAGAGAGAGAGATTCCCAACAATTTACATTATATACAAAAGAGAGAAATAAAACATTCATTCGCAACAAGAAAGAGAGAGATAAATAATTCACACTCCAACACCGACTTACACACCGCCGGAAACCTTATCATTTTCTTATCAACACAAAATATAAACACGATTTGCACCAATCAGGCACAAGATAGATATTTTCTCCTTTCACATTTGAATTACTTATAAAATTCCGATTCCAATGATACCTCACACGACACCCCTACTACGTATGCAACCAAAGTTACACCAACATCCACCTTATTTTTTTCTCCTTTACCCCTCAATTTTTTCCATTCAAATTCACACCATACCATTCAGACCCCACCCACAAACAATCCCCATTCAAAAAACACCAAGAAATGGGACCAGCGGGCGAATGGGAGCTAAAAATCGACCTAGCGGAAGTCCATAAGAATAACATGGGATGAGTCACCGTTTTCGCCCTTTTTATACCTACTTGTGTCCATTGAAGAAGTGACACACCCGACTTGCAACACATTCTCTATTATTGAATACGGTTTTGTCAAACGTTGCACAGAGCAACTGCTTTTAGGCGCTCAGGGAGAATTCGGTGTCTCCATAAACAAAATGCCGCAGTTGTCAGAAAAATTGTTTCAATTTTTCGAATCCGCCCCATTTGGTATATTTATTTGTAATCAGCAGACGATGGCTGTAATGAAGTTGACAATTTCTGAAGGTCTGTATTAATGATATATGTTTCTATGCATGAAGTTAATCTCATTTATTCTCTGTCAGTTTCGTCAAATTTGTAAATTATGATTTTCTCTTGTTTGAAGCTTGTCCTATTCTCTCTATTCTTGATCTCATTGGATTGTGCTGAGGCTCAGTATTTAAAAGTAGATAAGGTACTGCTAGATCTTCAGAATCAAGCCCTTTCACATGGTTATAATAAAAATTTTAAGGGTATTGGGATTTTGTGAATTCAAAATTGCGCCAAGGGAGGGGTTTGTGGTATGAAACACATACCGAATGAAAAAAAAATATATTGTATGATTGACTCGCATTCTCGACCAAATCTTCATTGTGCCGGTAGTATAGGTAGGTCAGCCAAATGCTTTTTTAATACGGTGTACGTCTGTGCAACAACTGACTGATGTTCTTTCAGAAATATATATGAATGTAGATGCTCAAACTGTTTATACGATTACTGCCATTCAAATTGAAAATGTTCAAAATGCGCCTAACAACTTTATATTCAGTAGTCAAATCGCTAATACTACCACAACTGCTTTTCTTCTTCCTCCTCTTCGTACTACTACTACTACTACTACTACTACTACTACTACTACTACTACTACCACTACAACTACTACTACTACTAATACTACTACTACTACTACTACCACTACAACTACTACTACTACTAATACTAATAACACTACTTCTATTATTATTAATAACACACAAACGCGTCCCCGCCGTACTTCATCGCGTATACAAAATAATGTAACTGATACTATTAATACTACCAAAAACGCCTTCACGCCGTACAACAATACCAGGTTTAGATTCTTCTTATTTGGGTAAAATGATAAATATTTGTGGCTTTTGTAATGCCGTTAAATTCAAGAGTGAAACCGCGTTAAATTGTTGTAAGAAGGGCAACGTCCGACTTCCAAGTTTTCCAAATTATCCAGATTTTTTGATGGCCCTTCTGAACGGAGATCATCATAAATCGAAGGAATTTCTCAAGAATATTCGTGCTTACAACTCTAATATAGCCATGGCTTCGGTTAGCGCAAATTATGACGTACCACAGGATCGAGGGCGTCCCTTCATTAAAATTAGCGGCCTTTTTCATCATAGAATTGCGAATGTGTCTAGGACCGATCATCGATTTGGGAGTGTGTACATCTGTGCTGGTACAAGTGATTCTTCTTGCAATAATCCGGAACTTAATAGGTTTCTACTTGCCCAGTTGTGAGGAATGATGCGAGACATTAATCAATTCGTGAAACATTATATGCACATGGGCAAACTCATAGATAATAGTGCTCAAGGGGAATCCATTGAAGAGTTACATATTTTTTTTTTCTTAATCCTACAACAGACAGACGTAGATTTAAAGCACACACCGATCCAAATTAAATAGGAGCAGTGTTTACGTCCCATGATGGTCAGGTACCGGTTCAGGATTATCATGGCTTTCGCGTGTACTATCGCCCCGATGCTTTCAAAATATCTCGAGAATATCTTCCATATCGGATCCCCTTTGCTATCCGCTGTTGTTTCCACGTGGAGAACTTGGTTGGAGCATGCGTATTGAGTTATCCTCGACACAACAGGCGAAGCGCCAACGCATATCGATGTGCGAATTTTACGTATACAGGTTGCAGATTCGCAACGGAGTGTTTAATTCAGTGCTCAGCGCTGGGAAGTTGACGCAACAATTTATAGTGGATAGTTACGTGAAAATCGAGGGCGATCAACTAAAATTTATACGTGAAAATCAGAAATTGTTACACGCCGAAAAATCAGAGAACGACGACGGCTCTGCCGCGAATTTTGGCCGTATGGTTATTTTACCAAGTTCATTTCAAGGAGGCCACCGTTTCATGGTTGGAAATTATCAAGATTCAATGGCGTTGGTTGCCAGGTTCGGCAAACCGACGTTATTCATCACGATGACGTGCAACTCGCGGTGGAGGGAAATTACGGAAAACTTAAAAGTCAATCAGGTGTCATCCGATACGTCAGATTTAATTGTGAGGGTATTCAACGAGAAGTTGAAATTGCTCATGCGCGATCTGACGGTAAACGCAATTTTTGGAAAATTAATTTCATGAGTGTACGTCATGGAGTTTCAAAAGCGGGGTCTTCCACATGCTCACATTTCAATTACGATAAACGAAAGGGAAGCGCCGAGAACAGCAGATGACGTCGACAGGATCATATCGGCGAAATTGCCGAATAAGGAACAACAACCAGAGCTGTACCAAGCGGTTTCAGATTTGATGGTTCACAGTCCTTGTGGCGACAGTGACCCGACGTCTCCCTGCATGGAGGACGGTAAGTGCAAGAAACACTTTCCGTTTTCGTTTGCCGAAACGACAGTCATCAGCAACAGACAAATTACGTACCGAAGACGACAACAAAGTGGACCAGTTCATTTAAAAAATCGCGAAATGTTTTGTACGTAGCCAACGTTGGTTGCGTAAATATCTTTTCAAATATATTACCAAGGGTCACGATGCGGCCCTTTATCAAGTGCAAGATCGCGAATCGAATGCAGAAATTGGGGGGGGGGGGGATAGTGGTGCACGATAAAATATAGGAATTTATCGAGAGTAGATACGTGTCGGCGTGCGAAGCGATGTGGCGTATATATATAATATGTATATGGTGGAAAAAAGTCATACCGTCGTTCGTTTGCCGGTTCATCTCCCGAACGAGAGGATTGTTTACTTCAATGAAAATGACGATTTAAATGCCGTATTTGATTGAGCCGATCGGCGAATACTTTCGATTGAACGCGGTCGATGAAGACGCACGGATGCTGCATTACGTCGAAATTCCAGAACGTTACGTTTTTCAGAACAACACCTGGAAACGGCGTACAAGGAAACTTAAAGTCATCGGGCGAATCTATTCCATCAGTCCAAAACAAATTGAACAATTTCACCTCAGAATTTTGTTGCTTCACATAAGAGGAGCCATCTCTTACGAGGATTTGCTGAATCCGAGAGACGGTAATCCGGCTCTTTGCACGTCTTTCTGCGAAGCGGCAAGGCGGCCCATGCTCATTGGAGGAGATGACTTGGAGTGGGAACGAACTCTTGTAGAATGCTGCCAAAGTGAAGTGCTCGGGCAAATTAGAAAAGTTTTCTGTTATTTACTTAATTTTTGCGATGTCGCCGAACCTCGGCTCCTAAATGGGAAATTTAGAGAACATCTTCTGGGAGATTATTTACGGCGACATATGACAGAGTACGAATCGGAAAAAAGGTGCCTCATTCGAATGGAGATTTTTATGAACGGGATGAATGCGTCACTTTTAAACTACAACTTTGCCGACTTATTTGCTCACTTTAATCTGAATGCGGTAACAATACACGCGGGCTGGTCTGACAATGACGTAAGTTACAACGATAATATTTCTGATGATGATGCGGAAGCAGTACGCCTCGTAGACCTACTCTTCGAGGCAATGAACGATAAGAGTTATTTCAATCCGGAACAAGAGCGCGTGTACCAGATGTTGGTGGAGTCAGTTGTCAATGGGTCAGCTGACGTTGCGAGATGTTTTTATCTGCAGGGCGCGGGCGGCACAGACAAAACATTCCTTTATAATGTTTTGCTGAAATATTTGGAAGGGACAGGTAAACAGTGTCTGGCGGTGGCACACACCGGTATGGCGACCATCCTATTACGTGGTGGACGTACCGCCCATTCGGCCTTCAGGCTGCCTTTAGATGTTCACGAATAATCTTCTTCCGGGATAAGTAAAGGGTCGTGCGAGGCTGAACGTATGAAACGTGTCCAATTGATTGTTTGGGATGAAATTTCGATGACCAGCCACTACACAATAAACGTTGGAGACCATTTATTACGAAATATACACGATCGGCAGTTTGTTCCTTTCGGAGAAGTGTGCGTTCTTTTGGGCGGTGATCTGCGTCAATTGCTGCCCGTTAATAGGGGAAATACGGCGCAAATGGAGCTCACTTTCTTGAATTGCACCGCGTGGCCTCAATTTCGAGCAGTAGAGCTAAGGGAAAACGTGCGCGTCGAACGCGGCGCCGTAGCGTTTGCAAAGTGGTTGCTTGAAGTGGGTAACGGAACCCTCGCGGTCAAATTTCAAGAACGACTTCCTTCCGGCAGTATACAGATACCCAACGAGTGCGTATCGAAGGACGTAGTCAATGACATTTACGGGCGTATATCTGAGATGAGCGTTAGTGTCCGATTTACGGTGCTCTCCGAGCGTATGGTGCTTTGCTCCCTTAACAGAACATGCGACACCATCAATGATCAAACAATTAATGAATTTCCAGGAGAATGTTTCGTCAGTCTTAGCGTAGATACTGTCGAAACCGATGATGTGAATGACAAAATCAAATATCAAGAGGAAGTGTTAAATTCGCGAGATTACAGCGGAATGCCCAGGCATGAATTGAGGCTTAAAGTAGGTGTGCCAATCATTCTTTTGCGAAATATATCCATGAAAGACGGATTGGTAAATGGGGTTAGAATGATCATTAGATCTATGTCGCCGTTTCTGCTCACAGCAGAAATCGTGACTGGCGCTCATCGTGGACGGGTTCACTCAATTCCCAAAATGAATTGGTCCTCTCGCGATCCGCATTTTCCGTTCACGCTGAAACGTCGTCAATTTCCCGTAAAAGTATGTTTCGCAATGACGATAAATAAATCTCAGGGTCAAACTTTTCAACGAGTCGGCATTTTTCTTCCGCAACCTGTGCTTTCGGGCAATTATACGTTGCGTCATCGCGTACTGTTAATTTTCAATCAATCAGTCCAAGTTGAGAACACCTTCATTCAAGGCCGTTTAATACCAGGCGATTCGGCAATTTTTACCAGAAAGTTGGCTTCGATTGAACTGTTGCTACGATTGCGTCAACAACAACAATTTGGCAATCAACCGCGACAGGAAAAATTATTTGCAGTTACAAAATTATTTTTCAAAATTAAAAAAATTGACGCATTTTTCGTTGCTTAACATATAAACACGAGCTAAATTTTCGATTAGTCAGTGTGAACTGTAATATTGCTGGAGATTAAATCCATTTAGGAAATTGTGTGCGTTTGTTGCCGATATGGTCAAACCATTGTTCAGCATATAATTGAGCGACTGTGCTGTCATAAATTTAACTTTTTCTACAGTTTATCAATTCCCATTCTTTGGATATATTTCACGGGTATGTCAATTCTTTGGAAGTTTCGCTGGGTTTACCCTTCGTCATTTTAACACGGTAATTTTACTCTTTTTTCTTAAGGACTCTCCTGGAAGTCTGGGAAGCGATTTTATAAAGCAAAATATTGTACGACCATTTTTGCATCCATTTTTTTTATGGGTAATTGTGTCATTATTATAATATTATTTTAGGGATTGCAGTCGAGAATATATGTCGGCGTCAATTGTAATGTAATTGATGCGGTACCAAAAACATAACTTTTAGATATTTTCAGTTAATCTGTATATTGCCATATTTTTTATGTTGCAAGTTAAATAATTGGGTAATTGTTGTGGCGAGTTAAATGAGTTGTATATTTAAGGCTATACGCCCGCCTTGATATATTTGTTTTCAATTTTTAAGCTCCATTTTTGAACATGAACTTTCGATTTTCACGTTAGAATTATTAAAAAAACGTTTTCAGATATGTGGTGATGATATTTTTTTTATCATCAAAAAGGCCTTAAATAAAAGTAACATTTTGAAAAAATAAAAAATTTCGACCCGTGACACACATATTGCAGTTGTCAACTCCAACAAACAAATGTAAAAAAAAAATGTCAACAAATAAAGGTGACAAACGTGAAAAACAAATTCAAATATTGTGGATAATTCCACTGAAATCAATTGTGATATGTGGTACGCATCGTAGAGAAGCTCCGCCCGTCGCCATATTTGTCATTATATGCGCTGAAAATTATGATATGGAAACTAGTAAACTATGGACGGGCACAATCCTCCAAAATAACAAGTTTAAAGACAACTCACTCGCACACTCACGCACAGTCAAAACTCTTTTCTACTCGTCGTAGAAAAAAAGTAACGGCAGGACAGGCTGATGAGGATTACGGAATGATGGACGTAGTTCCGATTGAAGAACTGGAGGAAAAGAAATCTTTAATCATGGAGTATTTGACCAAAACACAGGAGGAGTAGTTTGTTTAGAAAGGAAAACTGTTGGCCAAAGCAACACAATGTGGAAGAAAGAGAGAAGTCTGCGGTTAACGGCGTCAAATTTTGGATATGTATGTAAGAAGCGACAAGGTACAGATGGAAACAAAGTAGCGGAGAGGCTGATTTTTTCCAATTTTTCTGGAAATGCTGCTACCAATTGGAGTCAAGACCACGAAGAAATAGCAAAAAAAAATACAGATACGTTTGGTCATAAAATAGAAAGTTGTGGACTATTTGTTTCCGCTGCGTTGCCGTTTCTTGGAGCTAGTCCCGATGGACTAGTTGGAGAAAATGTCATCATTGAAATTAAATGTCCATTAAAACTGGCAAACTTAAAAATTACCCCCAAAGAGGCAGCTAGAAGAAAAGTTGTGCCATATTTATTGCTGGACGGAGATAATGTAATCTTGAAAAGGACACATGACTACTTCTACCAAATACAAGGTCAGTTAGCACTTACAGGAAGAAGGATATGCTACTTTGTTGTATGGACACCATTAGAGATTACATGTCAGGAGGTAAGATATATCTACAATTATTATACCGAATGAATATATTTTTTTGATCTGTGTGTACAGTGATTATAGAAAAGGATTTTTTGTTTTCAGATAGAAAAAGATGATAATTTTTGGCATGCCATGACTCCGAAGTTGGAAGACTTTTATCGAAAATATATGCTACCACTATTGGCATTGCAAGAAAAATAAATTTTAAACCGTAACATTTTGCTCCAATAATAAGAAATTCACAATTTGTGATTTGGTTCTGTAGAAGAACAGAACATAATTACCCCCACTTGTAAGAGAATAACTCGGACTCACGTAATGATTAGATCCTTCGTAAGATTTTTAAAATAATTCAAATTGATACCACGTACATTAATATTTCTTGTCAAAATTTTATAAACATTATTTCAATATTCAATGCAATTGCAGACGATTTTGGATAAAATGTTATATTATACTCTGTAGCCCCTCAAGAAAATTACCCTTAAACTTTTTCTTGCGGGACTAATTGCGTATATTCCAATAACCATGAATTTAATGGGATTGACATGATATGTATTAAAAAAGTGCTTTTTAATATTATTTATGTTATTATTTATTACACTCATTACATACCGCAATTGGTTTCAAAATTAAGAAAATTTGCTGGATCATCACAGCTGCAAACATAATGAAATTAATTTTTAATGTCAATAAATGTTAACAATTGAGATTTTATTTTGACACCATTGGTTGCGTAGATAATATGAGCGATGACTACTGACTCAATATAAAAAGATTTATTTAAATTCTCACGGAAACTGGAAGGTAATCGATCATTTTTACATATTTTCTTGGTATTATTTTTTAGGCACAGACTATTTTCTTTTTATATAAGTAAAGAGGACACTAGCAGAAAATGAGTAATTATGGTATAGTAATTTTGACTGGTCAAACTTTCTTTTTTCTTTATCCGTTGCGAAGTACGGTAAAGGATTGGATTGTGAAATTTTTTTCAAAAATTATTTAACGATACTATCCGTTTTGAGGTCCCTAAAAACGATTTCAACTTTTTCTAAAAAAATGCCTATTGTGACAATCAAGTTACTTTCCCCGATTTGATCGTATAATATTCATACGTTTATTGGTTATTTTCAATTTAAATCATATTTTAAATGAACATCGAACGTGTCGTACACTCAGATGAAACTGACGTTTAAAACGTCAAAATTAGTAAAGATGAAAATGACAAATTTTACTTCAAATATAGTCAGTTTACTCAAAACCGAAAGAGATTTCTAAAAAACTTATTCTTTATATATTTTTCATTTTGGCATTCTCTATAATTATTATTAACATAAATTTGCTGCAACTATTATCGTTTCATAATTATAAACCAAAAATGAAAAAAAATTAATAAAATTTTTTCTCGAATAACAATGATTTTATGAAAAATATTTTCAAGAATTCATTTCTTTGTTGTCTTCAATATTTGTACACACACACAACACACACACACACACAAGACACACACACACACCCAAGATACACACACACCGACACAATTTTTTTTTTCAGAAATTGTTGAAATGGCATCTAGGGACCCCAAAACGGATATTTCCATGGAAAAAAATTTTGAAAAAATTTTCACGATCTCAATACTTTCTCGTACTTCGTAACGCAGAAAGTAAAAATGAAAACATTTTTCACTAACACAATACTTTCCCTTCCTGCGTGTGTGCGTCTGTTTGTGCGTGCTGTATCTCAAAAACTAATTTCCCATACTTAAAGTGCTGTTTACCTTTTTTTGGGTTTTCCTATAATTTTTCGTATTTGAAAAATGCAAAAACAATTTTTTTCGAAATCTCATTGGTTTTTAAGGAAACTGTTGATAAAGATTATTAGAATTTGAACAATGTATAATTTATTTTCATGTTTCATAATTTTGACATTTTAAACGCTATCATCCGATTCTTTTGATGACAAATATCTTTCATTCGTCAAATAAATATTGTTATTTCATATTTTTAGGTGAAAATAGTTTACCAAACTACTAAGCCCACTAAACTATTTTCAGGCAAATCAATTATAATGTATATATTTCCATTCCCGAATGTCGGCTCCGAAACCAGAGTATTGAATTTCTTTATTTGTTTGTTTAGTATGATAGAGAGGCCGGCAAATCCACGTGGACTAGAAAGATGCATGTCGGGATCGTCAAACGCCAATCGGAGACGAGAGAGTGCGATAAATTACAAGTTAAAATATTTTGACGACGATTCATTCTCTATCCTCTTCCTTTGCACATAAATATATATCCAGATCATTTCACGTTTGTGTTTTCTTAAATAAAGCAAGAAGTATGTGAACGCCCATTTCAAATCGCACACAAACAAAACCGGGAGTGTAGCCTTAACGCTGCTCATCTAAATTATTATTGAAATATTTTATACAATGAGAGCCAAAATGATTTGTTCATTTTTAATAGGCAATAACAAATATAACTATTTATTAATCGCTATATTACTGATAACAATTTGAAAGAGGAGACTTTGGAGATATTTTGACAGTTGTCAAAATGGTGCGTTGGAACATACAGCAACGCATATTTTGTGTTGAACATTTTCTTAAATTAAGTTCAATTATTCAAACTCAACGTTTATTTCGTCTACATTTTAATGTTCGTGATGTTCCGGCTCGAACTGTTATTTCGTATTGGGTAAGGAAGTGGCGAAATCATGGGTCAGTTGACAGAAGAAAATCAACTGGGAGGATTCGCTCTGCATGCAATCCTGAAAATGAGGAACGGGTGAGACAATCAATTCTGCGTAGCCCAAATCGATCAGTTCGGCGGCATGCGGCAGCGTTAAATTTATCTGCAACAAGTACCCGAAGAATGCTGCACAAAATGAAGTTTCATCCATTCAAAATAGCAGTGGTGCAGAAGTTAACTAATCGTGATAAACAAAGCCGTGTTGAGTTTTGTCAACGTCTTTTGGAGTTAAGCAATGAGGAACCCGATATCGCACAACATCTTTTCATGAGCGACGAAGCACACTTTACATGGCTTGGTAAATAAACAGAATTTTCGATACTGGGCTACCGAAAACCCGTGTGAAATCTATGAAAGATCCTTACATTCCCCAAAAGTGACTGTTTGGTGTGCTGTATCATCGTCAAAAATCATCGGTCCATATTTTTTTGAAGAAAACGGCAAAACAGTCACAGTCAATTCTTAACGGTATGCACATATGCTCTAGACATTTTTTATACCGCAAATTGAAGGAGAAGAAAGAAATCACTTTTTTCAACAAGACGGTGCGACCTGTCATACTGCAAGAATAAGTATGGAGATCCTGCGACAGACATATATATTTATTTTGAACGTTTGATGTTCCTCGATCGATCGACACGGAATAAAACAACTGACAGCAACATCAACACTACGCCTGTTGCAGCTGAAGATCAGGACTTTTCTGGCGATGGGGAAGATGTAATAAGACCTCCAGTTAGTCAGGCGAAAAAAAATAAAAAACTAAATGCAGCCGACGAAGAATTTCTCGCCATCATAAAAAAAAATTTAGCGTCTGGAAATCAGCCACAGGCATCAAACCAAACGGAGTCAGATGATGACAAACTATTGTGTTTGTCATTATACAAGGAGCTTCTTAAAGTACCAGAGGAAAACAGACTTCAAACAAAAATTGAATTAATGAAAGAACTTCAAGCTCAACAAGCCCTGTGTCATAAACCTTCAGCTGCTCATTCTGTCTGCCTACCTTCAGCACAATATCATTACCAAACAGGAATGACACAACGCGGACAGAGAGATTATTTTTAAGAAAGATATAACGCAATAGACCCTTCAACATCTTCGTTTTCACCCACCTTTTCGACTTACAATCGAGGTTATTGCACTATGCAACGCAATACCCCGTCAACCTCGTCTGCCTACAAAAACTCTACAACCCCATCACCGGCATCTACACAAGACTCCCAAGAATCTGAATTGATGGAACTATACGATAACTAAATTAAATGTTAAATACCTACCTATATTTTGTTAGAATGATTCCTAATTTTTGTTCAAATTATGTTTTATTTTTGTTAGGTATTATAATAATAAAAAATATTACCTCAAAGTAATCACGAGTTTTTCTTCTGCAGAAACAGTATCCCGTACCACATAATTTTGACATGGAGCCAAATCTTCTTGAATAATTTTTAGTAAATCATCGAACGATATTACTGACATCCGAAAGTAGTTGAAAAACTTTTCACTGTGTTCTCTGAGCTTTGGGTATAATGTTATAAACATACTATGCGTCATTCTGTCACGTAAAATTGGATGCACGTTAAATCGTCGACTTTCTCTTCGTTTACGATGTTTCCATCGACGGTATGCAAGCCACAACACAACCGCTGTATCCGAGTCCATATTTATAACTGGCAGGAATCCCTCCTAACGTAGAAACGCGCGTAAGACGCGCGAAGAACGCGGTATCTGGACGCAATATAAATTGAAGCGCGAGTGGACTCGCGCGTAGATCGCCTCATCTGGACAGGCTCTAATAGAGACAATAATTATGTGTGTTTTTTTTTTATAGTCGATTAGTGCAAATCACCAGAGGTGAAGCATCTAAAATTAGATGATATTCCCACCACATCTGCTCTGTTGCGCGGAACGGCGACGAAGGATAAAAACACACTTTTCACAGATGGTGAGTACAGTAAAAATATATAGCGGCGATTTATGTGAAACAGTCAGGTGTTTACAGATCACCCTTTGTAAATTTAAATCCAATTCTCATAGATTATTTCTGTTTATTATTGTTGTACACCGGAATGGTTAAAATTTGATAATTTATAACTCTCATTTAAATATTCCCATTTAACTTATTTTAACATCATACAGTTTAAATATGCACATATGATTAGTTAATAATTAACAAGAATTAATTTCATCCCACATTATGTTTTCATATAATATACCGTGAGATCAAACAGTCCAAAATAGTTGTTGGCATCTCTAAACGCAGAATTTAGAGACGAATTAAGTAAAAATATACAGGCTGTTCCATTTAAAATAGAAAAGTTAAAGTAACTTCCGGTTAAACCGGAAATTGAATTTATAATAAAAGTCTTGACACACTTTATTCTCTTAAAACACTATACTGAATTTGACAAAGATATATGCAAAAATGCAAATGATTCTTGGGGTCCTTCATTTGCATTTTTACAAAAAAAAAATTATGAAATTGACTATAACGTTTTTTAGGGACTTTTAATAAAAATAATAAAAGTAATAAAAACAAAAAGAAAAGAATAACGATAATGTATGAAGTTATTTTATTGACTTAATGCTTTTGCAACAAGTGAGGGTTTTTAATTTTTGACATGGTTCGTGTAATTGTACTCGATTAATATAATAATCGGTTGTCCTTAATATTTTGCGATAAAGATTAAATGTGGCAAAATTTCAGTTGTAATTCGATTGTAATTGTAATTATTGTGTGTTCTTTTAGATGAGTTAAAATCGCCGTTCAAGTCGACGTTGAGGCCGAAGTCGACGCCAACGCCAACGCCAATGCAGGGACTGGATGACAGTTTTACTGAGACATCGGTGATTGAAGGAACTGAAAGTAAGGATCACTTTTAATTTTATTATAATAATTTTAATGCAAGAATAATTATTTTCCTTAGAATTTTCAAATTGACAAGATACGATAATTTAAGAGTCTATTAAACTTTTATGACTATATTGTTCGTAAAATACATGCTATTTTGTATGTACCTTGATTAAATTGTCTGATTATCTAATATTTTATAAATGTTTCAAGTAGAAATGTGTAATTTTATTTTAGATGTTATTATAAAATAATTTTACATATAATTATTTTGATAATTGACCAAACAAATAGTAATAAATATATTAAAATTAATGTTATTGTAGCAATTGCATTATATGTAAAGTGCCATTTCATTTGGTGTATTTGTCGTGGAAGGAAAGTAGTTGCTTTAATAAATCATTTGTTTGTTAATGTTTTACGTTATGTTTAATGAAAGACTGTTAAAAACATGAATACTTGATACTTGATTTAGAAAGTGACAGTATATTTTAATAATGTTAATTTTATTTTCAGAGGGTCAATGTGTTGCAGAGGCCTGCATGGGCCGGGCTTTGGCCCGGCCCGGAAAGCCCGGCCCGGCCCGACATCGGGCCGGGCCGGGCCGTACCGTCTTTTTCAAACTCCGGGCCGGGCCGGGCCGGGCTTTCCGATGGATAATTTAACCCGGGCCGGGCCGGGCCGGGCCGGGCTTGGATGAATTTAATTTTATTATAATTTGGAAAGCAACAACTAAGTGAATTGAAAAAAAAATGTTATTAACATGAATTCAATGTATTTTTGGAATTTTAAGGAGTACATAGGTCCAGTAATTTTATTTATTTAATTCAACATTTTTCGGAGACGGGCTGGGCCGGGCTGGGCTTTGAATATTCAGCTCCGGGCCGGGCCGGGCCCGCAACACATTTTCTTTGCAACGGGCCGGGCCGGGCCGGGTTTTAAATTTTCACTGTCGGGCCGGGCCGGGCCGGGCTTTCAAAAACCCGCTTCTGCAGGGCTCTGATGTGTTGTATGCGGACAATTTCATCAAGCCAGTCCGATAATTTCTAATTATTCCAGCGGACGAATGTGTACGGCATGTGCACTGGTGGCGGTAGCAATTGCCTCGCATATTCCTTCGATGGATTGGACGAGTGAGCATGTGGATGCTGTTCTCAAGGTGGGTGATCAATTTTATCGTAGGTGTATCGAAGAGCGTAAAAAATATTCACCTCAAACGAACAATCCCTATTTGTCCACTGAAGAAGTGACACACCCGACTTGCAACACATTTTCTATTACTCAATACGGTTTTGTCAAACGTTGCACAGAGCAACTGCTTTTAGCACAGGGAGAATTCGGTGCCTCCATAAACGAAATGCCGCCGTTGTCAGAAAAATTGTTTCAATGTTTCGAAACCGCCTCATTTGGTATATTTATTTGTAATCATCAGACGATGGCTGTAATGAAGGTGACAATTTCTGAAGGTCTGTATCAATATAGTATGGTTGACACACATTCTCGACCAAATCTTTATTGTGCCGGTAATATAGGTCAGCCAAATGCTTTTTTAATAAGGTGTACATCTGTGCAACAACTGGCTGATGTTCTTTCAGAAATATATATGAGTGTAGATGCTCAAACTGTTTATACGATTACTGCCATTCAAATTGAAAATGTTCAAAATGCGCTTAACAACTTAATATTCCGTAGTCAAATCGCTAATACTACTACTACTGCTTTTCTTCTTCCTCCTCCTCTTCCTACTACTACTACTACAACTACTACTACTAACACTACTTTTATTATTATAAATAACACTCAAACGCGTCCCCGCCGTACTTCATCGCGTATACAAAATATTGTAACTGATACTATTAATACTACTAAAACGCCATCGCGCCGTTCTACATACCAGGTTTAGATTCTTCTCATTTGGATAAAATCATAAATATTTGTGGCTTTTGTAATGCCGTTAAATTTAAGAGTGAAACCGCGTTATAAGAAGGGCAACGTCCGACTTCCAAGTTTTCCAAATTATCCAGATTTTTTGATGGCCTTTCTGAACGGAGATCATCCTAAATCGAAGGAATTTCTCAAGAATATTCGTGCTTACAACTCTAATATAGCCATGACTTCGGTTAGCGCCGAATTATGAGGTACCACAGGGTCGAGGGCGTCCCATCATTAAAATTAGCGGCGTTTTTCATCATAGAATTGCGAATGTGTCTAGGAACTATCCTCGATTTGGGAGTGTGTACATCTGTGCTGGTACAAGTGATTCTTCTTGCAATAATCCGGAACTTAATAGGTCTGTACTTGCCCAGTTGCGAGGAATGATGCGAAACATTAATCCATTCGTGAAACATTATAAGCACATGGGCAAACTCATAGATAATAGTGCTTAAGGGGAATCCATTGAAGAGTTGCATTTTTTTTTCTTAATCCTACAACAGACGGAAGTAGATTTAACGCACCCACTGATCCAAATGAAATAGGAGCAGTGTTTACGTCCCATGATGGTCAGGTACCGGTTCAGGATTATCATGGCTTTCGCTTGTACTATCGCCCCGATGCGAACGGACGCCGTCATGAAAATGATGGCTTCTAAAATATCTCGAGAATATCTTCCATTTCGGATCCCCTTTGCTGTCCGCTGTTGTTTCCACATGGAGAACTTGATTGGAGCATGCGTATGGAATTATCCTCGACACAACGGGCGAAGCTCCAACGCATATCGATGTGCGAATTTTACGTATACAGGTTGCAGATTCATAACGGAGTGTTTAATTCAGTGCTCAGCGCTGGGAAGTTGACGCAACAATTTATAGTGGATAGTTACGTGAAAATCGAGGGCGATCGACTAAAATTTATACGTGAAAATCAGACATAGTTGCACGCCGAAAAATGTCGGATTAGTAGATTACATCAATCGTAGATCAGAGAACGACGACTCTGCTGCTGGGAATATTGGCCGTATTGTTATTTTACCAAGTTCATTTCAAGGAGGTCACCGTTTCATGGTTGGAAATTATCAAGATTCAATGGCGTTGGTTGCCAGGTTCGGCAAACCGACGTTATTCATCACGATGACGTCCAACTCGCGGTGGAGGGAAATTACGGAAAACTTTAAAGGCAATCGGGTGTCATCCATTAGGCTGGATTTAATTGTGAGGGTATTCCACGAGAAGTTGAAATTGCTCATGCGCGACGCAATTTTTGGAAAATTAATTTCATTGGTGTACGTCATAGAGTTTCAAAAGCGTGGTCTTCCACATGCTCACATTTCAATTACGATAAACGAAAGGGAAGCGCCGAGAACAGCAGACGACGTCGACAGGATCATATCGGCGGAATTGCCGAATAAGGAACAACAACCCGAGCAGTACCAAAAGGTTTAAGATTTGATGGTTCACAGTCCTTATGGCGACAGTGACCCGACGTCACCCTGCATGGAGGACGGAAAGTGCAAGAAACACTTTCCGTTTTCGTTTGCCGAAACGACAGTCATCAGCGACGGACAAATTACGTACCGAAGAGGACAACAAAGTGGACCAGTTCATTTCAAAAATCGCGAAGTGGATTATTCCCCATAATCCGGGCTTACTACTGAAATTCGGGTCGCACATAAATGTTTTGTACGTAGCCAACGTTGGTTGCGTTAAATATCTTTTCAAATATATTAACAAGGGTCACGAAGCGGCCCTTTATCGAGTGCAAGATCGGGGATCGAATGCAGATATTGGAAGGGTAGTGCACGATAAAATATCGGAATTTATCGAGAGTAGATACGTGTCGGCGTGCGAAGCGATGTGGCGTGTATAAAATACGTATATGGTGGAAAAAAGTCATACCGTCTTCGTTTGCCGGTTCATCTCCCGAACGAGAGGATTATTTACTTCAATGAAAATGACAAATTAAATGCCGTATTTGATAGAGCCGATCGGCATGCCTCCATGCTCGAGGAATACTTTCGATTGAACGCGGTCGATGAAGACGCACGGATGTTGCATTACGTCGAAATTCCGGAACGTTACGTTTTTCAGAAAAACACCTGGAAACGGCGTACAAGGAAACTAAAGTCATCGGGTGAATCTATTCCATCAGTCCAAAACAAATTGAACAATTTCACCTCAGAATTTTGTTGCTTCACATAAGAGGAGCCACCACTTACGAGGATTTGCTGAATCCGAGAGACGGTAATCCGGCTCCTTGCGTGTATTTCTTGCGAAGCGGCAAGGCGGCGCATGCTCATTGGAGGAGATGACATATGACCGATTACGAATCGGAAAAAGAGTGCCTCATTCGAATGGAGATTTTTATGAACGGGATGAATGCGTCACTTCTAAACTACAACTTTGCCGACTTATTTGTTCACTTTAATCTGAATGCGGCAACAATACACGCGGGCTGGTCCGGCAATGACGTAATTCACAATGATAATATTTCTGATGATGATGCGGAAGCAGTACGCCTCGTGGACCTACGAGGCAATAAACGAAAAGAGTTCTTTCAATCCGGAACAAGAGCACGTGTACCAGATGTTGGTGGAGTCAGTTGTCAATGGGTCAGCTGACGTTGCGAGATGTTTTTATCTGCAGGACGCGGGCGGCACAGGCAAAACATTCCTTTATAATGTTTTGCTGAAATATTTGGAAGGGATAGGTAAACAGTGTCTGGCGGTGGCACACACCGGTATAGCGGCCATCCTATTACGTGGTGGACGTACCGCCCATTCGGCCTTCAGGCTGCCTTTAGATGTTCACGAACAATATTCTTCCGGGATAAGTAAAGGATCGTACGAGGCCGAACGTGTGAAATAAATATCAAGAACGACTTCCTTCCGGTAGCATACAGATACCCGACGAGTGCGTATCAAAAGACGTAGTCCATGACATTTACGGGGGTATATCTGAGATGAGCGTTAGTGCTCGATTTATGGTGCTCTCCGAGCGTATAGTGCTTTGCTCCCTAAACAGGACATGCGACACCATCAATGATCAGATGATTAATGAATTTCCAGGAGAATGTTTCGTCAGTTTTAGCGTAGATACTGTCGAAACCGATGACGCGAACGATAAAATCAAATATCAAGAGGAAGTGTTAAATTCGCGAGACCACAGCGGAATGCCCAGGCATGAATTGAGGCTTAAAGTAGGTGTGCCAATCATTCTTTTGCGAAATGTATCCATGGAAGACGGATTGGTGAATGGGGTTAGAATGATCGTTAAGTCTATGTCGCCGTTTCTGCTCACAGCAGAAATCGTGACCGGCGCTCATCGTGGATGGGTTCACTTAATTCCCAGAATGGATTTGTCCTCTCGCGATCCGCATTTTCCGTTCACACTGAAACGTCGTTAATTTCCCGTAAAAGTATGTTTCGCAATGACGATAAATAAATCTCAAGGTCAAACTTTTCAACGAGTCGGCATTTTTCTTCCGCAACCTGTATTTGCTTTCGGACAATTATACGTTGCGCTATCGCGTACTGTTAATTTTTCATCAATCAGAGTCCAAGTTGAGAACACCACCATTCAAGGCCGTTTAATACCAGGCAAATCGGCAATTTTCACCAGAAACTTGGCTCCGATTGAACTGTTGCTACGATTGCGTCAACAACAACAACAATTTGACAATCAACCGTAGCGACAGTAAAAAAATTTTGCAGTTACAAAATTATTTTTCAAAATTACAAAAAAATTACGCGTTTTTCGTTGCGAAACATATTAACACGAGATAAATTTTCGATTAGTCAGTGTGAACTGTAAATGTATAAATATTGCTAGAAATTAAATCCATTTAGGAAATTGTGTGCGTTTGTTGTCGATACGGTCGATCAATATGTCTGCAAATAATTGAGTTACTGTGCTGTCATACATTTGACGGTCTGTTTCTACAGTTTATCAATTCCCATTCTTTGGATATATTTCACAGGTATGTCAATTCTTTGGAAGTTTCGCTGGGTTTACCCTTCGTCAATTTAACACGGTAATTTTACTCTTATTTTCTTAGACTCTCCTGGAAGTCTGGGAAGCATCTGATCATTTTATAAAGCAAAATATTGTACGCTCAGAGAGAATTGTAAAACGTTATCATTTTCAGGAATGTTAGATACGAGGGCAATCCACAAAGTGACAGACAAGGTAAACTCTTGGGCTATTTTTCGACGTAATCGCCATATAAATTAAGGCATTTATCATAACGTTTTACAAGCTTCTCAATGCCCTCTTTGTAGAAATCTGCCGTCTGTGGGTTAAACCACTGGTTTACACCGGCATGGAGTTGTGCGTCAGTACCAAAGCGTGACATACCGAGCCAGGTCTTCATCGTTGGGAACAGATGGTAGTCGCTCGGGGCCAAATCCGGGCTGTATGGCGGATGACTGAAAATTTCTCATCTAAAATCACGCAAGAGCTCTTGAGTACGATTGGCTGTGTGTGGACGAGCGTTGTCATAGAAAAACAAAATTTTATCGTTAAGTTTTCCCCGACCGGGTTACTTTGCTCAATTTAAATAGGCTACTCACGGACGACGGCGCAGCGCAGCGACGGCTGCTTAACATTTTTCAATTCAGAAGCTGCACTATTATCTCATTCCCAACATGATTTTAGCAAGATGTGCACCATTATGCCAACTTCTCAGTTGAAAAAATGTAGGACAGGAGTTGAGATGCCGGGCAATATTTCCAAATTCATAAATTTCAGTAAACGAATGCAAGTTCCATTTGTTGTTTATGCGGATTTTGAATGTGTGCTATTGCCTGTAGATTTCTGTGAGCGCAGCAGTGAAACATCATTCACAAACACGACACATCTTCACTCTCCGCACAGTTTCGCGTATAAAATTAAATGTTCTTATAATGACTCACTAGATAGAGCCGAAATTTATACCGGGGCAGACTGCGTTAAAGTGTTTGCGGACCGGATCACTGCCGATGCTCAAAGAATTTATAACAATTATTCAAAGCCCAAAATACCTATGAATAAATTAACATCCCAAGAACAATTTTCACTCAATAGTGCAACAAAATGTCACATTTGCGAGGAAGAGTTATTCGCTGCCGAAAAAGTTGCAGATCATTGTCATTTAACTGGGAAGTTCGTTGGGGCAGCCCACTCGAATTGTAATATTAATTATAAATTAGCAAATTTCATTCCAATTTTTTTCCATACCTTGAGCATGTATGATTCTCACCTATTTATTAAAGAACTAGCGTGTGATAATAAGGACATTGATATAATACCCCAAAATAAGAAAAAATGTATTCCATTTTCGAAATCAATTAAAGTTGATAAAAATGTGATCAAATTAGGTACGGAAAGTACTCGATACTTAAAATTAAGATTCTTACACAGTTTCAAATTTATGGCCAGTTCCATTGAGAATTTGTCCAACAATCTTAGTCGAGAACAATTGGTTGAAATCTGAAAATTTTGCAAGTCAAATGATGAATTTAAATTATTAATGAGGAAGGGTGTTTTCCCCTGTGAATATATGAATTCAATTGAGCGACTCCAAAATTATTTTTTAACTCCCTCAAAAGCTCAGACATTTCCGCGGAGGACTACCAACACGCTCATAATGTGTGGAGTCAATTGAATTGTAAAAATCTGGGGGATTACTCCAATTTATTTTTAATGACCGACGTGTTGTTAATAAAAGACAATTTTTAAGCATTAAGATCAGTACTAAAACATATAGGCTAGACCCGGCGCAATATTTTGCTGCTCCTGGTCTGAGTTGGGATGCAATGTTAAAATGCACCAAAATTGAGCCAAAATTGTTGACAGATATTGATATGAATCACTTTATTAGTAAGGGTATGCGAGGGGGGATTTGTCAATGCTCACTAAGATATGCCCGAGCTAATAATAAATACATGCAAGACTATGACGCAGCACTGCCTAGTTCATATCTGTTATATTGGGATGCTAATACTTTGTATGGTTGGGCAATGTCACAATTATTACCATATAAAGGTTTTAAGTGGTTATCAGGCGATGAAATTACAAATTTAAATGCCGCGAGTATACCGGATGACTTACCAACGGGATATATTTTGGAGGTTGCTTCAGAATATCCTAGAGATTTGCATTGTAAGCATAATGATCTGCCCTTTTTAGCTGAAAAATGGTGCCACCACTAAATCCAAATTTAATTACGTCACTCACTCAACATTACAGAAATTTTAAGCAAGTTTTGACACATGGTTTTAATTTAACAAAAGTCACCGAGTGATCGGTTTTGAACAGTCGAATTTTCTTTAAAAATATATAGACTTAAATACAGCCATGCGTCAAGCAGCTAGCAATGAATTTGAAAAAGATCATTTCAAGTTAATGAATAACTCCATTTTCGGCAAAACAATGGAGAATGTAGATAAGCTAGTTGATGTGCAATTGGTGACTCTTTGGAACGATATCGGTAAAAGACGTGGTGCTCAAAGCTTAATAGCGAAATCAGCCCGCAAAAATATTACAAATTCAAAGAATGTGAGTAAACGCCACAAACTCACAAGAGTTTAAGTTAAACGATAAGGTGTGTATAAAAAATAAATCAACAAATCCTAAGCTTTCCAAGAAACTTTGTCCAAACTTTAAAGGTCCTTATAAGATAACACGAATCTTCTACAGTCAAACAGTAGAAGTACAAGAAAAAAAATAAAAAGATAAAATACCACAAAAATTTACTTAAACCATTTTCGTTTTCAGATAATGAAGATTTCGATGTTGATCCTGTCGATCGTAACCACCCTAGTGAATTGTAATAATTACTACCAAATATCACAACTCCATCAAACTAACGGAATATATTATAATAATCTCGGAAATGCTAAAGTCTCAAATGCTAAATTAACACTATTGCCACACATAAACATTTCATTCCTAACAAAAGCTCGTGAAACCCTTGAACACTCGATTTTCAAATCCTCAAATCTTTGTAACTCTTTAGCAAAAAGCAATGAAAGTGCACATACATCTATTTACTGCGAACAAAATCTAGCAAATATCAACGACTAACTCAAATCTATTGATAGAAAGCAGGAAATTTTAGACCACTACATTGGTAAAGAGAGCAGGAAACGCCGTGGCTTAATAAACGGAGTATTGACAGCACTACGGTGGCTAATCGGCACACCCGACGCCGATGATGCAAAATACTACTCCGATGGCATTCACTCAATCGTAAATGATAGACAGCAAATAAATGGTCTATTAAAATCACAAATTCAAGTAATATCTAGTACAATCCGAAATTTTAATAACTCTTTGTTTCATTAAAGGAAAACTAATCAAAACTAAACAAAAATCTATTGACAATTGCAGTTCTTGCACAAGCCAATCAAGAAAAAACCCATGATCTAGAATTAGACTCGATCATAATTCAACATATTTCAACTCTATCTGGTCTTACAAATAGAGTAATGGAAGAACTCGGCAATTATACTCACGCAATAAATATTGCTATACATGGTATCCTATCTCTCGAGATCATTACTCCAAAAATCTTAATTAATGAACTCGTCAAGTGCAAAGGCGAATACGAACTTCCTTTGTCGCCGTCATATGGAAATGCTCTTACCTACTACAAATTAATAAACTTAGATGTACTTGTTGACGAGCGAAACCTTGTCATTTTCACATTAAATATTCCCGAAATTGCCTTGCATAATTTACGAATTGATTCCTCTTCCTATGCAACCAAAAACCTTGTACAACCTCATGCAAGATTTGAATAAGTGTGAAGAATACGTACGAGGATCGTTCATCTGCCGAGGAGTCCCTACCTCAAGGAGGACCGAAGACCCCAACTGCGAAGTCCAACTGATGTTACCACATCTCTCCAAGATTCCAGAAAAATGTTCAACCAAAACAATCAAGGCCGACATCCAGGCATGGAAATTCATCCAAAACAATGAGATTTATGTACCACTCAAAGCAATAACTCTAACCATTCTCTGTGCCGACCAT
This sequence comes from Ocypus olens, assembly GCA_910593695.2. Taxonomy (NCBI): domain Eukaryota; kingdom Metazoa; phylum Arthropoda; class Insecta; order Coleoptera; family Staphylinidae; genus Ocypus; species Ocypus olens. The sequence goes on along the minus strand of OU343063.1, from coordinate 28,691,959 downwards.
ATGGAAGATGTAATACTCAACCAAACAGGAGTCATCCAATTGTATTCCGGTTACAAGGGATACACCGGCTACTACATATTGGAATCTACCAATGAAATATCTTCTAATCTATCCATTGATTATGTTCCGAAGATAAATATCTTACATGACGAGTGCTGCCTCGACAAAAAGATTAACGATTCTACAACACTTCGTATCCAACCTTTCAAACTCACAAATATCGATCTCAACGAACTAAAATATGCCGATAAGAAGCTCAACGAATTTGACGAATTGTTGGATCGAGAAATGAACAAACCATGCATCGTCAAACATACCGGTTGTTATACATTAATCCGTAGCCTGCTGGGCGTTGCCCTGATGCTGACGATGTGTAGCAATATCTGTCGTTGGTGTGGATGGTGGAACTTGATCAAACGTCTCTGCTGTTTCACAAGAAATCCGAGGAACGGAGAACTGGTGCCACCTATCATAAAGAATTTAGTCAACTGTAATTTCACACCTGAGAAATCACCATCTGTGAACATGCTTCCGAAGAGATCGAACTCCAACCACCTAGTTACCATGCGATTACAGCTTCTGCTCCCAGACGAGATGAAAGAAGCTTCCCGAAGACCAGGCGGAGTACCGTTCCACTTTAGGACCAAACCTGTGGGACCCTCATCTTTTGTCTTCAGCGGGAGATGGTGGAGGACCACCCAAGTGCCTGACGCCGCGTCTCCATCGGATGGCCGTTTTAACTGCATCTGATAATGGTTAATTACCACCCTCGATTTTTGTTGTATCTTCTATATCTTTGAGAAATAAACTTTATTTATTATTTTTATTATCATGGGAACGTCTGCGGGACGGGTTGTTCACGTGTGTGCGGTCTACCCCCATATATATATATATAGATATATATATATATATATATATATATATATATATATATATATATATATATATATATATATATATATATATATATATATATATATACCGGGTGACCCAGGGATCTGTAAAAGCCCCATAACTTGTTTGCTATTTGAGATATCGACTTCTAGTTTTCTTGAACTGATACCCACAGTTATTCTACATATTTTAAAAATATGTATGTTTTTGTACAGGGTGTCCCAATATACATAACAGATCAAAGTTATGTTTTTTTAAATGGAACACCCTATATTTTATACTTTATTTTCAACCCTCTTGAGAAGCTGATAAAAATAGTATAAGATACCATGGGTCTATAATGGACGGTTGGTTAGTTATGAGCAAATTTGTGGCAAAAACATGTGCACATTGAAAAAATTGCAGAAGCGCTCCTAGCAAAGCTAGCTTCATTTTTTATACACTAAAGAATTTTCCACTTCATGAAGAATAATACAAATTGGTTTAGTTTCTTTTTTGTTCATACTGCGATACAGGGTGTCAACATACGCAAAATAATGGATAACTATTTTTTTTCAAATGGAACACCCTATATATCTTGCCACCAATGCATGTAATTTTTAATAAGTTTTCCAATGATGTACAATTTGTATTATGAAATATTAAGGATTTTTGAGATTTATCCATAAAAACATTTTTCTTTTGTCACCTACTGCTCATTTTTGGATTTTCAGCCAAAACTATGCATTTTCCAAAAAAATAATAAGAGACCAAAGTTGTAAAGCGGAAAGTTTTAGTTCTTTCTACTTTTCCAATAATGCGTGCATTGCCCGCCAGAGTGCGCAAAATCGTGACCGTATATGCATTTTAGCGTTTTTCTCAAATTGTTTGTTAATAAATTGCACTATGTTTTATTTTCCACGTCCTCTAGCGAAAAAACGGGTAATTATAGAATTATTCAAATGACCTACATCGATTGAAAATATTCCGCTTTACATCTCTTAAAAGAAGCAATTTTTGCCCAAAATGCATAGTTTTCGCTAAAAATGCAAATAACCATTGAAAACGCAAAAATTGATACATACATTTTCAATTTGCATTTTTAGGGAAAACTATGCATTTTTGGCAAAAATTGCTTCTATTAAGAGATGTAGAGCGGAACATTTTCAATCGATACGGGCCATTTTAATTTCCCTATAATTTTCCGTTTTTCCGGTAGAGGGAGGGGAAAATAAAGAATAGTGCAATTTATTAATAAAAAATTTGAAAAGAAAACGGTAAAATGCATATACGGTCAAGATTTTTCGCGCTCTGGCGGGCAATGCAAGCATTATCTTAAAAGTTGAAAGACCTGTATCGATCGGAAATTTTTCGCTCTACAACTTTGGTTTCTTATAATTTTTCCTGAAAATGCATACTTTTGGCTGAAAATCCAAAAATCAGCAGAAGGTGGCAAAAAAAATATGTTTTTATTGATAAATCTCAAGAATCCTTAATATTTTGTTATACAAACTGTATATCATTAGAAAGCTTATTAAAAATACCATAGATTGGTGGCAATTTATATAGGGTGTTCTATTTGAAAAAAAAAAATTATCTATTGTTTTGCGTATGTTGACACCCTGTATAGCACTATGAATAAAAGAGAACCAAAACCGATGTGTATTATTCTATATGATGTGGGAAATTTTCTAGTATATAAATAGTGATGCTATCTTTGCTAGGAACGCCTCTGCAATGTTTTCAATGTGTACATGTTTTTGCCACACATTTGCCGATAACTAACCAACCGTCCATAATAGACTCATACTATCCTATAGTATTTTTATCAGCTTCTCAAGAGGGTTGAAAATAAAGTATAAAATATAGGGTGTTCCATTTAAAAAAACATAACTTTGATATGTTACTTATACTGGGACACCCTGTACAAAAACATATATATTTTTAAAATATGTAGAATAGGTGTGGGTACCGATTTATGAAAACCAGAAGGCGATATCTCAAAAAGCAAATAAGTTATGAGGCTTTTACAGAACCCTGGGTCACCCGGTATATATATACATCTTTTTCACAGAGACTTGTCAGTTAGTTAAGAGTCAGTCAGCCAGTCAGTTAGAAGTTACCCGAGTTCAGTTCAGTCAGTCACGTCGGTTAAAGTATTGATAATTAGACTATTTTAATGTTATTATTGTTCCTGTGTGTAAAATAATAAAGTACTCAAGTGTTCAAGTGTAGATTGACTTTTCACTCCCGGAATCCAACAGTATTCATCACTATGTGATTCCAGTACCTGATGGAAAAAGAAAAGGATGCGCTGGAAACGGTTATTCATGTGCAAGTGCGATTCCTATTCCTCGCATATTGGACGAGTGAGCATGTGGATGCTGTTCTTAAGGCAGGTGATCAATTTTATCGTAGGTGTATCGAAGAGCGTGAAAAATATTCACCTCAAACGAACCATCCCCATGTGTCAATTGAAGAAGTGACACACCCGACTTGCAACACATTCTCTATTATTGAATACGGTTTTGTCAAACGTTGCACAGAGCAACTGCTTTTAGGCGCTCAGGGAGAATTCGGTGTCTCCATAAACAAAATGCCGCAGTTGTCAGAAAAATTGTTTCAATTTTTCGAATCCGCCCCATTTGGTATATTTATTTGTAATCAGCAGACGATGGCTGTAATGAAGTTGACAATTTCTGAAGGTCTGTATTAATGATTTATGTTTCTATGCATGAAGTTAATCTCATTTATTCTCTGTCAGTTTCGTCAAATTTGCATATTATGATTTTCTCTTGTTTGAAGGTTGTCCTATTCTCTCTATTCTTGATCTCATTGGATTGTGCTGAGGCTCAGTATTTAAAAGTAGATGAGGTACAGCTAGATCTTCAGAATCAAGCCCTTTCACATGGTTATAATAAAAATTTTAAGGGTATTGGGATTTTGTGAATTCAAAATTGCGCCAAGGGAGGGGTTTGTGGTATGAAACACATACCGAATGAAAAAAAAAATATATTGTATGATTGACTCGCATTCTCGACCAAATCTTCATTGTGCTGGTAGTATAGGTAGGTCAGCCAATTGCTTTTTTAGCACGGTGTACATCTGTGCAACAACTGACTGATGTTCTTTCAGAAATATATATGAATGTAGATGCTCAAACTGTTTATACGATTACTGCCATTCAAATTGAAAATGTTCAAAATGCGCCTAACAACTTTATATTCCGTAGTCAAATCGCTAATACTACCACTACTGCTTTTCTTCTTCCTCCTCTTCCTACTACTACTACTACTAATACTACTACTAATACTACTAATACCACTAATACTACTAATACTACTAACACTACTTCTATTATTATTAATAACACACAAACGCATCCCCGCCGTACTTCATCGCGTATACAAAATATTGTAACTGATACTATTAATACTACTAAAACGCCTTCGCGCCGTACCACAATACCAGGTTTAGATTCTTCTCATTTGGGTAAAATGATAAATATTTGTGGCTTTTGTAATGCCGTTAAATTTAAGAGAGAAACCGCGTTAAATTGTTGTAAGAAGGGCAACGTCCGACTTCCAGGTTTTCCAAATTATCCAGATTTTTAGATGGCCCTTCTGAACGGAGATCATCCTAAATCCAAGGAATTTCTCTAGAATATTCGTGCTTACAACTCTAATATAGCCATGGCTTCGGTTAGCGCAAATTATGAGGTACCACAGGGTCGAGGGCGTCCAATCATTAAAATTAGCGGCGTTTTTCATCATAGAATTGCGAATGTGTCTAGGACCGATCCTCGATTTGGGAGTGTGTACATCTGTGCTGGTACAAGTGATTCTTCTTGCAATAATCCGGAACTTAATAGGTCTCTACTTGCCCAGTTGCGAGGAATGATGCGAGACATTAATCAATTCGTGAAACATTATATGCACATGGGCAAACTCATAGATAATAGTGCTCAAGGGGAATCCATTGAAGAGTTGCATATTTTTTTTTCTTAATCCTACAACAGACAGACGTAGATTTAACGCACCCACCGATCCAAATAAAATAGGAGCAGTGTTTACGTCCCATGATGGTCAGGTACCGGTTCAGGATTATCATGGCTTTCGCGTGTACTATCGCCCCGATGCGAACGGACGCCGTCATGAAAATGATGGCTTTCAAAATATCTCGAGAATATCTTCCATATCGGATCCCCTTTGCTATCCGCTGTTGTTTCCACGTGGAGAACTTGGTTGGAGCATGCGTATTGAGTTATCCTCGACACAACAGGCGAAGCGCCAACGCATATCGATGTGCGAATTTTACGTATACAGGTTGCAGATTCGCAACGGAGTGTTTAATTCAGTGCTCAGCGCTGGGAAGTTGACGCAACAATTTATAGTGGATAGTTACGTGAAAATCGAGGGCGATCAACTAAAATTTAGACGTGAAAATCAGAAATTGTTACACGCCGAAAAATATGTCGGATTAGTAGATTACATCAATCGTAGATCAGAGAACGACGACGGCTCTGCCGCGAATTTTGGCCGTATGGTTATTTTACCAAGTTCATTTCAAGGAGGCCACCGTTTCATGGTTGGAAATTATCAAGATTCAATGGCGTTGGTTGCCAGGTTCGGCAAACCGACGTTATTCATCACGATGACGTGCAACTCGCGGTGGAGGGAAATTACGGAAAACTTAAAAGTCAATCAGGTGTCATCCGATACGTCAGATTTAATTGTGAGGGTATTCAACGAGAAGTTGAAATTGCTCATGCGCGATCTGACGGTAAACGCAATTTTTGGAAAATTAATTTCATGAGTGTACGTCATGGAGTTTCAAAAGCGGGGTCTTCCACATGCTCACATTTCAATTACGATAAACGAAAGGGAAGCGCCGAGAACAGCAGATGACGTCGACAGGATCATATCGGCGAAATTGCCGAATAAGGAACAACAACCAGAGCTGTACCAAGCGGTTTCAGATTTGATGGTTCACAGTCCTTGTGGCGACAGTGACCCGACGTCTCCCTGCATGGAGGACGGTAAGTGCAAGAAACACTTTCCGTTTTCGTTTGCCGAAACGACAGTCATCAGCAACAGACAAATTACGTACCGAAGACGACAACAAAGTGGACCAGTTCATTTAAAAAATCGCGAAATGTTTTGTACGTAGCCAACGTTGGTTGCGTAAATATCTTTTCAAATATATTACCAAGGGTCACGATGCGGCCCTTTATCAAGTGCAAGATCGCGAATCGAATGCAGAAATTGGGGGGGGGATAGTGGTGCACGATAAAATATAGGAATTTATCGAGAGTAGATACGTGTCGGCGTGCGAAGCGATGTGGCGTATATATATAATATGTATATGGTGGAAAAAAGTCATACCGTCGTTCGTTTGCCGGTTCATCTCCCGAACGAGAGGATTGTTTACTTCAATGAAAATGACGATTTAAATGCCGTATTTGATTGAGCCGATCGGCATGCATGCTCGAGGAATACTTTCGATTGAACGCGGTCGATGAAGACGCACGGATGCTGCATTACGTCGAAATTCCAGAACGTTACGTTTTTCAGAACAACACCTGGAAACGGCGTACAAGGAAACTTAAAGTCATCGGGCGAATCTATTCCATCAGTCCAAAACAAATTGAACAATTTCACCTCAGAATTTTGTTGCTTCACATAAGAGGAGCCATCTCTTACGAGGATTTGCTGAATCCGAGAGACGGTAATCCGGCTCTTTGCACGTCTTTCTGCGAAGCGGCAAGGCGGCCCATGCTCATTGGAGGAGATGACTTGGAGTGGGAACGAACTCTTGTAGAATGCTGCCAAAGTGAAGTGCTCGGGCAAATTAGAAAAGTTTTCTGTTATTTACTTAATTTTTGCGATGTCGCCGAACCTCGGCTCCTAAATGGGAAATTTAGAGAACATCTTCTGGGAGATTATTTACGGCGACATATGACAGAGTACGAATCGGAAAAAAGGTGCCTCATTCGAATGGAGATTTTTATGAACGGGATGAATGCGTCACTTTTAAACTACAACTTTGCCGACTTATTTGCTCACTTTAATCTGAATGCGGTAACAATACACGCGGGCTGGTCTGACAATGACGTAAGTTACAACGATAATATTTCTGATGATGATGCGGAAGCAGTACGCCTCGTAGACCTACTCTTCGAGGCAATGAACGATAAGAGTTATTTCAATCCGGAACAAGAGCGCGTGTACCAGATGTTGGTGGAGTCAGTTGTCAATGGGTCAGCTGACGTTGCGAGATGTTTTTATCTGCAGGGCGCGGGCGGCACAGACAAAACATTCCTTTATAATGTTTTGCTGAAATATTTGGAAGGGACAGGTAAACAGTGTCTGGCGGTGGCACACACCGGTATGGCGACCATCCTATTACGTGGTGGACGTACCGCCCATTCGGCCTTCAGGCTGCCTTTAGATGTTCACGAATAATCTTCTTCCGGGATAAGTAAAGGGTCGTGCGAGGCTGAACGTATGAAACGTGTCCAATTGATTGTTTGGGATGAAATTTCGATGACCAGCCACTACACAATAAACGTTGGAGACCATTTATTACGAAATATACACGATCGGCAGTTTGTTCCTTTCGGAGAAGTGTGCGTTCTTTTGGGCGGTGATCTGCGTCAATTGCTGCCCGTTAATAGGGGAAATACGGCGCAAATGGAGCACACTTTCTTGAATTGCACCGCGTGGCCTCAATTTCGAGCAGTAGAGCTAACGGAAAACGTGCGCGTCGAACGCGGCGCCGTAGCGTTTGCAAAGTGGTTGCTTGAAGTGGGTAACGGAACCCTCGCGGTCAAATTTCAAGAACGACTTCCTTCCCGCAGTATACAGATACCCAACGAGTGCGTATCGAAGGACGTAGTCAATGACATTTACGGGCGTATATCTGAGATGAGCGTTAGTGTCCGATTTACGGTGCTCTCCGAGCGTATGGTGCTTTGCTCCCTTAACAGAACATGCGACACCATCAATGATCAAACAATTAATGCATTTCCAGGATAATGTTTCGTCAGTCTTAGCGTAGATACTGTCGAAACCGATGATGTGAATGACAAAATCAAATATCAAGAGGAAGTGTTAAATTCGCGAGATTACAGCGGAATGCCCAGGCATGAATTGAGGCTTAAAGTAGGTGTGCCAATCATTCTTTTGCGAAATATATCCATGAAAGACGGATTGGTAAATGGGGTTAGAATGATCATTAGATCTATGTCGCCGTTTCTGCTCACAGCAGAAATCGTGACTGGCGCTCATCGTGGACGGGTTCACTCAATTCCCAAAATGAATTGGTCCTCTCGCGATCCGCATTTTCCGTTCACGCTGAAACGTCGTCAATTTCCCGTAAAAGTATGTTTCGCAATGACGATAAATAAATCTCAGGGTCAAACTTTTCAACGAGTCGGCATTTTTCTTCCGCAACCTGTGCTTTCGGGCAATTATACGTTGCGTCATCGCGTACTGTTAATTTTCAATCAATCAGTCCAAGTTGAGAACACCTTCATTCAAGGCCGTTTAATACCAGGCGATTCGGCAATTTTCACCAGAAAGTTGGCTTCGATTGAACTGTTGCTACGATTGCGTCAACAACAACAATTTGGCAATCAACCGCGACAGAAAAAATTATTTGCAGTTACAAAATTATTTTTCAAAATTAAAAAAATTGACGCATTTTTCGTTGCTAAACATATAAACACGAGCTAAATTTTCGATTAGTCAGTGTGAACTGTAATATTGCTGGAGATTAAATCCATTTAGGAAATTGTGTGCGTTTGTTGCCGATACGGTCAAACCATTGTTCTGCATATAATTGAGCGACTGTGCTGTCATAAATTTAACTGTTTCCACAGTTTATCAATTCCCATTCTTTGGATATATTTCACGGGTATGTCAATTCTTTGGAAGTTTCGCTGGGTTTACCCTTCGTCATTTTAACACGGTAATTTTACTCTTTTTTCTTAAGGACTCTCCTGGAAGTCTGGGAAGCGATTTTATAAAGCAAAATATTATACGGCCATTTTTGCATCCATTTTTTTATGGGTAATTGTGTCATTATTATTATATTATTTTAGAGAGTAGGGGTAAATTGCAGTCGAGAATATATGTCGGCGTCAATTGCAATATAATTGATGCGGTACCAAAAACATAATTTTTAGATATTGTCAGTATATTGCCATATTTTTTATGTTGCAAGTTAAATAATTGGGTAATTGTTGTGGCGAGTTAAATGAGTTGTATATTTAACGCTGCTCATCTAAATTATTATTGAAATATTTTTATGATTTATGATTTGTTCATTTTTAATAGGCAATAACAAATATAACTATTTATTAATCGCTATATTACTGATAACAATTTGAAAGAGGAGACTTTGGAGATATTTTGACAGTTGTCAAAATGGTGCATTGGAACATACAGCAACGCATATTTTGTGTTGAAAATTTTCTTAAATTAAGTTCAATTATTCAAACTTAACGTTTATTTCATCTACATTTGAATGTTCGTGATGTTCCGGCTAGAACTGTTATTTCGTAATGGGTAAGGAAGTAGCGAAATCATGGGCAGTTGAGAGAAGAAAGTCAACCGGGAAGATTCGCTCTGCATGCAATCCTGAAAATGAGGAACGGGTGAGACAATCAATTCTGCGTAGCCCAAATCGATCAGTTCGGCGGCATGCGGCAGCGTTAAATTTATCTGCAACAAGTACCCGAAGAATGCTACACAAAATGAAGTTTCATCCATACAAAATAGCAGTGGTGCAGAAGTTAACTGTGTAACGATTTTATATGCATGGAGTGGCCACTAATCCATAAAAACAGTTTATGAGGTTGGTCACTCTGTGCAGTATATAAATCCGCCATGATAAAACATGCGCATCGATCCGAGAGGCCGAGAACCCGAAAGTCCGACAGCGAAACCAGATACACCGCACATATTCGGCTAGCGAAATAACATCGCGCGGAGTGTTTTTGCTAGTCGGAGTATTTTTCGAACCAGACAGCGACCATCTGGCCGAGCAGGGGATTCCGTGCGTCCTAGACAGCGGCGAGGTGATTCCGTGCGTCGTAGACAGCGGCGAGGGAATTCCACGTTCGCGTTACCAGAATAGTGGGGAATAGAACGCGCGCAACTGTCGCAATGCAGTATTCTCCTTCCCGGATGGATTTTGAGGAGGGAAAATCGGCGCGCGTTAATTTCGCGTGTGGGGGAGAGAATTTGCCCTATAAAAATCCTGACGAGAGCCCTGGATCTGGAGATCACTCGTGATCTCACTCCTGGTTGATCCTGAGTGGTATCCTGGTTTGACAGCCGTTTCCATTTGGTCGTGTCTCGGAGTCCGCGTAAGTCCCGTGTATGGACGGTTTGACAGCCACCTACACACCGCCGTTGACCGCGTCCGCGTAAGTCCCGTGTATGGACGGTTTGACAGCCACCTACACACCGCCGTTGACCGCGTTCGCGTAAGTCCCGTGTATGGACGGTTTGACAGCCACCTACACAACGCCGTTGACCGCGTTCGCGTAAGTCCCGTGTATGGACGGTTTGACAGCCACCTACACACCGCCGTTGACCGCGTTCGCGTAAGTCCTGTGTATGGACGGTTTGACAGCCACCTACACACCGCCGTTTATCGCGTTCGCGAAAATAGTTATTTTGTCACCCGAAAAATGTTTTGTTACGTACACGATTTGTTTCAAGACAGATTATATATTTAAAGTCAGACAAGTAAACTATCAATAAGTTTTCTTTGTTTCATTAAAGAGCCGTCATCCCTAGAAGGACGAACCAGATTGCTCAATCAGGGAGGAAGCGTCCCCATAATAGAGGACATCAGAATTTGTTTTATTTTTTTAGACGGGATTTATTATTATTTTATTTATTGTAAATATATATTTTATTAGAATATACCACTATTAATTGTTGTTTAAGTTTATTTATTGGACGTTATTGGTTTATCTGAAGTCTAATCACGAATCCTGAACCAGCCTGAGGTGTACTGGCAACAGTATAAATTGGAAATCAAAACCATTTTTCATGTAATAAGTGAGAGGTGACTTTTGAACGTTACATTGGCGCCCGAGCAGGGACCCAGATAAACCGATAAAACCGTAATAAAGTCCAATAATTAAACAATTTGTGGTATATAAGTAATGTCCGTTAAGGAAGCAGGTGAAACTTCCGAACAATCAATAGAAGATCCTGAAGTTCTCGTCTCGTGGGTGTACCGGAAAAATAAAGAAGAATTAGTTGAGTTAGCTAATAAAATTAGGATCAATTCAACAGGTACCGTTAGAGAATTGAGGGCTAAAATTGTTAGATTCCTAAGGACTGGAGAAGGACAGGAAACACAGGAAAGTGGAACAGAGGACGAATCCGAGGAATCTGAACAAGAACAGAAAATGGAAGATAGACAACCAGCACCGCAATTACCACCTGCCGCCCAGATGTGTGATAGCATCCGAAAATGGAATTTGAAATTCGATGGGACAGCTGATCCGGTTTCATTTCTGGAAAGAATTGATGAATTGGCTACGTGTTATGGTTACGCACCGGATAGCTTATTGATCGTGCTACCAGAATTATTAAAAGGTAAAATACTCTTGTGGTATAGGAATAATAAGCAGTTCTGGACCACATGGGCAGAATTTGAGACCAGTTTCCGTAGTACGTATTTGCCACCCCGATTTAGATTCCGGATGGAAGAGGAAATTCGAAAGAGGACACAGGGATATCAGGAGAAAACATCCGAATATGTAACAGCAATACAAACGCTGATGCGTAGACATGGAGGATTCAATGTTGACGACCAATTAGAGCGAATTTATGAAAATTTGCGTCCTGAGTATAAGCTGTATATCCGTCGCAGAGATTTTAATACATTACCAGAACTAATGGAATTGGCAGAGGAATTCGAGGTTACCCAGTTAACGAATAATTCGTTTGTATCACCACCCACCCCGACACAATCATTTGTCCAGGAAACAGCATTTGCCGGTAAGTTGCAAAAACCAGCAATGAAACGGGATACACCAGGACAAACGGAAGGTCAGTATCCCCTAAATACTGTCAATTCAACGGAGAATAAACCAGTGCAAAACCAGAATTCTTCACAAGGTAGATACCAGAGGGAGAATGTGTGCTGGAGATGCGGAACACCAGGGCATCTCCGCATTAATTGCAAGAAAGAGTGGAAAAAGTTCTGCTCGTATTGTGGGAAAACTGGAGTTTTCACACGTGAGTGCACATGCCGTAATCCGGGAAACGGGAACCGCCGAGCAGAATGCGGGGAACGTTCTTAAATCCACCGGCACCAGTTTCCCAAGGAAAATCAGCTGTCATTTGTGTACCCGCAGATACAAATGAAGCTAGATTTTGTATTAATATAATAGTAAACCAGAAACATTACCGAGCATTAGTGGATACAGGAGCGACAGAAAGTTACATCAGCGAGGATGTTTGGAATAACTTGCAAGAAAACAATTACCAACTCGACATAAAAGAGACAAGAACCGTGAAACTTGCAAATGGAATCACCACTCAAACCAGGGGAAAAACAACATTTCTAATATTAATTAAAAATTGTCAATACATGGTGACTTGGAGTGTATTTCCGAATTTGTCAATAGATGTTGTGATTGGAATGGAGTTTTTAAACCAGCACCAGGTCAAAATAGACATAGGACAGAGAAAATTATTTATTAATCAGGAGTCATCTTCGGACTGTACACCAATAAATCCATCGGGATTAGCCAGCATTCAAGAGTTGAATGAAGCACAGAAAAAGGAGTTAAGTAAGTTTCTAAAGCAAGCTTTACAGCCAATGGAAAGAACGAGAATTAACAGCTCAGTGGAGCACCGAATAAAATTAAAACCCGAATGTGAACCTGTTAAACAAAAATATTACACCAGGAACCCTATTATGCAGGACATAATAAACCAGGAAATTGACAAAATGTTAGCGAATCAAGTGATTGAGCCGTCATGCAGCAGTTGGAGCTCTCCAATAGTGCTTGTACGAAAGAAATCGGGTAAATATAGATTTTGTATTGATTTTCGCAAAGTAAATGAGGCAAGTAAGTCGGACGCGTATCCATTACCTCATGTACAAGGACTGTTGGACAAGTTACGAGGAGCAAGATACTTGAGCACATTGGATTTAAAGGATGGATATTGGCAAGTTCCTTTATCACCAGAGAGCCGACCAATAACAGCCTTTACCGCCCCAGGAAGGGGGTTATTCCAGTTTAAGGTAATGCCATTCGGATTGCATTCTGCCGGAGCTACATTCCAGCGATATTTGGATTCTATTATAGGCCCAGAATGCGATTACCATGCACTTTGTTATCTAGATGATATAATTATCTTTAGTTCATCGTTTAATGAACATTTACATCATTTAGAAACAATATTCGATAAATTAAACGCACATGGACTAAAGATAAATCTAGAAAAGTGTTCATTTGCTCAAAGAGAATTAAGATATTTGGGGCATGTAATAAATTCAAATGGAATACAAACGGATCCTGAAAAGATTCAAGCAATAACCGACATGGAAAGCCCTGGGAAGGTAAAAGCATTAAGGAGATTCTTGGGAATGGCGTCGTGGTACCGGAAGTTTATTCCAGAATTTTCAAAGATCGTACAGCCACTCACGCTCCTACTAAAGAAGAAGCAGCCGTATATTTGAGATACCGCTCAAGAGGACGCCTTCAGGAAAATAAAGGAGACGTTGACATGTGCTCCCGTACTCGTCTGTCCTGATTTCAGCAAGACGTTCACCATACAAACAGATGCTAGCCAGTCCGGACTAGGAGCCGTCTTAACCCAAGAACAGGATGGGGCTGAAAAAGTAATAGCGTATATAAGTCGAAGTTTGACGAGCGCTGAACAAAACTATTCAGTCATCGAGCAGGAATGTTTAGCAGTCATTTGGGCGATACGTAAATGGAAGGGATACGTGGAAGGGTATCACTTCAAAATAATGACCGATCAACGCAGTCTCAAGTGGTTACAATCTATGCAGAATCCGAAAGGACGACTAGCCAGATGGATCTTAGAACTGCAAGAATATGATTTTGAAATCATATATCGAAAAGGAACCGAAAATAAGGTAGCAGATGCATTATCTCGCAGTACACAAGTTGATAATATTAACGCAGCCGAACCAGAAAAATCAGCTTGTGTATGGCACGATTCATTGAAAAGAAAAGTGCTGAACAATCCGGATAAATTTTCACAATTTAAAGTAGTTGGGGAAAATTTATATAAAAAGTTTCCAGGAAGGACACTTACAGATGGCTTCCATACTGATTGGAAGTTGTGTGCCGACACCGCGGCGCATCACCGTCCTAGAAGAATGTCATTCGGCTGGACATTTTGGAATCCGTAAAACGATCGCAAGAGTTTGTAGAGATTATTGCTGGCCTGGAATATTCCGTGACGTGAAGAGTTATGTCAATGCCTGTTCAGTATGCCAGCAATATAAAAGCTCTCAACAGCAACCACTAGGTGAAATGTGGTGGTCCAGGGTAAATGGGCCATGGGAGGTAGTGAGCTCCGATTTAATAGGTCCATTTCCACGATCCACAAAAGGATATATCTACCTGCTAGTGTTTCAAGATAGATTCACTAAATGGACCGAGGTGATACCAATTAGAAGTGCAACTGCCAGCATTGTCCTACAGAAATTAAAAGAGTTAATTTACCGTTTTGGGAAGCCAAAGATATTTGTTTCGGACAATGGAACGCAATATAAAAATAAACTGATAAAGGATTTCTGCACAAGTTTTCAGATTAAACATCGATTTAGTCCTCCATACAGCCCGCAGAATAATCCAGTGGAGAGAATGAATAAGGTAATAGGAACAACATTGGCACAAATGTGTCGAGGAAATCAACGCACGTGGGATCAATGGATACCCGAACTCACATATTCCATCAACAGCGCAGTGCACGAATCTACAGGATTCACCCCAGCAATGTTGAATTATGGTAGGGAATTAATATCCACAAACACACTACGAGGTGATACTGATCCTCCCGACACACCGTTAAGGACACTAGATGAACATCAAGAACAGCTGATTAAGTTAAAAGAAATAAATGAACTTGTTAAAATTAATTTAAGGCGTTCATTTGTTAAACAGCAGTCCCACTATAATTTAAGAAGAAGAGCTTACTGTCCACAGATAGGCGATGTGGTGTATAAAAGACTACATCCTCTCTCCGATGCGACAAAGAAGTTTTCAGCGAAACTGGCTCCGAAGTTCGGTGGTCCGTACATAATTCACCGAATAATTTCTCCAGTTATCGTTGAGCTGGTGGATACACAAAATCAGCCGAAAGGAAGGTCACATGTGTCCGAGTTGAAATTGCTGTAAGGAGAAGGAGAAAATGTTCTTACCTGGTGGGGGTAATGGTAATGGTATATATTATTACCTGTCTGAATATATTTGCCAGTTTCATTCGAGCATCCACAATGGAACATCTATTCAGACGAAAGAGCGGAAAGAAGATAAAAGTTCGGCCCTGGCAGCCACCGACAACACCACCACGGACTGTACCGGAAGAGGAGTCGGATGTACTTCAGCTCCATTGCAGCCCGATTCCGGAGCTACTATCGCCACTGGCGAATACTCCTCCCAAGGTGAAGAAAGCGTTGAGGATAATCGAATTATTTGGCCCATCCACACCGCCAACATCGATAATAAAATTGTCGCCGTTGCCACGGACACCGGAGGAAGGCATGCTTCAAACAACTCCTGGCCGCGATATGCCAATATTCCAGGTGCCGGATGTGCCGACGAAGCATACCAACGTAGCCTGGAGTTGTTTATTACAAGCGGTGCAGGAATGTGAACAAACATGTGGCACCGATATACTGTCACGGCAGATAATCAAATTGTCGCCGTTGCCACGGACACCGGAGGAAGGTAAACTTCCCACAACTCCTGGCCGCGATATAACCACATTCCGGGTGCCGGATGTGCCAATTAAAGCGTCTTGGAGTTATTTATTAGAGAATTCGGGTCAGGAAGGTGGAAAAGCACATGTACGGGAAATAGACAATGGCGTCCAGGCATTGTTACCAATCCCAGATTCATCACCAGTCAATTACAGTAAAAGAATAAGAGTCCTGGTTAATGGCGAATGGGTAAAAATGAGGAGGGGAAAAGCGATTGCTGAAGGATACCTTAAGATTTAGCACCGTATCCCCGGGTGGAGGAGGTATGTAACGATTTTATATGCATGGAGTGGCCACTAATCCATAAAAACAGTTTATGAGGTTGGTCACTCTGTGCAGTATATAAATCCGCCATGATAAAACATGCGCATCGATCCGAGAGGCCGAGAACCCGAAAGTCCGACAGCGAAACCAGATACACCGCACATATTCGGCTAGCGAAATAACATCGCGCGGAGTGTTTTTGCTAGTCGGAGTATTTTTCGAACCAGACAGCGACCATCTGGCCGAGCAGGGGATTCCGTGCGTCCTAGACAGCGGCGAGGTGATTCCGTGCGTCGTAGACAGCGGCGAGGGAATTCCACGTTCGCGTTACCAGAATAGTGGGGAATAGAACGCGCGCAACTGTCGCAATGCAGTATTCTCCTTCCCGGATGGATTTTGAGGAGGGAAAATCGGCGCGCGTTAATTTCGCGTGTGGGGGAGAGAATTTGCCCTATAAAAATCCTGACGAGAGCCCTGGATCTGGAGATCACTCGTGATCTCACTCCTGGTTGATCCTGAATGGTATCCTGGTTTGACAGCCGTTTCCATTTGGTCGTGTCTCGGAGTCCGCGTAAGTCCCGTGTATGGACGGTTTGACAGCCACCTACACACCGCCGTTGACCGCGTCCGCGTGATCTCACTCCTGGTTGATCCTGAATGGTATCCTGGTTTGACAGCCGTTTCCATTTGGTCGTGTCTCGGAGTCCGCGTAAGTCCCGTGTATGGACGGTTTGACAGCCGCCTACACACCGCCGTTGACCGCGTTCGCGTGATCTCACTCCTGGTTGATCCTGAATGGTATCCTGGTTTGACAGCCGTTTCCATTTGGTCGTGTCTCGGAGTCCGCTTAAGTCCCGTGTATGGACGGTTTGACAGCCACCTACACAACGCCGTTGACCGCGTTCGCGTAAGTCCCGTGTATGGACGGTTTGACAGCCACCTACACACCGCCGTTGACCGCGTTCGCGTAAGTCCTGTGTATGGACGGTTTGACAGCCACCTACACACCGCCGTTTATCGCGTTCGCGAAAATAGTTATTTTGTCACCCGAAAAATGTTTTGTTACGTACACGATTTGTTTCAAGACAGATTATATATTTAAAGTCAGACAAGTAAACTATCAATAAGTTTTCTTTGTTTCATTAAAGAGCCGTCATCCCTAGAAGGACGAACCAGATTGCTCAATCAGGGAGGAAGCGTCCCCATAATAGAGGACATCAGAATTTGTTTTATTTTTTTAGACGGGATTTATTATTATTTTATTTATTGTAAATATAAATTTTATTAGAATATACCACTATTAATTGTTGTTTAAGTTTATTTATTGGACGTTATTGGTTTATCTGAAGTCTAATCACGAATCCTGAACCAGCCTGAGGTGTACTGGCAACAGTATAAATTGGAAATCAAAACCATTTTTCATGTAATAAGTGAGAGGTGACTTTTGAACGTTACAACTGATCGTGATAAACAAAGCCGTGTTGAGTTTTGTCAACGTTTTTTGGAGTTAAGCAATGAGGAACCCGATATCGCACAACATTTTTTCATGAGCGACGAAGCACACTTTACATGGCTTGGTAAATAAACAGAATTTTCGATACTGGGCTACCGAAAACCCGTGTGAAATCTATGAAAGACCCTTACATTCCCCAAAAGTGACCGTTTGGTGTGCTGTATCATCGTCAAAAATCATCGGTCCATATTTTCTTTGAAGAAAACGGCGAAACAGTCACAGTCAATTCTCAACGGTATGCACATATGCTCCAGACATTTTTTATACCGCAAATTGAAGAAGAAGAAAGAAATCACTTTTTTCAACAAGACGGTGCGACCTGTCATACTGCAAGAATAAGTATGGAGATCCTGCGACAGACATTTCCGAATAGACTAATTTCTCGAAACGGTGATTTTAATTGGCCCCCGAGATCTCCTGATATTACTGTTCCAGACTTTTTTCCTTGGGGATATTTAAAGAGTAGAGTGTTCAAGAGTAAGCCTAGAAATATAGAGGAGCTCAAAAGAAATATCCGACAAGAAATTGAAGCTATTCCACAGGATATGCTTCAACGAGTTTGGCAGATTTCGTCCGTCGTTTAGAAGAGTGTGTGGAGCAGGGTGGCGGACATTTAACACACTATATTCAAAAAGTAAAACTCCCATAATTACTTTTTAAGATGTCATTTATATTATTTCTGCATTTAAAATAATTTATGTGTTATTTCCTATTAAAAATGAAATCATTTTGGCCTCTTTGTAGAAAACAGGTACATTTATAAATATTATTTATGAATTGGCTCGCCCTCTAGGAGCCTTGGTAGCGAACCATCCGTGGTCGATTAACTAAAATGTCTAAAAAAAATGCTGCAAATGAAATTATAATGTCAAAAGAGGAGTTCGGATATTAAAGTTCGAGTTGAAACCCTGAATTTAATTAATTTTATCTACCGATAAGTCTTTAGAAGTATTTGAATTAAGGCAAAGCACTGCTGTACGTTGAGTTGCCTACAGTTCCAGAAAACGAATTAAAAGTAAATACACCAATTCGAATTCAATATTTTGTGTATTTCTTAATGCCAATAATCACAATAATATAAACATCGCGACGTGAAAGTATTTGGATTGTTTATTTCAACATTTAAAATTTAATGGTTGAGTTGGCAGACGTGCTGATAAATTGGCGCTCTGTTGTTTCTGCTTCACAACCTTAAGTTGATCTGGTAGCGTCAACCGTTTTTTAACGATTTGTTCCCAGTTCATCTCTCTGTTTTTTACAACTACTTTACAATTAGTCTTTTTAAAGACTATTAATACGTGCTTTCTTGCACGTGGTATTTTGTGTTTTAAAATTTACGGCCGCCATCTGTTCTTAAGGTAAGTGATCAATTTCATCGTAGGTGTATCGAAGAGCGTGAAAAATATTCACCTCAAACGAACCATCCCTATTTGTCCACTGAAGAAGTGACACACCCGGGTTGCAACACATTCTCCATTATTGAATACGGTTTTGTCAAATGTTGCACAGAGCAACTGATTTTGGGCGCTCAGGGAGAATTCGGTGTCTCCATAAACGAATTGCCGCAGTTGTGAGAAAAATTGTTTCAATTTTTCGAATCCGCCTCATTTGGTATATTTATTTGAGATCAGCGGACGATGGCTGTAATGAAGTTGACAATTTCTAAAGGTCTGTATCAATGATATATGTATCTATGTATGAAGTTAATCTCAATTATTCTCTGTCAGTTTCTTCAAATTTGTAAATTATGATTTTCTCTTGTTTGAAGGTTGTCCTATTCTCTCTATTCTTGATCTCATTGGATTGTGCTGAGGCTCAGTATTTAAAAGTAGATGAGGTACTGCTAGATCTACAGAATCAAGCCCTTTCACATGGTTATAATACAAATTTTAAGGGTATTGGGATTTTGTGCATTCAAAATTGCGCCAAGGGAGGGGTTTGTGGTATGCAACACGTACCGGATGAAACTTGAAGACCAAGTGTCCTAGATTTAGAAAAAAAATATTGTATGATTGACTCGCATTCGCGACCAAATCTTCATTGTGCCGGTAATGTAGGTCAGGCAATTGCCTTTTTAATACGATGTACATCTGTGCAACCACTTGATGATGTTCTTTCACAAATATATATTAACGTAACTGCTCAACCTGTTTATACGATAACTGCCATTCAAATTGAAAATGTTCAAAATGCGCCCAATAACTTTATATTCCGTAGTCAAACCGCTAATACTACTACTACTACTTTTCTTCCTCCTCCTCTTCCTATTACTACTACTACTACTACTACTACTACTACTACTACTACTACTACTAATACTACTACTACTAATACTACTACTACTAATACTACTAACACTAACACTACTTCCATTATTAATAACACTGAAACGCGTCCCCGCCGTACTTCATCGCGAATACAAAATATTGTAACTAATACTACTAATACTACTACAATATCAGGTTTAGATTATTCTTATTTGGAGAAAATGATAAATATTTGTGGCTTTTGTAATGCCGTTAAATTTAAGAGCGAAACCACGTTAAATTGTTGTAAGAAGGGCAACGGCCGAGTTCCAAGTTTCCTTCTGAACGGTGATCATCCTAAATCGAAGGAATTTCTCAAGAATATTCGTGCTTACAACTCTAATATAGCCATGGCTTCGGTTAGCGCAAATTATGACGACCCACAGGGTCGAGGTCGTCCAATCATTAACATTAGCGGCGTTTTTCATCATAGAATTACGAATGTGTCTAGGAACGATCCTCGATTCGGGAGTGTGTACATCTGTGCTATTACAAGTGATTCTTCTTGCAATAATCCGGAACTTAATAAGTCTCCACTTGCCCAGTTGGGCGGAATTATGCGAGACCTTAATCCTTTCGTGAAACATTATATGCACATGGGCGAACTCATAGATAATGGTGCTCAAGGGAAACCCATGGAAGTTGCATATTATTATTTTTTCTTAATCCTACAACCGATACACGTAGATTTAACGCACCGATCCAAATGAAATAGGAGCAGTGTTTAGGTCCCATGATGGTCAGGTGCCGGATCACGATACATATGGCCTCCGCGTGTTGTACTATCGCCCCGATGCTACTGAACGTCGCGCCGTTATGAAAATAATGGCATTCAAAACATCTCGAAAATATCTCCCATATCGGATCCCCTTTGCTATCCGCTGAGTAGAGAATAATAGCCGATTCTGGGACAGGAAGTGATCCCGGAAGTGATCCTGAAAAACCGGAAGTGAAAATGGCAACGCTGTACGCCAAAATGGCTGCCAATTTAGTGGCGGGAAATTCAAATCTGGGGGATTTTAGGGTGAAAAAATTCAAATCTGGGGGATTTTAGGGTGGAAAAATTCAAATCTGGGGGATTTCGGGGTGGAAAAAATCAAATCTGGTGGATTTTCAACTCAAAATGTTCACCAACTGTCAAAATCTGGGGGATTTTAGTGGCGGGAAATTCAAAATCTGGGGGAATAAAATGGCAACAGCGGAGCTTGGAAGTTCTACAGTGTTGCCGAAAAGGCATCCGGTTTCCGGGAATTCCATCCGGTTTCACCCCGGAATGGCAACGCTGTCCAGCTTTAAGTTCAAGTTCGTGGCGGGAAATTTAAATCCAAAGTTCAGCGCCAGCCAAAGTTCTAAAGCGGGAAATTCAAAAGGTGGGGTCGACTTAAAGTTTTACAAAAGTGCCAACTGTTCACCAAAATTTAGTGCCAACCTAATAGCTTTATTTATATGTGAATATATCCGTAACGACTCGTCGGATTTGGTGTAGATATCTACTTTGCACGTTTTGAAATCTGATTCGGCAATCTGATTGGTTGAAAGTGCTAGTTATTTCATCATCCTCGAATATAACGAGCAGTTATTATGAATTCATCTTTATTGTAACGCGATGCATGATCTTAGAAGTGTGATTAATAACCGCAAGTTTTTGCGTAAAAGTGGAAGTATTGTTTCGATGAAAATTCTCAAATTAGAAAAGACAATCGAAAAACTGCGGAGAGACCTTGAATTGCGAAAAATTATAAACAACGAGTTGGTGAGACGTTTCGAAAAATTGACAATTTGTGTAAAAAGTGCTCAAGGTTGCAGTAACTTGTGATAACAGACCAGACGTTGTGCTCAAGTTTCATCGCCGACGGACCGAAACAGCAAGCATCAGCAAAATATCAAATGAACGGGCGTGCCGAATAACGCATGCCTATCTCAAGTTTCATCGCCAGCGGACTGAAACAGCACGCATCAGCAAAATAACAGGATTAAACTTGTTCAATCCTGACTTTGCACATTTTGAAATTGAGCTAGCCCGTAAGAATGAACGGACGTTGTGCTCAAGTTTCATCGCCAGAGGACCAAAATAGCACACATCAGCAAAATATCAAATGAACAGGCGCGACGTAAGGAGTTCAGATTTCGTGGGATAAAACAGGAAATCCTAAATCCATAAGTGAGTTTTGATGACAAGTCCTATAGTGCGCAGAATCTATAAAAGTGTGGGGTGGGGAGGTTACCATAAATTGTAAATCGCTCGAGAGAGCGATCATTCGAGTCACCATAGAGCAATCAAGATGTCATCTCCCACAATTGAAAGTGCTCCTGCAATTGAAAGTGCTACGTTCCAGGATCCTCTAGAAAAAGAAATCCGAAACTATGATGCGGCAGTGAAGAGGGAGAGGACTCTTCTGGGGCAATCAACTTATCCCCTCAACAAGTCTGCAACAAAGAACGTGAGCATCGGAATCAGCCCAACAGCTAATTTCACCCCATTTGTGAAAATCTGGGGCGCCCATACATGTGTCTTCTTTACCGAGGAGGAATGGAACCAGTTTTCTGCAATCAACATCACAGAGATGCAGGGGCCCATCACCATCGGCGATCACAAGATCACCAAGAACGAGTATCGAGACATCATGGCGATATGGATCGAGCAGCGCGAATTGAGCGTTGTGGTGTCCGAAGAAACTGTCGGAAATTTATTCGATATGAAAAAAGTGATTAATCATAAGTTGGGCGAGCTGAAAGCTCTAGATTTTTATTCATACTATAATTTAATTTTATCATCATGTTTAAAATTAGATGGAGATTTATATATGAATGTATTAACAATAATATCCTCACATATACACACCCAAAATGCATACTTAATGTTGGAATGTTTGCATATTTATTACAACAAAATCTGTATGGATTTCGAAATTAGGAGAATATTTCAATAAAATATAATTCTTATACGAAATGTTTTTATTACCCCCACCTTTTTGTAATTATATTAAGTGTAATTGTAAATATTAATCAGTATCAATCACACCTTGACAAAGTAAGAATGGAAAACCAAGTAGACGCCGCCATTGAGGCATTTTATGATAAGCTGTTGGTGCTGAATCATGTGAAATATCTTCCGATTTATTACTTAAATCAAGTCGAAGGGATTCAACTTGCAAGAATTTGGGAAGCACTACCGGCTGAATACAAACAGCAAGCAGAAGAGAGACTCCCCTGCTACGAACATCACAACACTGGACCAGATCAGGTAGATGGCCCACCCCCACCAAGGAGGCGCTGTCCGATATGTATATATGGGGCCTCCAATTCAGCGCAATTTAGAGGATAGTAGGAATTTTACTCATCCAATGATGTTGGATGATTTCGAGCAAATTTCTCTCAGCATGTGGATATCATTTTGCGCAATAGCAGCAGTAATATTATTTATTATAATAAGTACAATATGTTTTCTATGTAGAGGTTATAAAAAATAAAAAACAATGTATTACAATACTAGTATTTATTTAAATGTTATACAATATTAGATTTATTTATCCAGCTATTATGGGACTTGTCCAATCCTAGCCACTTAACGTAGACCTTGCCACCTTTCCTCCGCAAAACTTTTTCCACCAAATACACGTCCGAATGTTTAGCCTTTTGAAGCTCTTCACCGTAAAATGCTCCAGTAATTGGTGCATCTCGCATATCTTGAAGTAGGTAAGTTGTGGGGTTCGATATTTTAACTTTCATAATTTTAAACAATTCCGTAGACCAGCTTGGTGTATACCCCTTATCGAAAAGCGCTTTTTGTTTACTTATCCTAACCACGTCACCCACGCGAAATTTTACAAGTCCAGCGATTTTAATATGTGAATAAACCGAATTTAATAACTGTTTCTCCTTTTCTTTTGTGACGTCAGAGGGTCGCATTCCTGTCGTACCATGTTTACGATTGTTGTAATCATCTGTGATCTGATCCAGAATACTTAGCCAGCGGTATTTTCCATTCAGACTAAAGGCGCGATAAAGTTTTTCTTTAATAGTTCGAATTACGCGTTCAGCCATCGAGGCTTTCATAATCGTATACGTAGAATAATGATTAATTTCATGTTTTTTCATTAAAGTCTGGAACTGACCGTTGTAAAATTCTTTTCCTTGGTCAGTTTGCAAATTTTTAGGAGCTCGACCATCCTTCATAAGTATACTCTTAAATGCTGATGTAACATTTATCCCAGATTTATCTTTTAACGGCACAGTCCACAGATACTTTGAAAAACAATCAATCACCACGAGAATAAATTTATGACCTTTATTTTCTCTTGCATAAAGTCCAAACTCGGCCAAATCAGCTTGCCACAAATCATCCAATCCTTTAATAATTGTCCGACGGCGAGGAAATTTTACACGAGCCGGCTTGTGTAGTTCTTTAACTATATCAGCCTTAATTTTACTCATTGAGAACCTCCTCTAGGTTTCGAAACGTTTTTAGCAATGATGTTCAAGTTCAGAACAACATCTTTTAATGTCTTTTCATAAATTTGTAATCTGTCCAAAATTTCCTTATGAGCGACATCATTTTTATTTCTAATTTCTTCAGCCTGCTTTAAAACGTAAGCAATGTTTATTGTAATCAGTTCCTCGAGATGAGTTGCAGCGGTATTAATTTTTTTCTCGTGCTCCTCGCTCACTTGTTTCACCTCATCATGATTTTTGTATACAGAACCCTGTAAATATTTTATGTCATTGAAGGTTTTAAGTAATAATTCTTGCATAGGTTTCGTTTTTGTGTTTATGACTCTTTCTAATGAGTCTTTTACGGTTAAAATTTTCTTATCAACATCAGTAAAAACTTTTTTAAATAGGGCAGCATTTTGTTTCAATATATTTTCAATAACTCCATAATTTTTGTCAACATATTGCTTTGTAGCAACATCTTCAGGTTCTTCAGGCGTTAGCGCACGTTTTAAACGTTTTCTTGCCAGATCAAAATGTCCATCTGGTGTAAATGCAAACCCCGGGCCAGGAGGGCCGCGAGCACCAGCTAAAAATTTGCTAGAATGACGTCCAAACTTGTCAACACTCATTGTAAAAATAAGATGGTAAGTACGTGCTAATAGATTATATTAGCTTCACGTAACTCCTCTTCGATTGAAGCAATTTCATTATCGTGAGAAGTATTTCCTGCACGTCGCGAAGCATGCAGCAACCATAAGCGATCAACCAATTCATTAGGATCATCCCAATATGTGTAACGGTGAGGCTTTTCATCAACGATCATTTTTGAATCGAATCCTTCGCCTTGGGCAGATTTTGCGCGAGTAGCAGGACGGGGAATCGATGAAGGGCGAGGAATCGATGATGTATATTTATCTAGCAAGGGTTTTATGATCGCTCTATATTTGTGAGATGGATTGCCCCTTATCTGTTTTGTGGGATCACAATCGCGGTGTAAAGTATTCGTTCTCTTCAGAATATCGATGTAATTTCTCTCATCTTCAGGCCGGTAAGCTGTAGGATCCTTTCTAAAGAGTAATTCGTATAAACCCACCGTACCGGTATAACGTACATTGGCAATAATTAAATCATTTCCATCTAGATCAATGTCTGTTTTGCCGATTCTAAACTTTGCATTTGCAGGATTGAAAGTTACACCAAAGACATTATCAAAATCATCACCACCAGCGTGTATTAATTCGTCAATATATTGTCTGGGTATAGGTGCAAAGGAATCTAAAAACCTATCTATTTCTTCAGAAGGAGGTTCTGCTGCGGGGGTAATATCTCTAAGTGATGAAGACTCATTTGGATCTCGCTCAAAAACTTCTTCGTCTCCTAAAAATTCCAACCGCCTCGGAATGTGCGCCTCCCTAAAATTCCCGCTGGTGGGCAACGTATTAGGCGTAGAGGATTCTAACCGTCTCGGAACTTGCACCTTCTTAAAATTCCCCCTAACGGGCGACGTATTAGGCGTAGAGGCGGGTATTAATTCCGGCTTCATCAATGATAAATTCACCTCTTCTTGAGTTTTTATGATTGATTTTAAAGGCTCCGTGATTGGTTTGTACAATTTTTCTAACCTCTCATCATTTTCATTACGGTTTAATTTCAGAGCTAATACTTTATTCCTAATAGCCTTTTGAATTGATAATATTTTTCTTTTAACATCAGCCATTTCACCGGAGACAGGTAGCAGTTATTCCAAGACAGGTAGCAGTTATTCCAAATCAGGTAGCTGTTATTCCAAATCAGGTAGCTGTTATTCCAAGACAGGTAGCTGTTATTCCAAATCAGGTAGCTGTTATTCCAAATCAGGTAGCTGTTATTCCAAGACAGGTAGCTGTTATTCCAAGACAGGTAGCTGTTATTCCAAATCAGGTAGCTGTTATTCCAAGACAGGTAGCTGTTATTAAAAACAGGTCTGTATCTTTGCACAGCTGTTTTAGCACTACCACAAACTCTGATTACTTCAGTATTATATACTGATCAAGACCTTTCCGATATCTACCTTCCTCCGAGTCTTTATGAATAGTAATGAAACCGAATTTTTCTTTCCAGCACTCTACACATAAAGACTTAAATTTCTCAAAGGTCATGTCACTGCTCACGTGATCAGCGTACACATGCTTCAAGTTGAGATCATCTTGTTTAAATAATATTATAAAATTAGCATTATCCCGTATTAAATGTTTAGGAATTCTAGTATAAGTCTGACAAAGATAGAAGGAATCTATATTATTATGTCTACCCATACTGAAATATTCTCGGATTTTGTCTTGTTTGTCACAAGCGACATCATCGAATATGAAAACTGAATGCTCTTTCGTGTCCTCAGGACTTATAATTTCAGCGTTCTCTCTATATGGAAAATATTCAATTTCAGGCATAACATCTATCGTTTTTTGCAAAAATATGTATTTAGGTTGATATAGTGACTTGGAGTAAATGTAAACGTTCTCAAACCTTAAACCGTTTTCATTGAACAGGAGCGATAGCATTACATTTGATTTACCGCAATTTGATGGTCCGCAAATAAGTGCTCTAATTGAATTAGGTAGTAGATCGCCATGTCTCAGGATTTTATTTTTGAATCCCTCGCCCACCCACTTATCTAAATTTGATACTGGTAGTGATGGTTTCTGTTTGACAACCCTCATTGCACTAACACCAGTGACTTCAGCTAAGGGTATATATAGCCCACCAATTCCAAGTAACTTTCAAATGATGACTTACAGCGGTAGAGGTATCATCAACTCATTGATCAATAAGCTCCCGTTCGAAGCACACATACCCGGCTATCAGTATTGTGGCCCGGGGACCAAGTTAGAAAAGCGGCTAAAAAGAGGCGACCACGGCATTAATCCCCTAGACGCCGCCTGTAGACAGCACGACATTGCTTACTCTACACATAAGGACTTAAGCGAGAGACATAAAGCTGATAAGGTGTTGGAGGAGGCTGCTTGGACTAGGGTAAAAGCAAAGGACGCTAAATTCGGGGAAAAAGCAGCAGCGTGGACAGTTACGAACGTGATGAAAGCTAAGAGAAAAACGGGCATGGGTATCAAAAAAATCCCTTTAAAGAGTGGAGTAGTTATGAAGGCTCGAAAAGCTATTAAGCGATTTAAACGAAAAATCGATAAGCCTGGCGGTGTTAAAGAGGGTAGTAAGATTGCATTATCTGCAGCAAAGATTGCTATTCGAGAGGTTGGTGGTAAGAAAAAAATTAGAGCTCCGAGAATTATCCCCATTCCAAAACAGGGCGGAATTCTACCACTAATTCCAATTTTTGCCGGATTGAGCGCCCTCGGAACCTTGGCCGGGGGTGCTGCTGGTATTGCCAAAGCTGTGAATAGTGCTAAAGATGCACGATCAAAACTTGCGGAAGCTGAAAGGCACAATAAAACGATGGAGGCTATTGCTCTTGGTAAACCAGGGAAAGGATTATTTTTAAAACCATATCGTAAAGGTATGGGCCTCTTTCTCAAACAACAACACAAGTCAAAAAACTAATGAAATCGCTACCCAACCGCGCCCTAACCGATGTCGATTTGCTAAATAGGGCTAGAAACGTTAAACATTTTAGAGGAGTGTTTATGCGTGATGCGCTACCATCAAAACCTCATTATAGAGAAGCAGGTATTATTAATATGGATTCCAAGGATGGATTAGGAACGCATTGGGTGGCTTATAAAAAGGCTGGAGATACTGTTCGCTACTTTGATAGTTTCGGAAATTTATCACCACCTCTAGAAGTGATTAAATATTTTAATAATTGTCATATAAAATATAATCATGATCAATATCAAAACTTTGGTTCTTACAACTGTGGACATTTGTGCTTAGAATTTTTGTATAAATAAAGATGATATAGTAAAGATGTCTTAGTCATGTCTCAGACCTTTACCCTACAAGGTGTAAGTAGTGTGCTCTCTGTAAACTATTATCCACCGATTGAACTTGATCCGAGTCGTCAGTATTGTTTAGGATTAATAGGATTGCATACATATAATTCAATTCCGAATATTGAAGAGGACCGGAACAATAAATTTATTTATGGGAAAAATCAAATAATCTCAATTCCAACGGGATCGTACGAAATTAATGACATTGAATCATATTTACAACGTCAGCTCTTGATAAGTGAAGCGGCACAAACGGAAGCTGATAAAGTGTTATCACTTAAACCTAATAATAATACGCTGAAAAGTGAAATTAAAAGTAAATACGATATTGATTTTTCATCGCATAAAGGCACTATTGGAAAATTATTAGGATTTTCTGGAAATAAAATTCTAAAAGCGGGGACGCTGCATACATCTGATTTACCCGTGCAAATAATTAAAGTTAATAGTATAAGAATCGAGTGCAATATTACTAGCGGTGCTTATTATGACAGTAACTTGTCACACACCTTGTTTGAGTTTAGTCCATCTGTTGATCCAGGTTTTGCTATAAATATAGAGCCGAAAAATATTTTATATTTACCTGTAAACACTCGAGATAGGATTGATAATATAACGCTGAGAATTGTTGACCAAGAAGGCGAGTTTGTAAATTTTAGAGGAGAACACATTTTGGTTAGACTCGAATTAAAGACGTTGTGATGGGTATTGTTTTTGATAAAAAGGGGGGTGCACACCTAAAGACCATCACTTTGAGTTCATCGCCCAAAGAAGTGACACGTATCAGTCTTGCTAAATTAACTTCTCTCGGTTATAAAATTAAATATAATGGATAAAATTGGTGTGTTCGATAAAGTCCACTACGACGAGAGAATTGTCAAATATCAGTATCACACATATCAACCTAGAGCTACAAACTTTGGAAACAGCGATGAGATAAGGATAACAATACAAAATCAAGATATTTATACCTGTCCAGCAGACAGTTACATTTACTTGAGCGGGGAAGTTGAATACAATTTAACTCAGGGTAAAAAATTTGAGTTAGTTACAAACGCGTTCGCTTTCCTATTTGAGGAAATTAGATATGAACTAAACGGTATTGAAGTCGATCGAACCAGGGACTTGGGAATTACTAGTACTCTAAAAGGATATGTTTCATATGATGATTCAGAAGACATGAAAGTGCTCGGTATTTCTGGATGGGCTAAGACTGGTCACATAAAAACATTTTTTCCAAACAAGAAATTTTATGCACAAATACCGTTAAAGTGTTTAATGGGATTTGCTGAGGATTACCAAAAGTTAATAATCAATGTAAAACAGGAATTGGTTTTGTTGCGATCCTCCAGTGACGTGAATTGTTTCAAATGTGATGATGATGATGCGGTTGTTGCCCAAATTAAATTTAAACTTAATAAAATTGAATGGCGGGTACCACACATTCAACTGAATGATGAATTAAAATTGCAAATGTTTGAGCAGATTAAAAACGATCCAAATATATTAATTCCATTTCGAAAATGGGAATTGCATGAACTACCAACCATGAAAAAATCTAGAGATGATATATGGGCCGTAAAAACCTCAAGCAGTTTGGAGAAGCCCCGATACATAATTATCGCTTTCCAAGAAAATAAAAAGGGAGTCGCTAATGCTGATGCTTCAATGTTTGATAACAGCAATATAAGAAACATAAGAATTTACCTGAACTCGGAATCTTATCCATATGATCACTTAAATTTGGATTTTGGAAATAATGATTACTTAACTGTATACAACATGTACTGCCAATTTCAGCAGAGTTATTACAATCATACAAATAGACCTCATTTCTCATTTACGAATTTTAAAGATTATTCATTATTCGTATTTGATGTATCCAAACAAAACGAAAGCGTAAAGTCATCAACAGTGGACCTGCGCATTGAGATGGAAGCTTCAGAAATATTTAAAGACAATACTCGCGCTTATTGTCTCATTCTGAGCGATTCAATTGTCGAGTATACACCGTTATCCGGGATAGTTAGAAAAATAATTTAAGATGGCTGAAAAAGTGTGCTTCGATTTAGTGCCCGTCACTTTCATGTATGTGATGGAAGAAGATGATAATACAGCAAACTGGGTGCAGGAAGCAAACGATAGGCAGCGGTTCATGAAGAGGGTTCATGATATGGAAAAAATATTAGCTCCAGTTCTCTTGAAACACATTCCGCCCCCACCTCCTAGGGCAGTATTCATCGACATCCAAGGATTCAACGCTCCCGACTTTACTCCGAAAGAACTTGCTGCTACGTATGATGGAATAAATCTACTTTACCACGTATTCAAACCGCCGACCCCATTTCACAATCTTAGTTCAACCTCCCAAAAACAAGTGCGATGGTTGGAAAACAATTACCACGGAATTCCGTATGGTAGTGGTGAAAGTGACTTAAGTGAATTACCGGCTATATTAAAAAAATTACCTGCAGATATTGTATACGTGAAAGGCAGTCAAAAATGTACTTACCTGTCTAAATTTTTTGATAATGTTATTAATTTAGAGCTTGATTATCAATGTCCTAATTTTAAAAAATCAATGTATTGCTGTCGATCGCATAGGAATAGGCTAAGTGTTTGCAGTATTGTTAACGTGCAAAAATTATTAAAATATGTAAAGGAAAATATGTAAAGGAAATAAAATACTTTTTTCAATTATAACATAGTGTTTTTATTTAAATATTACCCATAATATTAGCAGTACAGATAAATAAATCAGGTGACATTAATTAAAAAATCATATGTTTCACAGCTAGAGTGTAATACAAATAATGATGATTACTATAAATAATATAATTATTCTTTCCATGTTGAACGTCTGACTAGTACTAATTCAGTGTCTGACTGTACATCATATATATCTGACTCAGACATGTTGAGACAGGTTCAGACCTGTTCAGACCAGTTAGAATTCATATTGCATCATATTACATCATACACACATAAAGTGATTAAAATATATAACTTAATATAAATGGTTAACATAAATGGTTAAAGTATATAATTAAAATTAAATAAGCTGTGCAAGATATGGAGCTGCTTTTAAAACTAATATCCCCAAATTTTTTGGAATTAAAAAATGATGGCTATATGTCCCCAGGCTAGAGTGTCAATACCATCCGCGCATATATGGCGCTTGTCATCGAACGGTGATAGGGCTAATTTATTTTGAGTGTTTGAATAAATGGTGTGTTTGATGGACCTGGATAAATTTTGTTTCCGGGTGATGGTGACCGAATTTAGCAGACAATTTTTATAATCATCACCCGAAATGTCGTCAGCCACTACACACATCTTTACACCTTTGGCCTTTTTTGACCATTTGTCCTGTACGCTGTTAGCATATAATTTAGCCCGCAACCCAACAAATTCTGACATAATTTTTCCACCATTCTCATCCTTCATCAAACCCAAGACAGCTTTGTTTTGCAATGGGATGCCATACTGATTGTTTGGATCGAAATTGCTCGTGTCAAATTTATCTAAGTCCTGTTTCATGTCTGCAAAAACGTCATCTGTCTCAATTTGTAACGTTAAGCTGTCCGTGTCAATGTAGCACAACATCACTTTATCGCAGTATTTAGACTTTAAATAGTCGTAATAAAAATCGTACATTAATAATTTCGACAAGTCTAAAACTGAGAAGCCAATATAAATAGGTTTATTATAAATAGTTTTCAAGCGGTCGAGTTGAATGGCAACCAGATTTTCCGTAAATATGGAGCAACAATTAAAATTTAGTTTAGCTATTAAACTCTCAGCACCGCGCCTATGCCCGATATCTTCCCAATGGTTCACTAATTTCACAGCTACACGCTTATCCACGTTTTCCATAGTTTTGCCAAAAACGCTATTGTTCATTAATTTAAAAAAATCTTTTTCGAAATCGTTAGTTGCCAATTGTCGCATACTGGTATTCAAATCAATGTATTTTTTAAGCCAATCAGCCTGTTTAAATGAAATTATGCGGTGAATTTGATTCAATTTCAACCCGTTTGATAGCGCCTGTTTCAAGTTGCGGTAATGAATAATGTATTTTGATTTATCGTTTAAATTTGGTATTAATTTTGTGTTGGAAAATTTAGAGCCAGGCGGTACCATATTTTCAACAAGAAAAGGTAGATCGTTATGTAGATCGTGAAGATGTGCTGGGTACTCAACATCCACTTCAAGGAAGTACCCAGTTGTAGAATCATCAGGCACATTTTCAACATTAAAATTTTGAATTTCTTCCGCGCTTAACCATTTAAAGTCGCCATGCGGTAGCGATTGTGACATTGCCCACCCATATAAATTGTTTGCGTCCCAGTAAGTTAAAAATTTTGACGGCTTCGTCCTGTCGAAGTCTTGCATATATTTATTGTTCGCTCGGGCGTGGCGTAAAGAGCACTGGCTTATACCACCACGAATACCTTTGCGAATAAAATGGTGCATGTCAATGTCCGTCAGTAATTCTAATTTAATGTCTGTCAATTTCAGCATAGCATCCCACGACAGTCCGGGAGCCGTGTAATAATGAGCGGGATCCAAGTTATACGCCTTTAAACAAACATCGCGGAAATTTTCAAAGATGTCGGCTAGTAGTAATACATCAGTTTTTAAATATAGATCTGAATATTCTTGCAAAGTTTTGCAATTAAAATGCTGCCAAACGTTTTCAGCGTGCTCATACTCCTTAGCTGTGATATCTGTGTTTGTTAATGTATTAAAAAATAATTTCCTGGGTGGTAATTTCGTTTCGGCTAATTTTGAAAAGTCGTCCATATACTGGTAGGGAAAGACACCTTTTTTCGTGACCAAATCGAATTGTTCAGTAATGGGAAAATGTTTTCTAACAGTATTTAATTGCTCCGGCTTTAAATTTCTAGCTAGTTTGTCTAAAGATGATGCCATGAATCTAAATGAGTCTAAAAATCTTAATTTCAAATAAACATCGCGATCAACTCCGCGCTTGTCCGTATATTTAT
This sequence comes from Ocypus olens, assembly GCA_910593695.2. Classification (NCBI taxonomy): domain Eukaryota; kingdom Metazoa; phylum Arthropoda; class Insecta; order Coleoptera; family Staphylinidae; genus Ocypus; species Ocypus olens. The sequence goes on along the minus strand of OU343063.1, from coordinate 28,658,619 downwards.
CGACTTTAATTGATTTGGAAAATGAGATGTATTTCTCTTTATTCTGAGGAATTACATCAATTTTGTCATTGTCTAGGCCGAATTCTTTGATAAATAAATGTGAATCGTAACCGCTTAAATTATGGAAAAAAATGGGTAAAAATCGCGGTATCTTATAATTTAAATTACATTTGGAGTGGGCGGCTCCGACAAATTTCCCCGTTAAATGACAATGGTCCGCGACTTTATCAGAAATTTGCAAGTGTTTTTCACAGATGTGGCATTCGGTCGCGGTGTCAAATAAATACTGCTCACCCGGAGTTAATTTCGGCATTGGAATTATTGGATTCAAATGATTTTCATAAATCCATTTAGCATCCTCGCCTAATTCCTCCATGAACACTTTAGGGCAGTCCAAACCAGTATACGTTACAAATTTATCCAAATTTGGATTATAAGAACATTTAATAAAATACGCGAAGCTGTACGGAGTATGAACATGTGTTGAAAACGTGTACGATCCGCTCGGATCCGGCTGACAAGTTTGAATCGGGGTGAGAATGGACTCAAAATCTGCGTAAACGGCGAAAGATACCCGCATTTTTGAATTGAAATTCGTGAATTGTAGCAAATTTCCAGGCACCATATCACCATTTCTGTTTTTAATCAACTCTGTAGTGGGCATAATGGTATAAATTTTGTTGCAGTCATTTTCTGCGTGTTTCGAAAGGGCGGTCTGGGTGGAGAAGAAAGTCAAACACCCATCACATAAATGTTTTTTATGTCCATGGGTGGACACTTGGGTCGCTACTAGTCTGGATAAATGTTTGATCCAGACATAGTGCCCCTTTTCTCCATCCTCGATGTAAAGAAGGTTTACGTGTCTATCGCGTCTAAATTTTGTAAAGTAAATTGGCCCTACTACTTCGTGAATATGTTTTTCGACGTTGAACTCAAGCCCGTACACATTAATAGAAATATTATTCAACTCCTCAAATTTGGGGATATCTTTAATTTTGAAAGGCAGCTCCATACCTGTTAAATTCAGCAGCGTGGAATAATGCGGGTACGATGTGGTGCGGTCTGGATGGATACCGTGGTCCACAGGACGAAGAGCCGACGTCACCGCCCATGCAAAGCAGGCCTCATCTTCATTCTGCACATTGATGCACGCCTTCTTCTTCTTGATGGACGGGGGCAGCTCTACGTACGAAGATCCGCGGATGGGGGTATACTTGTTTATATTCACCTCCAGGTGAGATACCTTTAACAAGGCCCATCCGCTGTCTCGCTCCTGGAATCAAGAGTAGCACTTATATTTCGAATTTGTTTAAAAAAGGTTTACGACTTACCTGAAACTCCTCACTTTTCGTTTTCACCACACTACACAATTGTCTATATATACCCCCCAAGTCAGCACCTGGAGTCACCACCTGGAAGCGGGTATTGAAGGACTTCAACTCCGGCGGCACTTCCTCATCCCCGGGCTTGGTGTAGAGGCCGAAGAGTTCCACATTCACCTTAGATGTTAGGTGCTCCTGGCGCTCCACCAAGCGGACGAACTTCTCCTCACACATCTCGAGGAACGTGGGGATGTCCGTCAGGCTCTCCAGCGTGGCCTCAATCGCATAGCTCGCTATGCGATGCCTGAAGGCTGAGGCGATCCGCTTGATGCCTTCCCCATCATTTGCGGCGATGACCTGCAGGTGGCGCTGAGTTCTTATGTGCCCAGCCAAGAGTTGTGGTGTGGTAAACTCCTCCTGGCACGCGTCACACTTCAGGGGCTTCGGGGTCGGCTTCACCTTCTTCGCCGGAGGTGCTTGGGCTGGGGGAGCATTGGCTGTCCTCTTCATCGGCGGCAAGGCTCGGGAGGGTCCTGCTGTTGCCGATGGCTGAGGTGGTGCTGCTTGGGGGTGATACTTCCGCACATGCTTCTTCAAGTTGCTCTTCAGTGTGAATGTTGATGGACACAGCTCGCACGAAAACATGTTTATTGCTCGGAATCTCTGAATAAACTGATTAATTTCCTCGTGTTGAAATTATATTACTCAATTTGCGCGAAGTGCAAATATTTCCGGCTCCATTTTAATTAGTGCATATCTACGCCGAATCCGACACTTATCGCATAGGATTTACTGTTTTATCCCACGAAATCTCCTTACGTCGCGCCCGTTCATTTGATATTTTGCTGATGCTTGCTGTTTCGGTCCGTCGGCGATGAAACTTGAGCACAACGTCTGGTCTGTTATCCAAGTTACCGATTTCGATTGCAACCTTGAGCACTTTTTACACAAATTGTCAATTTTTCGAAACGTCTCACCAACTCGTTGTTTATAATTTTTCGCAATTCAAGGTCTCTCCGCAGTTTTTCGATTGTCTTTTCTAATTTGAGAATTTTCATCGAAACAATACTTCCACTTTTACGCAAAAACTTGCGGTTATTAATCACACTTCTAAGATCATGCATCGCGTTACAATAAAGATGAATTCATAATAACTGCTCGTTATATTCGAGGATGATGAAATAACTAGCACTTTCAACCAATCAGATTGCCGAATCAGATTTCAAAACGTGCAAAGTAGATATCTACACCAAATCCGACGAGTCGTTACGGATATATTCACATATAAATAAAGCTATTAGGTTGGCACTAAATTTTGGTGAACAGTTGGCACTTTTGTAAAACTTTAAGTCGACCCCACCTTTTGAATTTCCCGCTTTAGAACTTTGGCTGGCGCTGAACTTTGGATTTAAATTTCCCGCCACGAACTTGAACTTAAAGCTGGACAGCGTTGCCATCCCAGGGTGAAACCGGATGGAATTCTCGGAAACCGGATGCCTTTTCGGCAACACTGTAGAACTTCCAAGCTCCGCTGTTGGCATTTTATTCCCCTAGATTTTGAATTTCCCGCAATTAAATTTTTGAATTTCCCACTTTTAGAACTTTGGCTGGCGCTGAACTTTGGATTTGAATCCCCCGCCACGAACTTGAACTTAAAGCTCGGCAGCGTTGCCATTCCGGGGTGAAACCGGATGGAATTCCCGGAAACCTGATGCCTTTTCGGCAACACTGTAGAACTTCCAAGCTCCGCTGTTGCCATTTTATTCCCCCAGATTTTGAATTTCCCGCCACTAAAATCCCCCAGATTTTGACAGTTGGTGAACATTTTGAGTTGAAAATCCCCCAGATTTGATTTTTTCCACCCCGAAATCCCCCAGATTTGAATTTTTCCACCCTAAAATCCCCCAGATTTGAATTTTTTCACCCTAAAATCCCCCAGATTTGAATTTCCCGCCACTAAATTGGCAGCCATTTTGGCGTACAGCGTTGCCATTTTCACTTCCGGTTTTCCAGGATCACTTCCGGGATCACTTCCTGTCCCAGAATCGGCTATTATTCTCTACTCCGCTGCTGTTTCCAAGTGGAGAACTTGGTTGGAGCATCGATATGGAATTATCCTCGATACTACCGGGGAAGCGCAAACGCATATCGATGCGCGAATTTTACGTATACAGGTTGCAGATTCGCAACGGAATTTTTAATTTTAATTCAGTGCTCAGCGCAGGGAAGTTGACGCAACAATTAATAGTGGATAGTTACGAAAAATCGAGGGCGATCGACCATAGTAAATTGTACAACAAGAGTGGATATGATGCCCATAACTCAAAAAAAAAATTATACGTGAAAATCAGAAACTCTTGCACGCCGAAAAATATGTCGGATTAATAGATTACATCAATCGTAGATCAGAGAACGACGACTCTGCTGCTGCGAATATTGGCCGTATGGTTGTTTTACCAAGTTCATTTCAAGCAGGCCACAGTTTCATGGTTGGAAATTACCAAGATTCAATAGCGTTGGTTGCCAGGTTCGGCAAACCGACGTTATGCATCACGATGACGTGCAACTCGCGGTGGAGGGAAATTACGGAAAACTCAGAAGTCAACCAGGTGTCATCCGATAGGCTGGATTTAATTGTGAGGGTATTCCACGAGAAGTTGAAATTGCTCAAGCGCGATCTCATGGTGAACGCAATTTTTGGAAAATTAATTTCATGGGTGTACGTCATAGAGTTTCAAAAGCGGGATCTTCCGCATGCTCACATTTCAATTACAGTAGACGAAAGGGAAGCGCCGAGAACAGCAGACGACGTCGACAGGATCATATCGGCGGAATTGCCGAACTACAACCAGAGCTGTATCAAGCGGTTTTGGATTTGATGGTTCACGGTCCTTGTGGCCACAGTGACCCGACGTCTCCCTGCATGGAGGGCGGAAAGTGCAAGTTCATTTCAAAAATCGCAAAGTGGATAACAGGTGGATTATTCCCTATAATCCGGGCTTACTACTGAAATTCGGGTCGCACATAAATGTTTTGTACGTAGCCAACGTTGGTTGCGTTAAATATCTTTTCAAATATATTAGCAAGGGTCACGATGCGGCCCTTTATCGAGTGCACGATCAGGGATCGAATGCAGATATTGGAGGGGTAGTGCACGATGAAATATTGGAATTTATCGAGAGTAGATACGTGTCGGCGTGCGAAGCGATGTGGCGTATATATAAGATGTATATGGTGGAAAAAGTCATACCATCGTTCGTTTGCCGATTCATCTCCGAACGAGAGGATTGTTTACTTCAATGAAAATGACGATTTAAATGCCGTAATTGATAGAGAGCCGATCGCCATGCCTACACTTTCGATTGAACGCGGTCGATGAAGACGCACGGATGTTGCATTACGTCTAAATTCCAGAACGCTACATTTTTCAGAAAAACACCTGGAAACGATGTACAAGGAAACTAAAGTCATCGGGCGAATCAATTCCATCAGTCCAAAACAAATTGAACAATTTCATCTCAGAATTTTGTTGCTTCACATAAGAGGAGCCACCTCTTACGAGGATTTGCTAAATCCGGAAGACGGTAATCCGGCTCCTTGCGTGTATTTCCTGCGAAGCGGCAAGGCGGCGCGGCGCATGCTTATTGGAGATGGGAACGAACTCTTGGAGAATGCTGCCAAAGTCAAGTGCCCGGGCAAATTAGAAAAATTTTCTGTTATTTACTTAATTTTTGCGATGTCGCCGAACCTCGGCTGCTATATGGGATATTTAGAGAACATCTTCTGGAAGATTATTTACGGCGACAAATGACCGAGTACGAATCGGAAAAAAGGTGCCTCATTCGAATAGAGATTTTTATGAACGGGATGAATGCGTCACTTTTAAACTACAACTTTGCCGACTTTTTAGTTCATTTTAATCTGAATGCGGCAACAATACACGCGGGCTGGTCCGACAATGACGTAATTCACAACGATACTATTTCTGATGATGATGCGGAAGCAGCACGCCTCGTGAATCTACTCTTTGAGGCAATAAACGAAAAGAGTTCTTTCAATTCGGATTAAGAGTGCATGTACCAGATGTGGAGTCAGTTGGCAATGGGTCAGCTGACGTTGCGAGATGTTTTTATCTACAGGGCGTCGGCGGCACAGGCAAAACATCAATTTATAATGTTTTGCTGAAATATTTGGAAGGGACAGGTAAACAGTGTCTGGCGGTGGCACACACCGGTATAGCGGCCATCCTATTACGTGGTGGGCGTACCGCCCATTCGGCCTTTTGGCTGCCTTTGATGTTCACGAACAATCTTCTTTCGGGATAAGTAAAGGGTCGTACGAGGCTGAACGTTTCGAACGTGTCCAATTGATTGTTTGGGATGAAATTTCGATGACCAGCCACTACACAATAAACGTCGGAGACCATTTATTACGAAATATACACGATCGGCAGTTTGTTTATTTTGGGCGGTGATCTGCGTCAATTGCTACCCGTTAATAGGGGAAATGCGGCGCAAAAGGAGCACACTTTCATGAATTACAACGCGTGGCCTCAATTTCGAGTAGTAGAGCTAACGGAAAACATGCGCGTCCAACGCGGCGGCGGCGTTTGCAAATTGGTTACTTGAAGTGGGTAACGGAACCCTTGCGGTCGAAGTTCAAGAACGACTTCCTTCCAGCAGTATACAGATACCCAACGAGTGCGTATCGAAGGACGTAGTCAATGACATTTACGGGCGTATATCTGAGATGAGCGTTAGTGCCCGATTTACGGTGCTCTCCGAGCGTATGGTGCTTTGCTCCCTAAACAGGACATGCGACACCGTCAATGATCAGATGATTAATGAATTTCCAGGAGAATGTTTCGTCAGTCTTAGCGTAGATACTGTCGAAACCGATGACGCGGATGATAAAATCAAATATCAAGAAGAAGTGTTAAATTCGCGAGATCACAACGGAATGCCAGGCATGAATTGAGGCTTAAAGTAGGTGTGCCAATCATTCTTTTGCGAAATATATCCATGGAAGATGGATTGGTCAAAGGGGTTAGAATGATCATTAGATCCATGTCGCCGTTTCTGCTCACAGCAGAAATCGTGACCGCTCATCGTGGACGGGTTCACTCTATTCCCAGAATGGATTTGTCCTCTCGCGATCCGCATTTTCCGTTCACGCTGAAACGTCGTCAATTTCTCGTAAAAGTAAGTTTCGCAATGACGATAAATAAATCTCAAGGTCAAACTTTTCAACGAGTCGGCATTTTTATTCCTCCTATAAAATTATTTTTCAACTCCGACATTTCCGCGGAGGACTACCAACACGCTCATAATGTGTGGAGTCAATTTAATTAAAAATCTGGGGGATTACTCCAATTTATATTTAATGACTGACGTGTTGTTATTAACAGACATTTTTTAAGCATTCCGATCAGTTCTAAAACATATAGGCTAGACCCGCCGCAATAGTTTGCTGCTCCTGGTCTGAGTTGGGATACAATATTAACCTTCACCTGGCTTTGCAGACAGACATTTGCAACTGTTAGAGCCCGGTCCAGCTGGTAACGCTGTAAATGCTGAAACGATAGAAGATATTTGGAAGTGTTTATTTACTGATGAGATGATAAATTTAATTGTACATAATACGAACTTGAAGATAGAAGATGAAAGTTTATCATTGGTTGTTGAAGAAAAACAGCAAATAATCAACCATAATCATACTGATGCTATTGAGGTCAGAGCGTATATAGGAATCTTGTATTACAGTGGATTATGGCAATCTGCAGACGTCGATGTTAATCGATTATGGTCAAAAGCCAATGGCCTCACAGTTTACAAATGTGTATTTCCAAGGCACAGGTTTACTTTCTTATCAACTTGTGTTCGTTTCGATAATAAAGACGAAAGAGAAGAAGATGACAGATTTGCTCCGATCAGGAATTTATGGAACATGTTTATAGAAAATTGTAAAAGTAACTACAGCCCGAGTCACGAATGTACTGTTGACGAATAGCTGCTGAGTTTCAGAGGACGCTGTAAGTTCAAAGTTAACATGAAAGATTAGCCGCATAAATATTACACGCGGTGACAAAGTCGAGATGCAATGCTCCGAGTGCAGCTACAAAACCCCCCGACGAGACAAGCTAATACGCCACCTGAAGGCCAAACATGGGCACAGCAATGAATCGGCATCAACATCAGCCCCGAAAAGCATAACACCTCGAAAACGGCAGCACCAGGACAAGCAACCGCTGCCCAGCACCTCCAAGAAGACACGTAACGATGAGCCCGCAGATAACCCGCATAAATGGACTTGTGATTTATGTATTTGATACGTCAATCAAATTTGCGGGGCATCTACGGTCTCAAGCTCATAAGGCCAAGCCGAAGAGACCCGTCGGTGATGGTGTCGTGGAAGTCGCTGGATGCTTCAAGAGGCGAATCGGCAGCCACCGAATCAATGTGGAGCCCGACCAGGTCACAAATATTCCATCATTCCTGGACAACTGCAAGAGTCCGGTTATCAATTTAGTGGATGAGAAATTAAGAATTTTCACAAACGTGAAATTCAATTGCGAATTATTCGCCCACTATGTTAAAGCGCACTTGGATGATTGTGAACGGAGTATAAAATCACTTAATACGAAATATGTAGCCATCAATCCAACAACCGACATTGCAGCAGCTTATGATAGAATATCTGCGACAATTAAAACGAAGAGTGAGGAATTACAGGTAATAATTTAGTTTTCGAAATTATTAGTGCATATATTAAATATAATTGTTATTTCTATTATACTGTTCGTAACGTTTGTTGTAGGAAACAAGTAGCGGCTGGACGTTGGAGGCGGTCTCGCATCTGACAATAGATGTAGCCAAGAATACGCCCATTCGTGGATCTAGTTATATTGATTTACCAGGTGAGAAAAAAAAATCACGACTTAATTATCACAACTCTGTTTTTTTTTTTATTTGCAGCACAAATTAAGCTTAAGAAAGCCTGCATCAACATCAAAAATGATGACAACATGTGCCTGGCATGGTACATCACCGCTGCCCTCCACCTCGTAGATGTTAACCACGACAGAACGTCCAACTATCCGCATTACGCAACTGCATTAAACCTTGCCGGCATTGATTTCCCATGTAAGTTGAAAGATTTGTCGAAAATTGAGAAACTAAATGCTCTTAGCCTAAACGTTTACGGTTTGGAATATTGCTGGGACACCAGTAAATATAATGTTATTGGCCCCATCTATCACACTAGTAGTAAACGCTACACGCACATTAATTTATTATTAATTGAGGATGGAGTAAAATCTCATCATGTGCTGATCCAAAATATGTCCCGGTGAAATCACAAATTTCAAAGCATAAAGAAGCAAAATATTTATGCGACGGTTGTTTTACATTTTTCACTTAGGCAGCCGCATTAGCGTCCCACTCGCAACATGATTGTGGTAAGGTGTGTACGGTGATGCCGACTTCTGAATTGAAGCGATGTAGGACCGGCGAAATGGTACCGGGCAATATTTCAAAGTTTTTAAATCACAGCAAAAAAATGAAAGTTCCATTTGTTATTTACGCAGATTTTGAGTGCATTTTAAAACCTATAGATTCATGTGAGCGCAGCAGTGAAGCATCATTCACAAACATAACACATATACACTCGCCGTACAGTTTCGCGTATAAAGTTAAATGTTCTTATGATGAGTCGCGAAATAAATCCGAAATTTACATCGGTGAAGACTGTGCTAGAGTGTTTGTGGACCAAATCACTGCCAACGCTCACAGAATTTACAACAATCATTTCAAACATATAGTACCAATGAACAAATTATCCACCGACGAACAATTCTCACTCAATAGCGCCACAGAATGTCATATTTGTGAGGGTGTGTTACCACCTGCTGAAAAAGTTACAGACCATTGTCACTTAACAGGGAAGTTTGTTGGTGCCGTGCAAAATAAGGAAAAATATATATCATTTACGAAATGGATTAAAGTTGACGATGTGCAGGGAGTTCAGTGCACCGAGATGTCCATGGTAAGCAAAAACAATTTCAATGGCATTATGGTAAATTCCACACGTGCGTCCTCAGCATATTTCAATAACATAAATAAAGGCGCACTACTGGCACGAATTGTTTATGCATTATCATATGTATTGTAAACAGCGGACACCTGTGTTATTATAAACAACACATAATTATTAAACGTTCGATTAATATATAAGCTAATGTAATTAATCTTAAGAAAACATATAGATATAATCATCGTACAACTTAAACCACTGTATCATTGTATTATAAGACATGAGATCAGTAAAGATTAGAAGAAGACTACCCTGAAACATTAAGTATCGTCTTGATCCACGACCCTCCGTTCACCTACCGACTACACCCCGTAGTACCAGGACCAGTAACTATTACAACGAGTATATGAATAAAAAAGGTGAGAAACATACCCGCAACATTAAATTACAGCTCTTAGACAGCTTTAAATTCAATAGACAAATTAGCAAAAAATCTTAGTCGCGATCAATTAGTTGAAATTTCCAAATTTTATAAGTCAGATGACGAATTTAAATTATTGACGAGGAAGGGCGTTTTCCCATACCAATACATGGATTCTATTGAGCGACTCCTAGAGACTAAATTGTCCCCTAAAAAAATGTTTTTTAATTCCCTAACAAATACACATTGAATGACTACCAACATGCTCATAAAGTATGGAGTCAATTTAATTGTAAAACGTTGGGGGATTATTCCAACCTATATCTAATGACTGACATACTTCTGCTAGCAGACATTTTTGAAGGATTCCGATCAATGTGTGTTAAAACATATGGGCTAGACCCAGCACAGTATTTTACAGCAGCGGTTCTAAGTTGGGATGCAATGTTGAAGTGCACGAAAATTGAGTTAGAATTGTATATTGGAGTCTTATTTCGAGTGTCATCGAGTGCGGACGTATTTACCAGCGAATCTGTGAATTTAATTAACAGTCAGTTTTTGTTTAGTTTTTCTTCCGTGCCTAAAGACTAAGTGCATATGGATGTCGACATAGGGGGCGGGAAACCGCCCCCACGTAAGTCTTCTGATAAATATCCCGCGATAGAAGATTTAGTTGCAGCGAACCCGCAAATTAGCGAGGTCGGAAATGTGGTACAAAAAGCACACGTGCCGGCCGCGACGACCGAGTCGAGCGCTCAAGCAAAAAACGTTTATAAAAACGTTGATTTTAATATTAAATATGATAAATCAAATTCTTCGCCATACACAATTTATATGGAACATTCCGGAAAGGAACTAAGAAAATTACACCCTATGAGAGTAGGGTCCTATCTAAAATCGTTAGATACAGTAAAAAACAATATTATTAATGTAAATGCCATTGGCAGAAATAAAATAAAAGTAGTTGTAGATAATTTAATCGCCGCAAATACTCTAGTAAACAATGCATATTTGAAAACTAATGGCTTAATAGCATATGTACCACGCCATTGTGTGGAACGTAGGGGTATCATTAAGGGGGTAGACACATTTTTTAGTGACGAAATTATTCTAAGGGATATCATTTCTGATGTAAAGGTTACAAATGTTAGAAGAATGTTTAGATGGGTAGCTGAGACTAATGAAAAAGTGCCCAGAGAAATGGTCATCGTAAACTTTAAAGGGAATAAATTGCCAGAGCGAGTATACATCAATTACAACACTTTCGAAGTTCAATGTTATATTGCACCAGTCATTCAATGTACTAAGTGCCTACACTACGGGCACACAACTCATATGTGTAATTCTAGTAAAACTTTGTGTAGGAAGTGCTCAGAAGAACACCCGAAAGAAGATACATGCACGAGTTTAGTGTATAAATGCATTAATTGTAGTAGCAATGACCACTTTTCTACTTCTAGAAAGTGTCCTAAATATTTGGAACAAAAGAAAATTAAGCAGATTATGTCCATGAACAATGTATCATTTAGGAAAGCTGAAAAAATAGCTGAATACCCATCTTTTGCAACTATCGCTCTGCGTAATAGCTTCGCGGCACTAGATAATCAAATTGATTTTCCTAATTTACCAACAGAAAATAATCAGACAATTTTTGACCCTATTACAAATACTCAAAATATAAACCGAAAGGGTACGCCCGATTATCAAAAGTCCAATTCTTCTTCAATAAATAAAACAACCCAAAATAAAAAACGTAAATTAATTTCTGCATCTAGCAGAAATAAAGAAATTTTATGTTATCCTCAACACCCATCATCCACTTACACTTTTTCAGCAGAAAGTCAACCCTCAACCTCTACAGAAAAGCTGGATACGTCCAGCATTTCAAAGGGTGGCTTAACACAATTTTTAAATGACTTAGGTCGATTTATTGATATTTTAGAAAGAAAAAATTCTAATATAAATGAGAATTCAAAATTAAGACAGCTAAAACAATTCATCAGCGGATATTTAGATCACTCTGTAGTCGAACCTCATATTCGAAATGGCGCATCTGAAAATAATGCAATGGAATTGTAGATCCATTAATAGTAACAAAAACAGTTTTATGTCTTTTTTAAGAAAAGATAATTATGATGTTATTTTAATCTCGGAATCTCGGCTAAAGCCTAATAAAATATTTAAAATTCCAAATTATAACTGCTTACGCAAGGACCGGCCAGACGGCAAAGGGGGAGTTCTAATTTTAATAAAAAATAATGTTAAGTACAAAGAAATTAATTTAGATAAAAAGACTTTTAATACTATAGAAATGTGCGGAATTGAACTTTTTACAAATGGTGGCAGCATAAATATAATATCAGTTTATCGAGCACCAAATAAAAGTATCTCAAAGAAACAATATGAAGACATTTTTAAAAACCTTCCAAGACCCCTTTTACTAGGTGGTGATCTTAATGGTCACCATCCACTCTGGAGATCCAATCACTCCACCCCTGCAGGCAAACTTTTAGTTGATAGTCTAGGTGAAACAGACTTAGTAGTTTTAAACAATGGAGATCCAACTAGGATAGCTGCTCCCACTGACAATAAATCCGTTGTAGACATAACGTTAGCCTCACCAGGTCTAGCGCTCCAAACCATGTGGGAAATTACAGAGGATACTCTGGGATCAGATCATCTACCCATTATTATCAATATTAATTATGAACCGCAAATAATATTAAAAAATAAAACTACGCGAATTTGGAACACACATAACGCGGATTGGCTACAATATCAACAGCTAACATCAATCACAAATCATCTAGACAGTACGCCGGAAGAAATACTTACTAAGAGCGCAAATTGTTGTATACCTCTAATTAATGTTAATAAAGTCGATTACATATCTAAGCCTAAATGGTGGGACAAGGAATGCGACACTTTAGTTTTAGAAAGGCGTCATCAACTTAATAGGTACAAACAAACATACAACATAAATGAGTATATACTATGTAGGAAAGTTATGGCTAAGGTAAAACGAATATTTAAACAAAAGGCGAAACAGTCATGGGTTGATTTGTGTAGCTCCCTTAATAAAAATACGCCTATTAATAAAATTTGGAGGACAGCAAAAAGAATTTCAAATAAAAATATCACTACCGCTGCACCTATACCTGATCACCTGTTTGAAGAATTCCTGTGTAATGCAGCTGCGCCATCAGTGCAAAACTGTGAAAGTTCAATATATACTAACGGTAATCACCCCATAAATAAGAAAATATCAATTGAAGAACTAGATTTGGCCCTGATGAATGGAGAGAATACTGCGCCGGGTATAGACGGCATTACCTATGATATGATTAGATATGCGCATAAGTCTTATAAAAATTTCTTATCAATGAAATGAGTAGTTATATTGAATCTGGCTCAAATAATTTAACTCACAAAAAAATACTTTTATTTCCCATTGTGAAGCCTAAGAAAGATAAATCGAAAAGCGCATCATACAGACTAATATCACTTTTGCCATGCACTTACAAGACCTATGAAAGAATTATTAAAACTAGACTAGAGTGGTGGCTAACTCAAAACAATAAATTACCCAAAAACCAATTTGGTTTTCGCAGAAATATGGGTACACTTGATGCTCTCTCCACCTTAGTCACGAACATTCAAAATACCTTCGGTAAAAACGACTATCACTTTGCAGTTTTTTTGGATCTCGAGGGAGCATACGATAGTGTTAATCTAGATATTTTAGAATCAAAGCTCATTTCTATGGGAATCCCAAATGATGCAGCTAAACATATTATTGATTTATATAGGAATAGGCAAATCTTTGTAAAAAACAACAACAATGAATATCTGGGACCCAGAATTACCTCCAAAGGACTCCCGCAGGAATCTGTTTTATCACCATTTTTATTTAATGTTTATACTGCTGATTTGCACGAGGCAATAGCATGTAATATCATACAATATGCAGATGATATATGTTTGCATTTCCAAGTGTCTACTATTTCTCAAGGCATACGAAAAGCAAAATTAGTAATTCAACAATTTATTAACTGGACACATCAGAACGGTTTTTCCACATCACTAGAAAAATCAGCAGTGGTGATTTTTTCTAGACACCGAGTCACAAGGCACCGTAGTGTAAAAGTGAATGATGTACAAATAAAAATTGTGAATTCCTTCAAATATCTGGGTATGATTCTTGATGCCAAATTAACATACAGATTGCACATAAACTACATTAAAGAAAGGACTGAGAGAGGTATTAACTTGCTAAAAGTGGTCAGAAAAACTCATTGGGGCTCAGACCCTAAAACAATACTTCTTTTTTATAAAGCCTATATACGGTCTATTTTGGACTATGGGTGTACTTTATACGGTTCTGCGTGTAACACATTATTAGCCCAATTAGACAAGGTTCAGAATAAGGTATTACGCATATCCATCGGAGCGATGATGTCCTCGCCCATTGAAGCTATTTTAGCTGAAAGCAATCAACAACCACTCCAGTATAGAAGACGACATTTGGCAGTTAAACACTTAAACAAAATACGTAGATTAGACATGAAGGAATTAGAGGTATCAATAAAAGGTTTATCTATAGCAAATTTTACTAATAAATATTGGTTCAAAAAGAATGATCCACCTTTAACACGTGCTTTTGCAGACTTAAATAATAGGAAACCTTTGCGACACTCTATCTTCAGTGTTAACTACAATAATATATTGATAACGCCAACTGTGCATATTCCGCAATACACAAATTTTAACGCTTCAAACCAATTAATAGTTCAGGAAATAACGCAACAGTATGAGACTTTTACCATAATTTACACAGACGGATCCAAATCCACCAACGGTGTGGGATGTACCTTTCTCATACCCAGTATAAAGTATCACCAGTCATTTAAACTAGGAAAGGTATCAATCTTTACAGCAGAAGGACAAGCTATAATATCTGCAATCGAATGGGCTTGTCTAGAAAAAAAAAATATTATAATTTTAAGTGACTCCTTATCAGTTCTAAAGGCAATAAAAAACCGGTCAATAAGGAAATATAACAGCCCTATAGTCTTCAAAATAATGGATCGGGAAAGGAAGCTAAATGAATTAGGTTTCAAATGCATATTTATATGGGTCAAAGCACACGTGGGAATTCCCGGGAACGAAGCTGCCGATAAATTAGCAAAAGAAGCATGCTCTAAATTGTCAGTCGATATTGAAGATTTATCATCTGAAGATATAATAGCGCAATATAAGCACGAAGAACATATAAAATGGAAAGCGGAGAGGAAAGAAATTAAGGAAAGACATTCGTCGCATTACTTCCTAATTCATCCTGATTTTCCAAACAAAGTAGATCATATTTTTCTCGATAATTTTAATACATATGCGACAACCACAATAACTAGAATGAAAATAAACCACGGTAAATTTCCAGCACATTTGTTCAAACTAAACTTAATAGACTCCCCTTTATGCCCATGTGGTGCCTATGGTGACTTAAATCACATTATATTACAGTGCTCCAATTACGACTCGCAAAGAAATAATTTCATAAAGAGTTTATTGAAAATTGGAATACAACTACCACTAAACATCACACATCTTTTAGCACTTCAGAATACTAAGGTACATATGCTAATAATTCAATTCTTTCAAGACATAAAATACAAAATATAAAATTATGTATATAGGTATACACAAGTAGACATAAGTACTCAGAGATCATTAACAACCTCATAACTCTAGTGTAAACCTTTCCATGGGTCTACTCCTGTTTTTTGTATAGTCCGAAGACCATGACGACCCTCATCGGCAAATATTCCTACCTTGTGGCCTGTGTCTCATTCATATTTCATATTTAGTTTTTAAGGAAAATACATATATTTTTAAAACGACCGGTAGTGGCAGATGGCCAAGTAGCCGACGCCAAAAAACAACAAAAAAAAAAATTGTATATTGATATGCATCATTTTATTAAGTAAGGGCATACGTGGGGGTATTTGCCAATGTTCCCTCCGTTATGCTCAAGCTAATAATAAATATATGGATAATTATAATGCAAATAATGCAACCCTACCCAGCTCATATTTATCATATAGGGATGCTAATAATTTGTATGGATGGGCAATGTCTCAATTCCTACCATATAAAGGTTTTAAGTGGCTATCGGGAAATGAAATTTCTAATTTAAATGTCTCGAGTATACCCGATGACTCACCAACAGGATATATTTTGGAGGTTGATTTGGAATATCCTAGAGATTTACATTGTATGCACAATGATTTACCGTTTTTGGCTGAAAACATGGTGCCACCCGGCTCTAAATTCAAAAATCCCAAATTAATCCCATCACTCAACAATAAGCGAAAATACATTCTCCATTATAGAAATTTAAAACAAGTTTTGGCGCATGGCTTAACATTAACAAAAGTTCACCGAGTGATTGGTTTTGAGCAATCGAATTTTCTTAAAAAATATATTGATTTAAATACAGCATGCGACAAGCAGCTAAAAATGAATTTGAAAAAGATTTTTCAAGTTGATGAACAACTCTGTTTTCGGTAAAACAATGGAGAATGTAGATAAGCGGGTTGATGTCAAGTTGGTGACTGATTGGAACGATATCGGTAAAAAAGACGTGGTGCTCAAAGCTTAACAGCGAAGCTAAATTCTAAATCCGTATCAATATTTTGTGAAAATCTTGAAAGTCATTTATGATAAGCCAATGTATATCGGGTTTTCAGTTTTAGATTTATCGAAACTTTTAATGCATGATTTTTATTATAACTTCGTTAAGCCCAAATATGGTGAGAATGTGAGGCTATGTTATATGGATACTGATAGCCTCACACTTTTATTTCAAACACATAACATTTATGCTGACATGAAGCAACACTTAGATAAATTTGATACATCAAACTTTGAACCTAGTAATCCATATAACATACCTCTACAAAATAAGGCGGTGTTGGGGTTTATGAAGGATGAGAATGGTGGTTGTGTAATGACTGAGTTTTGTTGGGCTGCGGGCGAAAATGTATGCAAACCATGTAAATGATGAATGGAACAAAAAGGCTAAGGGTGTAAAAAAATATCCGTTGACGATTATAAACGCTCACTGTTTGATTCTGCGCTCATTTACCGTAAACAAAATTTATTTAAAACTATTAACCACACTGTTCACTTAATTACACAAAATAAATTGGCACTATCATCAAAGGATGATAAACGTTAAGGCGCGTATCCACCAACGCAACATAGACCAACATACTGCAACAACAAAATGTTTTAAAGTAAAAGTTGGCGTGTGTTGCATAATGTTGCACCATGTTGCGGTATGTTGATGTCGCATTAAACAAAAGTTGGTGTTTGTTGCATGTTTCGCTTAAGAGCGGTAAAGATCAAAAGAAAGTATGCAACATTCCATATTCAGTCGTAAATGTTTCGTCAGTGGAGACGGGTTGTTGCAAGTCGGGTCTTGTTTCTGTTGCTTATTTTATTAATAAACACCAGCATGGCGTTTAAGTGGACTGCAGAAAATTGCATTAACTTAATTGAAAACTATAAACAATATCCGTGTCTATGGGAAAGCATAGACATGAAATACAAGTGTAGAGAAGCAAAAAACGATGCTTGGAGTGCGATTTGTTCATCTGTAGGGTGTGAAAAAGAAGATGCAAAAAGAAAAATGAGAAATTTAGTGGCGCAATTTTATAGAGAACGGAAGAAATATCGTCAACTGAAAAAATCTGGAGCTGGTGCCTAGTTCGTCCATGCAAAGAAGGAGGACTTACGGGTAATACGGTAAGTGTATAGCAATTTTCCTTTATATACTGTAATTACGATAGAAAAAATTTGTTCCTCACTCTTAGTCTTGTAGAAACCCGATTCAATAATAATATAATACAGACTATCAATGTTTATTTAAAGTAACATTCATTACACCAATATGGTCATTAATTAAGAAAAAAATTAGAAGTTTTTTTGCCACGAAACCATTCCGATTGGCGTTGAAAAATAATGCGTGTATTCCTCTCTAACATCTTTTGCTGCATCGGATGTTTTTCGGCCCATTTTCCGAAAAGAACTGTAGCTTGAATGTCCCTGTTGTGTCCTCCATGATCCACTTACATGTTCTCCTGTATCTTTGTCCTCTGAGTCAAATGTCCCAGGAGGATTATAGGGTGTTTTAGAAGTTGAACTATTTCTAAGGAAGTTATGAAGGTAAACACAGGCTGTAACAACTTTTTCAGCTTTTTCTGGCTCTACAAGCAATGGTTTACTTAATACTCTAAATTTTGCAGATAAAATTCCAAAAACATTTTCTGATATTCTCCTTGCCCGACTAAGGCGATAATTAAATATTCTTTTAGGACAGCTTTTCTCTTGTGTACCTGGGTAGGGTTTCATTAGATTAGGTAATAATGGGAATGCATTGTCACCCAAAAATACATAAGGCATTGGTTTGATGCGTCCGGGCAAAGAATTATCTATAGGCAAATTAAGTTTGCAACTCAATAGCAACTACTTTTTGAACAATGGATTGTCAAAAACTCCTCCATCAGATATACGCCCTTGACAACCAATATTAAAATATAAGAAATTATACTTTGCATCCATAACGCCAAAAAGAACAATGCTAAAATAGCCCTTATAGTTAAAAAAATCACTGCCACTTTTCTTAGGCGCTTGTATCGTGATATGTTTTCCGTCCATTACTCCAACACATTGAGGAAAATTCCAAATTGCGTTGAATTCATTTGCCACTATTTTCCATTCGTCTTCATTTGTAGGCAACTGTAATTTAAAGAAAATTATTAAATAAAAGCTAAATTTATTTATTTATTATTTTTAATTTAATTTAATCAAGGGCTAAACATATGTATTTTTTTGTAGGAACTTCACTCCTCAAACAGCTCTGAGGATGATGATCAAGAGAAAGACGATAACGAAACGCAAGATATTAGCCAGTCTTTAAGAGAAGATGATCAGTTTTCAACACAACAAGAAAATATGCAGCCTGAAATATATCAGGATGATATACGATCAAACAGTAACAATATCGATAAAATAGACGATAGTGTACAGCTTCAAAACGAAATACAAACATCTACTGTTAATAAAAAGCCCGAGGGAAATCCGCAAACCATCGAGAAACCGGACGAAAATTTTAAAAGACCAAAGAAAAGGCGAGCTACCCAGAATGTAAATCAAGAAAGACAAGAAGAGGCCTACATGTTCTTGAAAGATTTACAACAAAAGCATCTGTTGAAAGATAGTTGCAGCGTATTCGGAGAACATGTGGCATGTAAAATGAGACGCTTAAAAACCGAGCACGCCCAAAACACAGTCGAACATTTGATTGGAAATATATTGTGGGAAGCCTCAACCGGCAAATATGACGAACCATATTCGAGCCATGGATCACCTTATTTATACATGTCAACAACATCACCGTCGACATCATCAGTGACACCTTCACCTTTGCCATCGCCACTTCAGAGCAACATTCAAGAACCAGAAAACGACGGTGACATTATTTACACTGCTTTGTCATCTCTTATGTAGTTTGTTTCATTTTTAAAAGAATAGTTCATCTCAGTTACTGCTATAATTAGTTATGTGGAATGTTATTCTTGCCAAAGTTCTCAGACGTATCTGTATGTATTTTTTTTTTGTTGAATATATTTTTATTACCATTTATTAAGGCTGATTATTCAACACTTACCTTAATTTGATCCTCTAGAACTAATATAATAGCATCACATACTTCTGGCACAATCTTAGAAATAACTTGCTTTGAAATCTTAAATAAGTACATCAGACTATGATATGAATCACCTGTGGCCAGAAAACGTAATGTTACAGCTAATCGCTCTTGAGGGGATATAGCTTTCCTGTAATTTGTATCTGCTTTGCGTATCATAGGTTCAATCTTCATAAGTAACAGCTCCATATCACAGCTAGACATACGCAAGAAGTTTTTGAAGCTTCCATCTGTACGAAGTTCTCCTGAAAGGTCATCATTTCTTAAATCCTCCAACAGTTCATTTCCACTATGAACCCTTCGCTTTTGTAAACTTGGACGAATCCAGTATCTATACTTTCTTTTTCGTGATGTACCTGCACCAATCACTACACAAGCAGCAGCTGCCATCATTATTACGTCTTCTTCGTTCCACATGTTGATGTATATCACAGCAGTGTAGACACAATGTTGCATCCAAGTTTATAGAAACTAAACAAGTAGCAACATAAAGCAACAAAGTTATTCTGGTGTAGACAGTTAGTTTACCGAAGTTGTCAAATTTATTTTCAAATGCGCAACAATGTGCAACACAAAAGTTGCAGTATGTTGGTCTATGTTGCGTTGGTGGATACACGCCTTTATATTTGTGAAAATGGAGTAAACACGTTACCTTGGGAGCATCGCGACATACAACATAATTGTTAACTTTCACAGTTTTCGATAAGTGTTTTTACTTATATGCATGATAACCATTTTTCTGTTGTACAGTATCCATACATTCTAGTCACTATTTATTTGATATTTATTTATTATCATAATTTTCACATATATCATAATCGATTTATTGAATGATACTGAGAGAGTTTTTAATATGTATTTAGTCATAATAATGAAACGACTGAAGCATAATTTATTTAATAACTATGGTTCAGTTTATATGTATTTAATAATAGTAATTTATTTGTGGCTAATGACACACACTCACGCACACACAATTTATTTATTTGTATATATAATCGACTTATATGTTTAATTTATGTATGCTCACTAGCATTTATTTACAATCTGTACAGTTTTTGAGATTGGTTTTCCCACGGGGTTTTCTCAGTCTCTTGTTATGATAAAAGAATGTATGATAAATTTCTTCTCATAACAAGGTGTATACCAAGAGCTTAATCATAATAATGGGGGGCGAATAAAACATAGTTTCCCCCCTTAAGGGGTCTGGCCACCTTGGTCGCTCGGAAAATGTTTTTTTTTTTCTAAATTCATAAACTCTGAAGTATAAATGATTTTTGTTTTATTTTTTTTACACAATGTAGATAATAGTTTGAAGAATGTCTGACATATTTTTTAATGAAAAATATTAAAAAATGGCGGCGCTGTATACATTTCCCGGGAGTCCCTCCGCACAAGAGGGGGGGACGTGGCGTCATCGATATCTCTGTTCATTTACATCTGAAAACAAAAACAGAAAAAAGAGCATATTTGTGGATAGTGTAGTTACGACATGACGTAGCGGTTTCTTTTTTTTCGACTATTTCGGAGATTGTGGTGAGCTGAAAAAAAAAGTTATTTTTTCACCTAAATTTTACGACAAAAAAGTCAACAAAAAAAAAAACTAATCAAGTAATCGCAAAAATCCTACGTCACGCTTTACATAATGTATCTCAAAGTATTGTGTTAAAATTTCAGAGGAATCGGACTGATAGTTTACTAGATTTCGATGACGCCAGTTCTGAAAATGTAGTTTCGAGATAAACGCAAAAGAAAGTAAGTGTACGTTATATGATCAAAATTGATTTCAGAATGCTTAAATTCTACAATGGTTGTGGAGAAAATGAATTACCTGTTGGTTTACACGATACACAACAGGGCAGTTCCACAATAGCGCAGGTGCGTTTGCGCCGGGTCGTCGTGCGAGTCAAATCGCGCGGTCTCCGTGCGAGTCGAACCGCGCGGTCGACCGCCCGCAGCGGCTCCACTCTCCTAACGAAAAATACCTATAACTTCGACAATTTTACGATTTTCAGTACCGCCAATGTCTTAAAATGTTTGTAACATTTCAAACTTTATTATAAAAAAATAAAAAATAAATGAAAAAAAATTAAAATTCATGGTGGCCAGACCCCTTAATGTCATCATTAATGGTGGTAACCTCAATTGAACCTGATTTTATGAGAATTTATTATGATTAATGAGGTTTTAATTGGTGGTATGACATTCCTAAATTGATTTTAATTAATCTGCAATTAGATCTAGGGGGAGGGTAATGACCAGAATTAATTGATTTTAATTGAGGTGTCTGGACCAAGTCACAGAGGTGGAGTCTAGAGGTACGCGCCCACTTATCCGCGCCGACCGAGCCGCACGCGTCGCAAGATTCGCAAGAAAATATCCTTTGCATTGTTCTAAATGAGAGTGCGCTCACTACCTCGAGTCGCATGGTTCGCACTGCCGTAAATGCGGCCAGCATTCTTGAAAAGAATATATTTCTTCGGTGCGTGTGATGCGGACTGATGTATGACAAACTTCCGAGTAGTGAGCGCAGGTTGCCACTCGTTTAACTGCAGTAGTGTTGTTGTTATCGCGTGAGCAATTATGGATGATACAGTATTAATTACGTTAGTACAAAATTACGAAGAATTATATAATTTGAAAAATTCGCAGTATGCCAATCATCAGCGAAGGGATAATATTTGGGAGGAGATAGGAAATATAATGAAATTATCAGGTAAGTACATAACCTTTATTTCAAAACATTGAAAAAGAACTTTACATTAAACACGTTGTTTTCCGATACGGACTTTATCCAATTGCCACGTTATCGAGCCTGCAGGAGAATTAAAATATGTTGTAAATTCGTCTCTAATCCTTAGCGCAGCGCTGCATGCATTTCCACCAATTCCTTGTAAATTTTGCAAACCGTCAACATTGGAAACGTCAACTTGTTTTAAGTCACTTTCAGTCCAGTGGCAAATATCGTTCCTCAAATAGTTGTGTAGACAGCAAGCAGCGAGAACAACCAAATTACTTTGTTCATGAGATAAACATAATCTGTGTTCGAAAATTCGAAATTTTTTCATCAAGATACCGAATGCGTTTTCTGAAACATTTCGCGCTCGGCTAAGTCTGTAATTAAAAACCTTCTTTCGTTCATCACCTTGGGCTGCTTCTCGTGAATACGGTCTCATCATATTTGTGCGCAACGGGAATGCTTCGTCGCCAATTATTAGGTGCGGTAGAACTTGGTTACTTCCAGGTAGCGGTTTGTTCGATGGAAATCCAAATTTATTCTCAAGCAATCGTTTTCCAAAATTTGAATATTTAAAAATACTGCCATCTGAATTTCTCCCACATGCCCCAACATCTACCACTATAAATTTATAATTCGCATCTACTAAGCACAGCATAACAATGCTAAACGTTTTTTTGTAGCAAAAAAAATTGTGATCCTGTGTTTGGAGGGGCTTGAATTACTACGTGTTTTCCGTCCATAATAATAACATTTTGTCCAAATGGCTTCACAAGTTGAATAAACAATTTCTCTTACAGTAGTTTCACCAAGACGGTAATTGAATGCCAGGGACCTAAAGGAGTTTCCCGTTGCTAAATATCTAAAAAAAAAAGATCTGTATTAGAATACGATTAGTTCAAGTTCTCCATTTTTGGTAGGTTATAGAGGGCACTTAGAGGAACTCAAATCAGCTCTGGCCGAATATTTTACTATCTTTCCTGCACTAGATGGAAAATGAGAAAAATTGGTGTTAAATATTTTTTTGCGTTTCAGGTAAAACGTGTCGCGAACGATGGACACGAATACACGAAAATCACCGCAAAGCACTGAACTTGCGTAAAACCAAAAGTGGCCAAGCCTCAAAGGAAATTAAAACCCCAAAGTTTGATAAAGAATTGACATTTTTGGTACCATACCTATTTGACGAAGAAAGCAGGTATTCAAATATCCCAAACCCTTCGAGCCAGGCATCACCAAGCAGTGAAGGAGATGAAAGTGAGCACGCTGGAGACTATTGCAGCCAATCAGTATCCAGAGATACATCGCTTTCTTGGGTGGGTTCTGCAACATCATCCAGTCGTTCTGCAACTTCCATCCCTTTTAACGAACGCAAAAAGCGCAAATTCGGTATGCAGCCAGCGTCTGCAGCTACTGTATTATAAGATTACTTGGAAACAAGAAAACGCCAATCTCTAAATAGTGCTACTGAAAGTGAGGACGCCTTAACAAAAATTTTCTCGTCCATGGCTGAAACGGTTAAAGGATTTTCGCTAAAGGATCAGCTTGACATTAAATCCAAACTGTTTCAAATGGTAACTGCGTAGAGTTGAGGATGCTCTCATGTGAAACAAATGCAGAGGGACCACAAAGTTCGCTGCACGTGCCAGTTGTCTCCCCACAAAATCTACAATCTGTCTCATCTGCTGCTTCTTTCAACCCTCAAGCTCAAACCTTAAACAGCGAAGACATTTCTCAGCGGGAATCTTATCAGTCCAGCTATTATGATTTAGATCAGTGATGGGGAAACTACGGCCCGCGGAAAGGTTTAATCCGGCCCGTTTAAGAGTGCCGTCGTGAGAATGTTTGAACGCGTTCTTACTTCGTAATGTGACGACCCGCATAAAAACTACCTGCGGCGATATTCAAAACACAATAGTATTCTGGACAAATCCATCCGACCTAAACAGATGACTCATCTTCGCTCGAAACTTCCAGACACTCTCGCAGGTAGGTATAAATACAAGCGAGGCCGCCCGAAGATCAGTTAGTTAGCGACTTAGTCAGTCATCTGCAACGACCCGCTGTGACTCGAGTAATTGTTTGTGTAATCCCCCAAACTCCCAGTGCCTCAACAAACTCCCGCGTAAGAGCATTAGATAGCAGTAAGCTTTCGTCAATTGCGTTTCTGTGTGTTGTTCTCCGTAGTAGGTAACGTCTAAAATGGATGTTAAAAAAGAAAAGTGGATTCAGAATGTCGAGTTTTTAAAGAAGAATGGACGTGGAAATATTTCTTTACTTTATTTAAAGAAAAACCTGTGTGCTTACTTTGCAATACAACTGTTGCAGTTTTAAAAGAATATAACATTCAACGCCATTTCAAGAGCAAACATGAAAACCACTCCTACTCATCGTTAAGTGAAGAGGTGAAAAAAATTAAATCGAAAGATTTAATAAAAAATTTATCAAGTCAACAACAATTATTTCAGAGAGTTAATCATTCTCAAAGATAAGCTACGAAAGCCAGTTATGTGTTGGCTTATAATATTGCTAAATATTAATATTACTGGTTGTTGAAATTGGGCACTTGGTAGGTTTCACAAATTTTATACTTTTTATTCCGACTAGTTTCGATTGTTACATCATTATCTAGGAATGAATACAGGGGAAAATAGTTTCGCTTATATATTAAAATTGTCCATTCAGGTAATTAGGGCGGTCATTATTGGAGAACTCCAGATGTCATCATTTTCATTTACGACGTGTTTTCCCCGCTTTAGCGCTTTGTTGATCTCTAATCCTTCTCGGAGATTTAAATTTCGGCCCTTATTACCTGTATGTAATATTTTAAAATTATTTTCTTCGAAGAAGTGGTTATTTGTGATGCAATGTTTGGTAAAACCGGTGGTGCCTTTATTGTCTAAAAAAAAGCCATACTAGACAATAAAGGCACCACCGGTTTTACCAAACATTGCATCACAAATAACCACTTCTTCGAAGAAAATAATTTTAAAATATTACATACAGGTAATAAGGGCCGAAATTTAAATCTCCGAGAAGGATTAGAGATCAACAAAGCGCTAAAGCGGGGAAAACACGTCGTAAATGAAAATGATGACATCTGGAGTTCTCCAATAATGACCGCCCTAATTACCTGAATGGACAATTTTAATATATAAGCGAAACTATTTTCCCCTGTATTCATTCCTAGATAATGATGTAACAATCGAAACTAGTCGGAATAAAAAGTATAAAATTTGTGAAACCTACCAAGTGCCTAATTTCAACAACCAGTAATATTGAAAATTGCATCGATAAACTTCGTTTACCTATTGACAAGCCATGTAATGTAACTACAGATGGTGCTCCTAATATGGTTGGAATCAATCAAGGATTTGTTGGGAAATTTAATTCTAAGTATCCGGAAAATGATGTTGTTTTTTGCATTGCCTGATACATCAGGATGCTCTCTGTAAATCGGCTTTAGATATTGACCATATACTTAATATTGTTGTAAAACTAGTAAATATGATTCGTTCCAGAGGATTATTACATCGCCAGTTTCAACAGTTTTTGGAGTCCGTACATGCTGAGCATTCCGATATCCTGTATTATTCAAAAGTTCGTTGGTTAAGTGCTGGAAAAGTATTTGAAAGAATTTGGGATTTAAAAGACGATATTGTAAATTTTCTTCTTGATAAAGACATTTATAATCAATTTGACGTCTTAGAAAACGAAACGTGGCTTTCTGATTTCGCTTTTTTCACAGACCTCCTCGTACACATGAATAAACTTAATCTCAAATTGCAAGGAAAAAATCAGTTTCTTCACGATATTTGGCAATACCTGAAAAGTTTCAAATTACAGTTATTATTATTTGCTAATCAGATCTCTAAATCTGATTTTTCTCATTTTCCAAGAATACAATCTTTAAAATTCACTATATCAAACAATAAGATTAAAAAATACGAAATTAATTTGAGAAAACTATCTACAGAATTTGAAAGGAGATTTCAGGACTTGAGAAAAATGGAACCAGAGTTTAGTATTTTTGCGACCCCATTCAATGTTAATTACGAAGAAGTTGATGCAAAATTTCAACTTGAGTTAATAGAACTGAACTGTAATACTCTCCTGAAACAAACTTTTCATACAGTACCATTACTAGAATTTTATAAAAATTTAAATCCAGATAATTTCCCAAATCTAATTACTCATGCAATGAAGATAATGACAATGTTCGGCTCATCTTATATATGCGAACAAATCTTTTCAACAATGAAGCTTAGGAAAACTTCTTTAAGAAACAGAATTACAGATGAGCACCTTTCATCAGTTTTAGGAATTTCTGCTTCGCAAATGGAACCGGACTATGATGAAATTTTGATGAAACAGTCTCAATTTCATTTTTCTCATGCACCATCAACCAGTAATGACACCAGAAAATAAAGTGATAATACTTCACATCAAGAACTACACTAAATTCATTTTATATTTTGTGCTTATGATTTTGTTACCTTTTGCTTTTTTACTATTAAAATAATAAGTGTATGTAATAATATATGTATATGTTTATAGAACACATAAATTAGTTAACGATTAAGCATTGTTCTTTGGCCCGCTACGATTGTCTAGTTATTACAAATGGCCCGTCTTAAAAAAAGTTTCCCCACCACTGATTTAGATTATCACAGAAGTTATGAAGGTGACCAATAAGTGTAATATTTTCTTTTCGCCATTTTTTCTTTATAATAATAAATAAACTTACCGTAAAGTCACTGCGAGTCGTTCTTTACTTCCAACAGCCCTTCTAAATTTCGTGTTGTTTCTAATTAATTCAGGTTCCAGTATATCAAGAAGTGCTATAAACTTCTCATGGCTCATTCTAAAATACTGAAAGAACTTCGTCCTCAAGCAGATCAGGAAATAATGCGTTAAATTCACCAAACCCTTTCTTGCATATATTGTGTACCCACACTTTGCGTTTTTTTTATAGTTTCCTCCTCTTCTGCCAACAAGGACCTGACAATTATTAATTCTTCCTCACTGTCACTCATTTTGCACAAAACTGGAAAACTTTTCAGAAATCCACAAATTTTTAAATTACGAGAATAAACTGCTCCTGATAGACGCCTAGATCGCACTGATGAACCTGATAGTAAAAGTCGTGTAGTGCGATGCTGGTAAATGAGCGCATCTATGAAAAAAATTGCGGTTCGTGCGACGTGCGAGTCTCGTTCGGGGCGGATAAGTGGGCGCGTACCTTAGGGCTCCCTCTCGAGAATAAGTTAATTGAGGCTTACTGCTGAATTTTCGAATTAATTCAGAGGGTCGCTTAATTAATTAATGAGTTTTTAATTGGTGGTATGGGGTAAATTTGTTAATTTTTAATTAATGGCATTTTGCGAACTTGTGTGCACTTGCATACAACTGGGTGACGTGTCTACTACAGCATTTTCGAATTAATTCGGAGGGTTCTTAATTAATTAATTAAAGAGTTTAATTGACGAATTCGTTAATTGATTTTAATTAATGGCATCGTAGGGGAGAGGTGATGATTTTGCGAACATGTTGAAAATTAAAATTATTAAGTGTGCCCTATAAAAGGAGATGATCAACCCAGTTAAAATCTGTATTTTCTTAGACTTTAAACCAAATTTTACAGAGCTAAAATAAAAAACAAAAATGGATTTGTTAAAAAGTACTGGTGCAATTAAGCCTTTTCTCAAGGTTAAAGATCTCGAGGAGGGGTGAGAATATTCAGTTCTCAAGCCTAGAAAAATTAATACGAGGCATGGAGTAGCAGTGGTTTTACAAATCCCAGAGGGGTCGCTTATTTTGCAGTCAAGATTTTCCCATCTGGACATCGTTGTATTTGCGGAACAGATTGAACAAAATCTGTTCATCTTCACATCATCATCAGGATCTGAAGGATATCCATCAGTAGATTTTTGCAACGAATAATCAACATCTACATCTTCACCATCACCAATTGAGGGGGGAAAAGTGTTTTGTGCGTGTTTGTATAAAAAAAAATGAGTCGTTTTAAAAAAGACAATAGAAAAGAAATTATTAAAGTTGAGTTATCAAAATTAATGAAACAAATTGATTGAATAAAATTTGAACAAATTTTTATTTTTTAAGGACATCGAGGGCCTTAGCATAATTTATAGTAACCTTCTGTCCCTGTCTCCCCTGTCCCACTAGACCCATTTTACCTTATATTTGCAGTCCAGTCCTACTTGCCTTATTCCCCATTTCTTTTGTGTTTGACACGCCCGTGAGAGATCTTTTTGTAATTTCCACCCCAATAACATAAATTTTAAATATTTGATTCATACAGTTTTCCAACCATTATTTTCCTTCCGTATTTCAAAATATTTTTTTTTCGCTGTACTCATTTTCGTTCCCGTACAACCCATAGTTCTCAATTATTATTCTCACAATTTTCCCCTGATCTTTGTTTTCTCTTTCAGATGGCACATCGACATAATGTGACGGTTTTCAGTTTCGCACAGGGTGTACCGCACCTGTGTACCGTTGGACGATTGCAACTACATTACCTCTTGGTACACGAGTCAGGGGTTGTTCTTCTTTCATATAGACCGATGTCGGTTTTATTCGACGGTTTGGATGGAGGAAGGAAAATCTTTGGCGCGCTTTTTCGTACACTATTTCCCACCAACATCTCCGGCCTCGATAGACTCTTGCCCCTTCCATCTCCTTTCCCCACCGCGAAATTCCGCCGGATCGAACCGCAACAGTGTTCCCTATAGTGAGGTAACGTTGTCGTTCGTTCTTGAAGTTATGGGGCGTCCAGAACAAGGTAGGTCTTCAGTCGACATCTCTCCTACATTTTTGATACGCAATAACTAGTCGTAGACACGAGTTTTACTTGGGGCATCATCCCCATAAGCTGTTTTAAGCATCACGAGGGTTTCCGCTAGGCGTTTTCACCAACAGAACACAAGATTTCGCCGAAACGGAAAAATTTGTTTTACTGACAAAAATCCTAGATGAAAGGATGCACTCACAGCCACCAGACTTCGCACACTGATAGGGAGAGTCACCGCTCAGAACCCACCACTGGAGAACAATTAAATAAAACTACTACCGACTGTGTTTTTAATCTGTGCATCCTCTGTGTATTTTCTGTTCTAAGTGGTTTGTTGCGCCCCTATCACGTTACGCGCACATGTTATTTGCGATGTGCTTATGTATTTTTAAATTTTAACGCCTCTTCAACTCAATATTACCATGTCGAACTTCTTAACCTCATCACCACGCCGTCGTCTCTGGCGCCGCAGGACATCATTATTTTAATCGTTTAATAGTAAGTTTAACCTCTTTTGTTTTCTTGTTCACTGCCCTCAGCTTTTACTTTGTTAATTAAAATTCTGGACCTTTTCTCCCGTTACACGTCACACTTCACTATACAGGGTCTTTTTTTAACTCAGAACATATGATTGTTAATGTCTATGTTCTATGTTATAATAATCACATCAACGCATTGCAATGTATTGACAATGTAGGCAACCAAGTTCACAAAGGTGCCAGTGAATGCTTCTTCTTCTTCTTCTCTCGGCCCCGTCGACCAGTCACAGTACAGTGAAAGCTTAAAATTATTACAAATAAAGTGAGGTTAATGAAACAAACAATGATAAATCGTAAGTAATTATAATAAATATTCAAAATGACCACCTTCACGTTCTAAGCAGTAGGCAAGTCGATTATAAAATCCTTGAATAGCATTTCTAATGTGTTGCGGATTTCTTCTTAATTCATCGCAAACAGTAATTATACGATCTTTTAACTCTGAAGTATTTATAATAATGTTATTATAAACATTGCTTTTTTAGATGCCCCCACAATAGAAAGTCGTTTGGAGACAAATCAAGCGACCGGGGTGGCCAAGGTATTGGACCAAATCTACCCATCCAGCGATTAGGAAGTAATTCACTTAAATAATTATTAATGGCAACTGTAGAATGTGGAGGCGCTCCATCCATCTGATAATAAGGAGCAGCAATGTTTAGCGTATGAATTTCTGGCATTTTACGAGTTCGCAGAAGATCTAAATAAACATTACTGTTTAGACCAATTAGGGTATCATTAATTAGACCAGCCCACATTAACTCTCGCATTGTATTGTGTGTGCGTCAAATTTTGTAAGTGAGGATTATTACACGCCCAAAATCTAAAAGGTGAAGGAATGGGTATCGATAAGGGATGAAGAATACTAACCTATAATTTTGTCATCAGTAAATATTATTCTGTGTAAAATTTCTTAATCATTATTAATTAAATTGAATACGGTTGCACAGAATTCTGTTCGTTTGCCTTTGTCCTCATTTGATAGTTGGCTAGTTAAGAACAGAAGTGATCCAAGTAACATTTTTACAAAAACTGAGTTATGTTGCTGTTTAGACTTCTTTGTCATCAACTTAGTTAGTGCAAAAGTAATCCAAATTCTGGTGAGCACTGTGGTCAACAAATTTCTAATTGTGACATTTTTGCACTGTTCTAGAAATATAAAATTATTAGTGCAGATGTGATCTAAGTTACTTAAATGCTACTTGGATCACTTCACTGTTGATTTTATCAGAGACTGAACAAGCGCGCGCATATTAGCGTCCTTTTTCCGCACCGTCTTCGGTCGCACTCACAAGCACATGGCATTTTCACATTAAACTCGTCCAAATCGTGTTGAAAAAATTGTGAAAATGTTATCTCAGTCTAAAAAATTAGTTGCTTTAGCATTATAAGCTGCTTTAGTTGAAAACTCAGATCGGCCTACTTTGAATAATGACGTCCCAACAATCGGTGAGTTTATTTTCAAGTGGTTATGTTTTAGGGCTGTTTATTTTTATTATTTTAGAAATTTCAAGGGATATGGTGTCTAACGCTACTGAAGATATCAATAATGTTACTGAAATAGCAGGTATATAAGTTTTAATTGTTGTCATTGTAATTCTGTCTCAATAATGAACTAGAATCTGATAATATTGTGTAATATTTTTTAGTGGGTCCCAAAGATGTTGTTCCTGATTCTGAAAATGTAATATTTGAACACCAATTTTCAGAATCACAACCAGATCCTTACAGTGACAGTAGTGAATCATATCGTCCATCAGAAGAATCGGAATCTGAAGATGAAAATGAAGATATTAATAATATTAAAAACAGACCCACCACAAGTCGAGCAGGAACTTCATCAAGTTCACAAAATATGGGGCAATCAGAAGAAGTTATGAGAACTCGAAAACGCAGAAATGAGAATATGTGGAAGAGAAATGTTATTAAACAAAAACGAAACAAGGGTGAACAGTATGTCAGTTATTCTGGAAAAACAATACCAGCAAAACATTTTACTTCTATTTTATGTACGTGCAAAAGGAAGTGTAGTGATTATGTTTCTACAAGAGTGCAAGAGAATGTTCACTCTAAATTCTATGCCATGGACTGGAATGGACAAACTGCATGGTTATGTGCTACTGTGAAAATAAGTTTGCCTCTGAGACGAAAAAAACGCGTCCTTGGAGAACCCAGTCATAAGCAACACACCCGAAGTTTCTTTGTCGGTGAGAATAAGGTTTGTAAGTCCTCTTTTCTTAACCAACTATCTAATAAAAGGTTAGATTATGCCCTTACAAAAAAGAGAGAGCCAGAAACAAACATACCCTCACCAGATCAGAGAGGTAAACAAGTGTCTCTGAATAAAATCCCAGATGACGTTAAGGAATTTGTAAAGCAACACATTGAGAGTATTCCTCGTTATGTGAGCCTCTATGGTGAAAGATCGTCTAACCGCCAATATCTAGAACCAAGTTTAAATCTGCAAAAACTTTATTCATCTTATGTTGAAAAATGTAGAACAGCTGGCAAAGATCCCGTTAAAAAAAGTTATTACAGAACCATTTTCAACACCTACAACTTGCATTTTTACATTCCAAAGAAGGACACATGCCAAACGTGTGATATATTTCGAATAGACATTAAAAATGAACAAGATATTGAAAAATGTCTGCAGATCAAATCAAAGCAAAAGGAACATCATGCTTTAGCTGAAAGGGCCAGATCACTGATGAATTCATACAAAGACAAAGTGTTGAGTAATGACTCGTCATGCTTGATCACATTTGACTTACAACGTACTCTTCCAACACCCTTCATACAAACAGGTGAGGTTTATTATCTCAGACAGTTACACACTTTGAACTTTGGGACTCATTTCTATTTACCTGATGGTGAAAAGATTAACATGAACATGTGGTATGAAACAACCGCAGGCACGGGGTCCCAAGAAATTATATCATGTCTTTACTACAACATTCTGCATAAAATTCCCGACAATGTAACATCGGTATATACATTCAGTGACTCTTGTACGGGACAAAACCGTAATTGGAACCTGTTTTTCTTTATGATTTACATGGTTAATATTGTTGAACACATATCAGAGATTACTGTGTGTTATCTTGTTAGTGGTCATTCTTTTCTGCCCAACGACTCTGATTTTTCAGATATTTCTAAAGTTCAAAAGAAACAGCCGTACGTATACACTCCACAAGAATGGATGGACTTGATTCGTAATTGTAGGAAGAGAAAACCATTAATTGTGACGGATATGGTTGGGAATTTCCTTGATTTTACTGGGTTAGAAAACATAATGAACAAAAAAGGACAACGTGCTAACGGGAATCGTATCCTAATTTCTAAAATGGGAAAAATAAAATTTTGTAAAGGAGACAGTAGAATCTATTTCAATGACAACTACTCAGAAGATTACGACGTTTTAGACTTAGACAAACGAGGGAATAGAGATCTATTTTTAAATACCCTAAAGTCTTTTACCCCAGCAGAAAAAACATGTACTAAGCCACTTACACACCTAAAAATGCAGGACTTAAAGAAAATGCTACACTACGTGCCACCCTGTCATCATCAGTTTTATTTAAACTTACCACACCTTAATAGGAGAAACACTGCAGCTGAAAATAAAGAGGAGGATGTGCTCCCAAATGTAGAGGGTGATGAATGTGAATAATTACGCATTGTCAATTTATTATTAATAAAGTTATTTTCAAACAAAAGCTCTTTTATTTCATTTCTGAAATACCATATATTGTGTATTAAAAATTGCAGAAGTGATCCAAGTTCATAAAAGTGTCATTTTACCTGTTAAATATTGGATGTGTCAAAAAGACACAAAAGACTAAGTTAAGTTAGTAAATATCATATTATAAACATATTGTAACAAATAAATTAGCCTCAATTTTAATAATCATGAAAACGCGTTTTGCTCATTATCTCAATAAGACCTAAATGTTACTTGGATCACTTCCGTTCTTAGCTAGCCAGTTGCTGATGATTTGAAAACTTGCAAGCATTGTATTTAAATTATTTCAATGTCTTGCAAACGGAAGCTGAACTTATTTGAAACTGTGCTGAGATAACTCTTAACGATATGTAACATAAAATGTTGAGTTTCATCTCCTCCGTTAAAATGTGATTTCCTTTAGCCCTTTCAATGTGAAAATTACTCACACAGCCAGTATTGTCAAAATGATGGACAATATTACAAATTGTTGAGATGGATGGAACTTGTCTGC
This sequence comes from Ocypus olens, assembly GCA_910593695.2. Lineage (NCBI taxonomy): Eukaryota > Metazoa > Arthropoda > Insecta > Coleoptera > Staphylinidae > Ocypus > Ocypus olens. Next base: position 28,624,745 of record OU343063.1, on the reverse strand, counting down.
TCGGATACTCAACCGAAAACAAATCTCTAACACGTCGAATGCTCTTGTACCAATTAATTATCCGTATTCTTTCTTCGGTGGTGTAATACATTTTTATTAATAACACAATTTTGACAATTAAATAAAAATGAGTGTAAGTATGGTAGCCTACATTGTCAATACATTGCAATGCATTGATGTGATTATTATAACATAGAACATAGACATTAACAATCATATGTTCTGAGTTAAAAAAGACACTGTATGTATACATTTTTTTGTTCTGAACCGACGGGGTATATAAAGAGTCTTCAATTAGGTAAGAAATTAGATCAGGAATGACTGTTAGATGGAATGTATGTGGTTTGTTAAATACATTAATTAACAAATTACCATTTGAATTACAAATACCTGGAGCAAATTAGAGAAACGTCTAAATAGAGGTGACCCATAGAATTAACAAACTAGACGAAGCTTGCAAAGAACAAGATTTTGCTTACTCTCAAAGTAAGGATATTAATAACCTGTTACGTGTCAAAATTGCCGTTGGTTATTTGTTGCTAAACAAATGCCGGAGGGCCTGATCACGGAGGATCTCACGGGTGATTCCGAGATCAGGGGAATAAAAGTTCGTGTTGCTTGCCAGCACGAGGGCACTCCTTGATTGCTGATGGTGCAGTCAAGTAGAAAAGCTCGTGTTGCTTGCCAGCACGAGGGAATCTTGTTTAGTGGAGGTGTTCGTTCTTGTGTCATCGTGTCGATGGATTGTGGTTATGTGGTGGACCCCACTGGAAATATGTTTGTGCCTGTGAGAGTAAATACTATAAGGATCATTGTGGTTATTAGCTAGCCATACACGAGCGTTCTTTCCCGCGGGAAAGAGCAATCCCTACGGAAAGAATTCACGTTAGTGGGCAATGAGATGATAATTATTCGCTCAGTCTTTCCTTTCGGGGATGTTCGGTACGTCACGTCGTTCCAACTCAACATCTTCGTTAGTGGGATAGACTATTGCGCGTCAGTTTTAATATCACGCCGTTCCATCCGTTTATGTTTGGATTCCTTTTAAGTACGGAATAAATTGCAGTGATTCAACATTTAATTATGGAGGACGATACAGAATCAAAAATTATTAATTCTGAATTCAGTAGTAATATAGTGGAAAAAAGTGATGTAAGAAATGTCCCAAGAGGAGTTTTAAAAGAATTTATTGACGCGTACAGATCCCACCCTGCTCTGTGGCAGATAAAAAACAAAGATCTATACAACAACCGAAATTTAAAACTTATAGGTTACAAAGACTTATTAAACATTTGGAAAAAGTATGATTCAATGGCTGATATGAAAACGGTGAAACTAAAAATTCAATCATTAAGAGGATCATTTCGTAAAGAATTGAAAAAGGTAAGTAATATATAAATTTAAATTGCTGAATTGTTGCTAACTTTGTAATTGAATTATTATTTTGAAGGTCGAAAAATCCCAGAGATCAGGAACCGGAGTTGATGATATTTATAAGTCCCACTTATGGTATTTCAATTTATTAACTTTTCTAAGAGATCATGAATTGCCAACAAATAGCATGGACAATATGGAGTCTTTACATCTTACAGTTCCAGAACTGCCAGAGTACTTGGAGGATGTGGATGGAAATGAAAGCAATGAAGTATGTATAGATTATTTTTATTTTAAATGTTGGTTTTATTATTAATACAAAAATAATAATTACGCTTTACCCTTTTCTATCATTGTATTTTGCCAAGGGACACTACCATTGCCATTAAAGTAATGTAAGTATTGTTCTCGGTTTTGTTTTGCATCCAAAGGCATATTTTGACGAATATTCTCCAATCCATCCAATTCAAAGTTATCATTACGCCATTCACCGTCTGCTCTCATTTCGTGGGTGTTTTTATCTTCTGTGTCTACAGTGTTACGGTTAGAATATGATCGACTTTTTCGGCGCAAAAAATTGTGTAGAGCACATATTGCCATAATAACTAGTTTTATGTTATCTGGTTTCAATGCAATGGCAGTATCAAGGACTCTAAATCTGGATGTAATAATTCCAAAAGCATTTTCAACTACATTTCTGGCCCTTGATAAGCGATAATTAAAAATTCGTCTCTGATAGGTTAGTTCAGCTTGGCTATATGGTTTCAATATATGTTTGTGCAGAGCAAACGCCTCATCTCCTACAAATACATAGTTTAATTGGCCGGTGTTAGCTTTTTGCTGAGGTAAATTTAATTGGTCAACTACTAGTTTATCATAGAATCTAGTATATTCTAAAATTCCACCATCTGAGTTTCTTCCATTTTTCCCGACATCAACGTAAATGAACTCATAATCCGCATTTACCAACGCCATCAAAACAACACTATAAAATTTCTTATAATTATAGTATAGAGCTCCTGTTTCTGCTGGACGTGCTATTCGAATATGTTTACCATCTATTGCTCCACCACAGTTAGGAAATTGCCAACGAGTTTCAAAACATTTTCCAATTTTATTCCATTCAGCGGGAGTAGTTGGAAACTAAAAAATATATATTGCACGTTAAAAGTACGGACAAAATAATATATTTTTTTTCAGGGTATTTCACAACAGTCAGCGGTAGTTACCAATGTTAATAAACGCATTATAAGTGGAGAGGAAAGCACACCGAAAAAGGAAAAAAAATAACTGAGGAACAAGAAAGAAAAACATTTCTCGCAAAATGTACTCAAATACTGCAATCGCAACCAAGTGAATCTGATGCACATACATAAGCACCAAGTTGGATAAAGTTACGGATCCAGAACAGAGGATGTATGCCGAATCGCTGCTCACTAAAGTCCTTAATAAGGCAATATTGGGCAGATTAACTGAATTCACAGATGTAACTGACAATAAATACATGCCTCAGTATTCTACAGATCCCTACATCTCCTCTATCCCTTCCTCGTATATAACTACTCCCCAACATTCACCTTCTATATCAAATGGTTCTGTTTCTGTTGAAACCATAAACACTGTTGAGGATCAAATTGTTGGTTCAGGACTTGTAAACTATTTTTCCGAAATTTAGTTGTAAATGATTTCAATATAAAATGTTCCTTGTTTATATAGAATACATAGAATAAATATTTATTTAAAATGGGTCTTTTTACTAACCTTAAGAAATTCCTTTTGTAGCACTTGATAAATGATTTTACATGTTTCTGGAATTATGCGACCAATTGATTGTGGAGAAATGCCCGTACTAAATTTTAAACATTCGTAATTCCTTCCGGTAGCTAGGAATCTTAAAGTTACAACAAGTCGCTCTTCTGGTGTAATGCTGTGCCTCATTACAGTATCTTGTTTTTGAATATGTGGGCCAACTAAATTCAACAACTCTTCAAATGTGTCTGAATCCATCCTTAGATAATTTTTAAAATCGTCTGGTTCATTTGCTTTTAACTCCCTCAGAAGCTTTATGTCACTGTACAACTCCCGTTGGAGTAACTATTTTCTTGACCACTTACGTCTCTTTCTTTTCGTTTTAAATAAAACTTCACTAGCTATGCCAACACAAGCAATTGCCTGTTTTCTTTTAATGTCCATGATTAATTATTTATCAACAACAAAGCTTTATATACCCTAAATAAAACACGAAGGTAAAGTATTGACTCGATAATCATGTAGGGATAAAGTAAAATGATGCAATCCGCATGAAAAGTGCGGTCAGAAATGATTAATTTCCACTAACCAGCAGATATTCCTGTCAGATATCCTTTTGCGCAGTAAAGATTGACGATAACGCGTTTTACGTTAGTGTGCTGTGAAAGACTTATTTTCCCTTAGCAACTTGACATGATGCTCCGATAGGAAAGAGTGGCGGGAAAGAATGTATTAAAGATTTTGTGTTAGTGGTTGACCACATTTTTATTATCCTTTTACATTTTGGAAGGAAAGAATGCTCGAGGAAAGATTGACGGGAATGAACGCTCGTGTATGGCTAGCTATTGAATATCGTATCGGTGGGATAGTTTGAATTATTATTGGTGATAGTCTAAGTATTTTTGGAGTTGTTGTACTCACTTATATTATGTTTGTTTGGTTGCGGATAGTTAGACAATCCTCTTGTTTTGTATGGTGTTGCCTCGGACGTTTAGTTGTACGGCAGGATATCTGCTCTAGTCGATTACAAATTAATAGTGTGGTAATCATAAGAGGTCTGCTTATTTGTAGGTTATTGTTTTGCTTATCTCAGTTTAGGTTTTATCGCTTACCATTATTGCTTGCATTATCCGTGCACGAATGCATTTCACAACGCACAACATCACTACACTGTAAAAGTAGCCCGGCAGGATATTTCTATCAGTTCCGTGTTGTTTATTTTCAGGTTCGACTTATTGCATGCTTGACAGCTGTCAAAATAACATTGTTCACCGAGCACCGTTATAGATGTGAAAGCTATGGCGTAGCGGTACAGTAGTAGTTTGCCCAGTGGCATCATAACGACAACAATACTCTTTCTATCACAGTATTTGGGGTAGTATGTATTACGAGGAGGTACTAGAAATGTGAAACGTTCGAGAATTATGGTTGAATGGAAACCGGCTGAGTTAAGTAATTCTAATATTTGTATAGAGGTAGCGCCCTCTGTCGTTTGAGTACCGTGTGAAGTCCGACTCATTGGTTTTCGTTAGAAACAATGAATTTTCTGGCCATCATTTTCATTACGGGGGAATTGGATGTTTCGCTTAATTGGAGTATCATTCATTATTTGTTTTTTTCGCGGAAGTGACGAAATGGTAATTGGTGGGGTAGATGTGCATGGGACACGCCCGAACATCCTCTTAGGCTTTTTTTTTTCGTCTTGACCGTGAAAGCGAAACGTCGTATTTGCACAAGAAGATAAGTGTCTGAGTTATTGTAAAACACCTGTTGTGTTTCCTCGTGCTGAGGAATTAATTCACTCAGATATTATTATTAGTACGTTTGGTTTATTGGAATTTGGTTTGGAATCAAACGTGATCGTCGTTCGACGGAATTGAAATCTCACGTGCAAAGCGATTACTAGTTGACCCCACCCGATCTTAGGTCTATTACGTACAGTATATTCTGTACGCTTCATTACGTTATCGTTATCGTTACGTTCGACCGTTCATTTGTTCGACCGTCCGTTCTCCGTATTTCATTGTCCATTTTGGTGTCCGTTTTGGGTTGCTGATCGTTGTTGTGTGATTGGATCTTCGCCCTCGCGGAGATATTGCTACTTCAACGTCACATGCTCGTCGCTGTCCTAAGGAGCAAATTTTACGTTGGAGGCCCGGGGGAACAACTTCGCCGAAGTTTGATGTCGTACAGGTTTGAAACTGACAGGATTGCCCTGAAGACAATTAAGGTTCGATAGATTTATAGATCTCTTACTTGCTACCTGCCAGATATATTGATTGTTGTACTTTGCTCCCTGGAGTAAAGTGGCAGGTGAACAAAGTCTCCAACGTAAAGTAATTGATAGCGACTTGTCGTAATCTTCATTAATGCACAGTAGCATCTTGGGATGCTGATGTAATTGATGTTGGTTTTGTTGTGTTAACACTGGAGGTGGGGGGGGGGAATTGTATTCATGGGAATGTAAAACGTTTATTATTTGATTATTATACATAAATAAATTCTTTATATCATGTGAATCAACAGCAAGATATATTTGGTAGTTATATATATATTCCTTCTCGTTGACAGAAATTGAGTACCGATCTATTTCGATAACTTTCATATAATTCACTACTCGCGCTTTAAATCTTTAGAACGTGACTTCAATTTCTATTCACAGAGAAGTACGAGAAGTACTTTATTAAACAAATTCATGCGTATAACATGTAATGGGATGACGTCATGACCAAATAACCCTAAGCAACGGAATGTTGAATGGAGACATTGATTTAGCCGAATAGTTTTTTTTGGTGTTTACTGTTTATGGCGTGTTACGCTGTTGGTTTTCTGTGGTTTGAAAGAATTTACAATTGTTAGCCACTCGTTATAATTTTGCTGGAGTTGTTAATTAATTTACTACAATAAATTGTTATTTTTATTTTATCTCAGTCTCGTTAACTGCTGATACTTCGGTGCTAGCCTAAGCCCTGCCTATAATTGCCTATACTTGCCTATAACTTGTAAATGTCTATTAGTTTATTTTGTTTATCGACCTGCCGATTTTCTTTAAAAAGGTTCGTGATCGCCGGTCACCAAACACAACTATTTGTCACAGATCACGTGGCGCCCTTTACTCTTCCGGGTAGAATAATATCGGTTAAATTAGTTTTGAACCACCCTACCCTACCGCTTGAGAGCTAGGCCAAATAGTTGTGATTGCTTTGGTGACATTAAAGGAAACAGGCAGGTGTCAAATTGGATTGAGAGAAAAAGGAGGTAATAATGGACAGACGAATGCTGTTTTACAAGGTCTGGAACTTTAAACTTCCGGAATAAGCATACCTGGGCAGATAAAAATACACATGCTTTTCAACGCACAAATTTTCTAAGGCGGTTCAGTGTAAATGTGTGGGCTGGTGTATTTAATAACACTTTAATTTGCCCTTATTTTCTGCCTGAGCGTTTGAACGGAGAAGCGTATTTATATTTTTTGGAAGACCTCCTAGACAACTTGCCACTTGCCATGCGACAGCAGATGTAGTTCATGCATGACGGCGCATTAATGTAATTTTTTGAACGGCGAATTTCAACATCGTTGTATGGGGCGTGCGGACCCAGTGGCCTGGCCACCACGATCTCCGGATCTCAATCCACTGGATTTTTATGTGTGGGGTTACATGAAAAGTCTTGTATACGACAGTGAAGTGGAAACGGTTAAAGTTCTTCAAGAGCGCATTCAAAATGCTGCAGAACGTATCAAAAACGATGTTGGGGCATTACATCGAACGCAACAGTCGTTGATACGAAGACTACAATTGTGCACTGAACAAAGCGGCCGTTTATTCGAGCATCTCCTGTAACAGGTAAGTGGAGTCCCGAACATTAGAAAGTGAACTGCTTGCCCCATGTGGCTTACCATTTTGTGTATCTTCTCGAAACAAACAAAGAAACAGTCCATCAATCACTTCAGTTAGAATAGAAACGTATCTTTTCGGTAATTAAAATTCATTGTGACATTAATAAACTTTCTGTGCGTGGCTGTTAACGCTCTACTCGGAGGAGAGTTTTTAGTTGAAACACTCCCACCCTTCAGGGGAAGTAATCCAACACTGCCCCACTATAGGGGCGTCTATAAAAGATCTTCTCTCCTCACTAAAAAAAAAAGAAAGAAAAATTCACAGAAATTCGCGAAAATTTGTACTGAGTGACACGACATTTACTTCTAAATAACTCGATGGTACATTGACCTAATTTGTGTGCTGCGTAAACATTGAAATCGACACCGTTTGTTTATCTAATGCCGGCAGTATAAGCTCGAGAGACGAAGACCCGAGACCAGGCGAGCGCGAACGTGTACGGTGGTGTTCTCGCCTTTCTACGCGCGAACGAAACTATTCATTGATAGGGAACATTGGCGTCTCTTTAATATTTCTGCAAGGGGGTGGTTTAATCCATGTATATTTTGTGGAAAATAGAGATTTGTCATAAGGGTTATTTTTTCTTTTTATCTACAAGGAGTACGCAGAAAATGTTTGATGCATGAATTTTGAAACACCCTATATAGATTTACTTCAGTATGATTCACAATTAAATATTCCAAAGTTTCGAGGTGTGTTTATGCGAGACAACTTACCTAATAATAGTAATGACCCTGAGAGTGGAATAATTAACTTAGATAGTAAAAATAATCCTGGTACTCATTGGACTGCATACACCAAAAATAAAAATAGTGTCTTATATTTTGATAGTTTTGGTAATTTAAAACCTCCAATTGAAGTGATTAAGTATTTTACAAGTTCAAATTCTGATATAAAAATTTCTTATACTTGTGAAAATTTACAATCATACAATTCAATACAATGCGGTCACTTATGTTTAGAATTTCTAAATAATTACCGTCTTACCTAATATAACGTGTCATTTGTTAATATACCATGCAAGTATGCAGACGTTTACACTTTCAGGAAATTCATCGGAACTGCAAGCGCATTATAATCCTATCGATCTTAGCAATGAGTCTAAAGACTGTATTAGGATTGATTAATTCTGAGGCATATAATGCAATTCCAAATATTGATGAAGGTTGTAATAAATTTTATATAGGTGCAAATGTTATTACAATCCTACAGGATCTTATGAACTTGTAGATATTAATACATTCATTCAACAACAACTTGCATCTAAAAATATTAATCTTGAATGTAATATTTTACCTTACAATAATACCCTTACTTATACAATTAAGTGCAGTCAAAATATTGATTTTTGCAAAGGGGATTCCATTGGTAGCTTATTAGGGTTTAAAAATGTGCTTTTGGAATCGAACAAATTCCATGAATCTAATTTACCTGAAAATATTTTAAAAACTAATACAATTCGTATTGAATGTAATATTTCAACAGGAGCATATAATAACAATAAGTCAGTTCACACATTACATGAATTTTTCTCCTCTGTACCACCAGGATTTAAGATTATCGAAACTCTCCAGAATGTAATTTTCAGGCCCATCAATTCAAAAATAATTGATAATATAAACCTTAAAATACTAGATCAAGATGGAAATCCAATCAATTTCAGAGGAGAAGTCGTCACGATAAGACTGCATTTAAAGCGTGCTGCTTACAATGGTTATTGAATATAATTCTTTAAATAAACCTACAACGCAAACAGCAATTAGTAGTAAACTGGTAGTATTAGTATTAGTAGTAGTGGAAGGGGGGGGGGGGGGGATGTAAAGAGTTAATTTGTTTTGTATATATGGTTATGCCAATAAAGGTCCTTTTTTTTTTTTTTTTTTTTTAGTAAACAAACATTGGCACCGTTAACATCTGAAAACGTATCATTCTTAAGATCATTAAGAATGATTTATTGAAACAATAAATATTAAGAGAAAGTATTATTTTATAATTCAATAATTACTGCTGAGAAACATTCTCACCTACCATATGCATCAAATTCGTTTAATAATAATGATGAGATTAGAATTCCTATACAACAACAAGATGTGTATACCTTGCCATGCGAGAGTTACATTTATATAGAAGGAAAACTTCTAAAAAAGACTGATAGTAATCCATCCCTACAGCAAAATTTGTGAATAACGGATTTTAACATTTATTTGAAGAAATTCGTTTTAAAATTGGTAAAATTAGTAAACATTTATATAATGCTGGTTGGTTTGTCGATACTTATGTAATTCAAGATGCTACAAATGGTTCTTTTAATGTATGTATTCCTTTAAATGAAATATTAGGGTTTGCTGAGGACTCTTTTAAATCTACGACAATAATTAGTATTGATTAGAAGTAATTCTGATCTGAATGCTATATATAATACAACTGTAGGGAAGAAATTAAGGTTGAAATCGAAAAAATTATGTGGAATGTTCCTCATATAAACGTTGCTGATGTAGAAAGATTGTCTATTTTTAATTATATAGATCAAGGGTTTGAACTAGATGTTGCGTTTAGAAGCTGGGAGTTGCACGCTTTTACAAAGAACACAGCAACATACATGGACCGTGAAATCTGCAACACAATTAGAAAAACCCAGATATGTAATTGTTGGTTTTTAAACTGATCGTAAAAATAAAATTAATAAAAATGAGTATTTTTGATGCCAGTAATTTAACCAATATGAAATTATTTTTAAATTCGGAAATATATCCGTATGAAAATTTAAATTTGAATTTCAGGAAATATCAATATGCAACTTTATATGAAATGTACGCTCAGTTTCAAAAATCATATTATGAAAGGGATAATCAACCTTTACTTAATCCTACTGAATTTAAAGATAACGCACCTTTAGTTGTAATTGACTGTTCCCATCAAAATGGAATTTTAAATGCAGGCAGTGTTGATGTAAGGTTAGAATTTGAAACAAGTAAAAATATTCCTGAAAATACTTCAGCGTATTGTCTAATTCTCCATGGCAGAGTAATTAAGTATACTCCACTTACGGGGAATATTAGATCATTATAGTCTTTATTAATGTAATGTATTGCTTATTAGTGTTAGTATGAAACCGAATTTCAATAAATATGTTTCTAATTGTGGATGTTCAAGGGTTTAAAACAGCTGATAAAACGTTTACTCCAAAAGAACTGGTTGCTTTCAATGGACAACGTATTTCACATTATATTTTTAAAGCACCTTTTAGATTTACAGCTTTACCAAATCATTTAAAGAAACAAGCAAATTGGCTAATGAATAATCATCATTGAATGGGACAGAGGATTTACACCAGTACATCTCTTCCAAGATATAATTAAAAACTGACTGAAAATGTTGAAACTGTTTATGCCAAAGGGTATGAAAAGGCATTGTTTATAAAAAAGTTTACTAGTGTTCCAGTAGTGGAATTTAATGAACAACCAGCTGTTACATCAATGCAAGCAACATGTTTTTATCATTCAAAAAATAAAATGTATTTGTGCTTTATCTAATGTATATTCTCTCTGCAATGATTTTATAATGAAATGATTTTTTTAAATAAATTTGTATGAAATAAAATCTTGTTTTATTATGCAAAGATCTTCACATTTTAAGTTGATTGAAATAAAGGAGGGGGTGGGTGATTTAAACAGTTGTATGAATTGGAAAATAAATTTAGTATACACGATGATTAAATTTCAAGTGGGTGTCTATCACCAGAATACATATGCTGTTCATATTTGTGCGCATTTAAGTGAAGTTGCAGTAAATATATATATAAACATATAGATGCAACAAAACCTCAACATCTATATCCTAACATTATTATTTTTATGATATTCACCGATGATATAGATCTGTTATGATGATGACAGTACACTGGAATATGTGAGCGAGTTTGATGATCAAGTAATAATGAAGGATATACATTCAAATAAATGTAACCCCTTCGGAAGAAGAAAGCTGCACTCGTAATATATCAACACTTTTTTCAATGGATGCTGTTTCTAATAGTGATATGTTTTGGAACACTACAACAGGTGCCGGGGTAAAGATACTGCAGGAAATGGTGAGGGAAAAAGAATGTAGGAGAGAGTTTTTGTATTTATGATTTTAGTTTTTGGGTAGTTAGAATAGTTATTTGTTTAGAGATTAGGAATAGTTGTAGTTTAGCTTAGTGTTAGAATAGGTTAATATGCCAAAATTTTCTTTGTGTTAATGTATTCTACATCACAAGAATTTATGTAACAATTATAACAGGCATATTTTTCATTATCTCACAGTTTATTAATATTACCTCCTTTTAAATAAAATCATATTATTAATATTTTTATGAATGTATAATTGCTAGGGAAAGATTTTTTGTACTTTAACCCTAGAGAACAATGATGTAAAAATTATTTGTGTTAATGTAATAAAAACAGCAATTGAGAAGCCTCAGACCCGCTTTTATTTTAGTTTTAACTTTGATATCACGCATTTAAAAAAATGTCTTTCTCTACTGACACTAAGTTAATTTCAGTGGTGACGAAAATAAAAAGAGTGCGTCAATTTCAACTAAAACAACGACAAATTGCTTATTATTTAAATGTAGAGATATAAGAGATTCGCAATTTAATTAGCAGTCTTTGTGATGATCATCATCAACCTGAACAACAACAACATCAGCAGCAGGAATACCATGAGGAACAACCTCATCATCATTATGAACAACTGCAACAACAACAACAACAACAACATTGCACAACCATCAACACCGCAATACAGTATTGATGATGATGAATTTCATCGAGCACCATTACCACCAGTTCAAAGCGTAGAAGAGGGTGATGACACAATTATCTTAGACGATGATGATGATACTAACAATCATGATAGCGGTATATTTTAAGGAAAAAAATCTATAATTGGATTAATTAATTAATAAAAAGGTAAACAATGTTAATGTTTTTTATTTTATATATATACAAATTTACACCTTCATATACATTTGTTTTGTGATTATTTTTCTTTAATAATAAAAAAGTAAAAACAATGTTAATGGTTTTTCTTATTTTATACAAGGTGACATAGAAAAAAGTACATTGCATAGTGCCACACAATGGAGGACACTAAAATAAGAAAAAAAGTTCTTCAAGAACCTTCGGTTAAAAGATACGGGGTGTTGAATTTTAATTTTTTTTTTATTTATTTGCAAAAACAATGATAAATAACAATGTGTCATAATGACACTTGTCAAACTAATGTAATAATTGTTTGAGGTATTTTGTGTTCGTGATTAGGTTTTTCATTGGTTTTTTCACTGATTATTCAAAATTGTTTTCAGAAATGGTTCGCTACACTTTTGAAGAATACAGGGACATGATTATGTGTTACGGCGAAGCTAGATCAAATTCTTACGAAGCTCAACGTATATATCGAGAAAGATATCCTTTAAGACAAGTTCCTAATGTTCGAACATTTATTGATGTGCATAGGCGTTTGGGAGAAGATGGCTGTTTTAGAAAACCAGAATTGAATAGTGGGGTTTCCAGAACTCGTCGCACTGTGCGAAACGAAGAAACTGTTTTACGAATGGTAGAAAATAATCCGAGAACAAGCACCAGAAAAATAAGTTCAACGGTGCGAAACCTTAACCGTGAACATGACTTTTTTCCTCGTGTACAATTTTGCGAATGGTTGCAAAACCAAAAACAAAACATTATTTCATCAATTTTGTTTACTGACGAAGCTGGTTTTAGTCGTGATGGTATTCTGAACCTACATAACTTGCACCATTGGAGTGATGAAAATCCTCATCAAACTGTAATTCGAAGTCACCAATATGGGTTTTCTATTAATGTGTGGGCAGGTATAATTGACAATTACTTAATTGGCCCATTCCGATTGCCCAATCGATTGACAGGTGCACTGTATCAAAATTTCTGGAGAATGATTTAAACACATTATTAGAGAATGTCCCATTGGCCATTATTGGAAGAATGTATTACATGCATGATGGGGCGCCAGCTCACTTTTCTTGAGTGGCAAGGGACTATTTGGACAGGAGATTTGGAAATACGTGGATTGGTCGAGGGGGGCCTGTACCATGGCCAGCTCGTAGTCCCGACCTTAACCCCCTCGATTTTTCATTTTGGGGATTTATGAAAAATGAAGTTTATGCACTGGAAATACATAATGAAGAACAATTATGGATACGAATTATGGAATCGGCAGATATATTTCATAATAACCCAGGAATATTTCAAAGATGCCGTCAATCATTAAGAAGAAGAATGGAAAAATGTATTGAAGTACAAGGGCAACAATTTGAACATCTTCTAAAAACTTAATGTTTTGTTTTAATTAATCATATTTTTCATCATACCATTAAAATTTAATTGTTGAAGTATTTATCATTGTTTTTGCAAATAAATAAAAAAAAATTAAAATTCAACACCCCGTATCTTTTAACCGAAGGCCTTGCGGACCCATGTTCATAGGAACTTTTTTTTCTTATTTTAGTGTCCTCCATTGTGTGGCACTATGCAATGTACTTTTTTCTATGTCACCCGGTATATACAAATTTACACCTTCATATACATTTGTTCTGCAATTATTTTTCTTTAATAATAAAAAAGTAAATACAATGTTAATGGTTTTTCTTATTTTATATATAAAAAAACACACAATTCCATATGCATTTTTAGAAATGGAAAATCCAGTGTTTGTTTATAATCTTGAGGGTTCATAGATGGCCAATCTGCTCCATCTGGCCCCTCTTTCCATCCAAGTGTCTTGTTATTACTAGCTTTTCGTAAGTTCATTAGGATCCAAGCGTAGACATCATGATGAGAAGATTTCAAGAGTGCATTAAAGATTATCGATATACCATCAATTTTAACAAAAGATTTCAAAAAAGCAATATTTGCACAATAAACAGCATTACAAATTATTTTATCTACATAATAATTAACATTTTTGTAATTACTAAAAACATTTTCTACCCTTAAAATATTATTTTTAGTTTTAGATAACAAATATCTATCTATAAATAAACTTGTTATAAAATATTTATTACTTTCATTTTCTTGAAACAATAAATCGTGATGACTAAGAATAAAATTAATATGTTCTTTAAGTGTTTCACATTTTATAGTATAACAGCAATTTATTATATCCTTTACATAATTGTCAGTTTTAATTTTCATATTGAAAAGTAAATCTGTCACTTCGGTTGTAGCTTTACGTAATTATTCATAACAAAGTATACTACTTGGAACTGTTATTTTATTTAATACACACTCAATCATATTTATAAGAGAAAGAAGTAGTGGAAGAGTCAAGGATGTATATTTTTGAGGATGTAATTTTGTTGTGGATGCCAATAAAGGTTTTTTTTTTCATATTTATATCGTTATTTAAAATAGCTTTTTTCAAATATGATGAATAAACGTCTTTTGCTGCTTGAAAAGCAACCAGATCTAGTTCGACTGACATCTTGATAACTACTGATGATAACCCCATGGTAACGTATTAGTATAAATACAGTTGACATTACGTTTATCATCGTGTGGACTTAAAACTATTTTCTTTTGTTTAATTGATAATAAATTATGTTTTCTTGAACGTATTAAGTTTTGAGTACCTCTGAGTTCAACATTATTAAACAGACAATTATAAAAATCATCAAAAGTTATTTAGCGTAAACTTGAAGATTTTACACCTTTAGCTTTTTTTATGTCTACTTTTTGTTCTACTTTATAAGAATACATTTTAGCACGTATACCTATAAATTCAGTCATTATTTTACCATAATTCTCATCTTTCATTAATCCCAATACTTTTCCGTTTGCAACTGGTATATTAAACATATTTTCAGGATCATAATCTGATGTATCAAACATATTTATGTTTTTTTCATGCTTTCGTAAATATTACACCCATTTATTTGATCAATTAAAGAATCTGTATCGGTATACAATTGTTTGGCATTATTTGTAAAGTTTTCTTTAATAAAATCGTAATGAAACTCATAAAGACTTAATTTGGAAATGTCTAAAATACACATTCCTACATATATGGGTTTATTTAGCTTAATTTTGGTTTTATTCATTTCTATAATTACTAAATTTTCATCAAAAACTGTATTTTGATGTTAGCAATTTAGCTTCAAATTGTTTGCGTACATTTTCCATAGTTTTACTCTTTTTTTAACTCAGAACATATGATTGTTAATGTCTATGTTCTATGTTATAATAATCACATCAACGCATTGCAATGTATTCTCTTAGCCCCGTCGACCTGTCACAGTACAGTGAAAGCTTAAAATTATTACGAATAAAGTGAGGTTTATGAAACAAACAATGATAAATCGTAAGTAATTATAATAAATATTCAAAATGATCACCTTCACGTTCTAAGCAGTAGCCAAGTCGATTATAAAATCCTTGAATACCATTTATAATGTGTTGCAGATTTCTTCTTAATTCATCGCAAATAGTAATTATACGATCTTTTAACTCTGAAGTATTGTTTATAATAATGTTATTATAAACATTGCTTTTTAGATACCCCCACAAAAAAATTTCGTTTGGAGAGAAATCAGGCGACCGGGGTGGCCAAGGTATTGGACCAAATCTACCTATCCAGCGATCAGGAAGTAATTCACTTAAATAATTATTAATGGCAGCTGTAGAATGTGGAGGCGCTCCATCCGTCTGATAATAAGGAGCAGCAATGTTTAGTGTATGAATTTCTGGCATTATACGAGTTGGCAGAAGATCCAAGTAAACATTACTGTTTAGATTTCCATTAATAAAAAAAAGGACCAATAAGGGTATCATTAATTAGTCCAGCCCACACATTAACTCTCGCACTGTATTGTGTGCGTCAAATTTTGTAAGCGAGGATTATTGCGCGCCCAAAATCTAAAAGGTGAAGGAATGGGTGTTAGGAACGGGTATCGATATGGAATGAAGAATACTAACCTATAATTTTGTGGATTAACTTCACCATTTAAGGAAAATGATGCCTTATCAGTAAATATTATTCTGTGTAAAATTTCTTGATCATTATTAATTAAATTGAATACGGTTTCACAGAATTCTGTTCGTTTGCCTTTGTCCTCATTTGATAGTTGCTGATGATTTGAAAACTTGTAAGCATTATATTTAAATTCTTTCAATGTCTTATAAACGGAAGCTGAACTTATTTGAAACTATGCTGCGATAACTCTTAACGATGATATGGAGTTCTGCTCTACGTAACATAAAATGTTGAGTTTCATCTCTTCCGTTATCATGTGATTTCCTTTAGCCCTTTTAATGTGAAAATTACTCACGCAGCCAGTATTGTCAAAATGATGGACAATACTAAATATTGTTAAGATGGATGGAACTTGTCTGCTCGGATACTCAACCGAAAACAAGTCTCAAACACGTCGAATGCTGTTCCCACTCTTGTACCAATAATTATCTGTATTCTTTCTTCGGTGATGTAATACATTTTACCTACGACAACTTGGATATATGCTCATTACATGCTTGTTAATGATTAGTATATGTAGTTCATTGCTCACGCATTTCATTCTCGCATCGATTATCTGTGCTAGAATATATTCCAACACTGCACTGTCACGCATGAAGCCTAACCTTCAATGTGTCAAAATGACGGAGTAGATTTAAAGATGTTTCCTTCGCCACTTCTACATACATGGGGCGTTAGTTGTGGTACCTCGGCAAATTTGTTGTTTTCGATGTTTGTCTACATACTATTTATATATACTTTTAAACACTAAGAATGAATAAACTCGAGAAATGATATGAACCATAAATAATGTTGCGGCTGGCGGCTTGGTTTTGGACTGACATTTTTTTCCGCAGTTACGTTAAGCAGGTGCCTCTGATAAAAGTTATCGCATACAAATTGTCCGCTCTCGGTTTTTAATTATCTTAACTATCACAATGAAGCTCAACAAAGTTGTCGTAGGTAAAGCATAGTGTACAACTCGCATGGAATGACTATTTCTCGCTCTTATGAATTGCAGCATTCGCCTTTCGGCTCATTCTGCAAACTTCATACTCGCGAGAAATGTTATGTCATTCCATGCTCGTTATACAATATACTATTTATTAATAATACAATTTTGACAATTAAATAAAACTGAGTGTAAGTATAGTTCCCTACATTGCAATGCGTTGAGGTGATTATTATGACATAGAACATAGACATTAACAATCATATGTTCCGAGTTAAAAAAAAGACCCTATATATCAGATATATATCCAGTATATGGATATTTATATACATATCAGATATATTCCCAACCCTGTGGAAAACAAAATAAAGACAAAAAACAGTGTGGGTTTTGGATATCCCAGTGTGCACATTGAGTAATTCAATCTGTGCACGTTTAGGGTTAAGTAAAATCAAATTGCATTGTAAAATAGTATTTTCATGTTATCTTTGGTTTGCGAGCACCATCTTGTTTATTTGATGTCTTTAAAATATTTATTTTTGCTAGTCTTTTAAAATTCAATACAAATGATCATAATCGAGTAAGTATTCACTACGAGATATAATTGTAATACATAATTTTCCGAGCCAAATGGAAAAAACAAATAACTTATTCATATTTTGAATTAGAAGAAAAATGTAGCTTTCTCTTTCATCTTAAGATGACAAAGTTCACCCCAGCGTTATGCATACCCCTCCTGAGAATATGTTTAACGAAGAAACGTTATTCAAAAATGTTAGAATTAGAGGGGGTTCAATGATGACACTAAAAGCATCAACAACGAAAAATAATTAATACTTAGAGTCGTGCTTAACATTAAATTAGAGGTTTACGGTTTCATTCGTGATTCGTTAAACAATCATCATGATAGTTTAAAATTAGTTATTGTGAATCCGTTTTGTTAACAATAAAAAGTGAATATGTATATACATTCATTAAACAAAAATAGAATTGGTCTTGACATTTAGACCAGTCACAGCCGAGAAAAAACAAGAAAGATAAACAAACAATTATTTCACATTACAAACACATAAAGTGCTTTGATTGTCAAATAGATATAAATATCGGGAGTATATATATTTGTTGTTGCAGTGCCAACTTTCAGCATTTGGTGTTCAAATGCAAAGCGTACTCACTGAAAACCATGTAAACTTGAAATTTATATAAAAGTTACATAAATTTGACTCAATTTTGGCAACGGTTTTTGATTGAGTTTACGGTGCTATATAAATACTTTTTTGTTGAGTAGTGTGTACTTTAAATCATTGGAAGACCAAGATTAAAGCGAAATCCACTAACCCAACAGCAACTAGCAAAAGTAATGGAGTAAGGGAGCACCTCACCACAGTTCGTTTAACACAAAAATGCAGCACAAATGCACCGACAGTTGGGCTTGGTTAGTATGTGTCACAAGATGGCGAAATTTACGTTGTTGTCACGTTTAGTTTATGAGACATAATTAATATGTTGACTATATTTGTTCGTACAACTATAAAAAACCACCAATGAACTAAATTTATCAAACTGTAATTGTAAAAGAGGAATAATTGGTTTTCAAAGTTATTAATAAACATAACAATACGATTCGACGTTGCCATATCAAACAAACCGTAATTTGTAGAACTGATATATGCGATATTATTAACTTGAAGGTTCATATTGTTTGACATAATTTCAATATATGCATTAATAATATTGTATTAATTATAAGTTCATAGGACGTGAGTTATACCATGTACCTGTTCCCATGCACATGTACGGCAACGACTATTCACGGCACAGAAAAATATAAATTATTGTATTGTTACTAGCGAGGACCCGTCAAACTTTTTGCAGATATCATAATGACATAAAAATATTGTTAAGAATTAATAGAAAATATATGCAAAATAAAAATTTCAAGGGAACTGCCTAACCTAGAAACAGGAGATTAATTCTACAACTTTTGTTATTGTTTTTATTGTGTGTTGTGAAATTACGTGATAAAAATGCTCATTTGTGCTGTTCTTGTAACTGGATGTATAACAATGATAAATGGTACTAACATTATGGGTTTATCATGGGTTTACTTTGTTTATTATACCCCACAAATTCTGATCGTAGTACTAATATCAGATTTAGCTTTCGCACCTTAAATCATTTTTATTTTTTAGTGGCACAATATTTACTTTTATCGTCATGGATATGAAAGGCATGAATGAATGAATTTTGGGTTTAAGGCGCAGTGTCATTCGCGTACTCATATCTCCCCTAGGAGATATGAGGTCCACCCCTGTTTACCTGACAAACAGTAGGTATACTACCCTACATTTTTTGTTATAGCATTAATGTCAAATCACATTTAATAAACATCAGTTCATGAAATGCGGGCGGTTTGTTTTAAAACAAACTCATAGCAACCATGCAAACACATATTGCAGATCGATATACTGAATATTTTTACTTATTACTAATATATAACTAAAACATAAAATATTGTATGCACCACAAAAGATATTCATGTTCTTTACCCTCGGTTGACATAAAAACTTCAGGCCGGAGGCCCTCAGTTCATAACCCTGTCAACCTCAAATAGCTAATTCAATTTTAAAATAGCAATTTTGTTTTATTGGCCAATTAAAAATGTAAGTACATGCGAATAATATTTCTGTAACCATTCTAAGAGAAAGACTATTGTACAGTGCTTCCCAAAAGTAACGGATAAATTCTATAAATTTGTTGAGAAAAATATTTTTTTAAATGCTCGGATAGGGCGATTTTTGTTTTTAAATTGTAGTTTAGAGATGTAATTTTCAACCTCAACCCCTCAACCCCTAAGCGGTAGCAACCATAAATTTCAAATGGTAAAGTACCCTTTCTAATATCTCATTTGATAGCGCTTTTTAGTTAATTGCAACAAAGAAGTGTTTTTCAAAAAGGGTTTATAAATAACGGAGATATTTTCCAAAATGTGTTCTAATAAAAGTACCAATATTCGAGCAGGCATTGATACGGCTCTAGCAATGAGCAGTAAAAACAATTGCAATTGCTTGTAATTAAATGCCAAACTAAATTTATTCAATTTTTTTCTAATTGAAACAATATTGAGTGATATTGCCTTAGTTACGATATGTCATAACACACTTATATTTCCCTAGGGAAATATGAAGTGCTCATATTTCCCTAGGGACAATTGTCGGAACAATTGTCGAGCTTCTCGCAAGAATTGTTTTAATTGCTCTCGGGACAACACCTCCGATTTCTTAGGAAGATATCCTTTATGGATTTTACAGCTTTGGATTTTACGGGAGCCAAACATTCACGGTCTTTCGTCGCTTGCGTTAACACATAGTTTGACATTTCACCAATTTATGAAACAACGCAACTACCAAAACAAGTCAACCATGATATTTACAAACAAGGCCCTTAGCAACGTTACCAATCCGATAAATTCAAAAATTTACAATCCAATATTTTCCCATTTACAGAAAAATATTCTGTCAATCAGAAAAAAACTATTGATTACAACACGGGAAATATGAGTACATTTCCCTTGGTTGTCTATACATCCCTCGGGCTTCGCCCTCGGGATGTAACTAGCCAACCTCGAGAAATATACTATTCATATTTCCCTAGTTGTTTTCCCTAGTTGTAATATATATACCGGGTGACCCAGGGATCTGTAAAAGCCCCATAACTTATTTGCTATTTGAGATATCGACTTCTAGTTTTCCTGAACTGGTACCCACTCTTATTCTACATATTTTAAAAATATGTATGTTCTTCTACAGGGTGTCCCAATATACATAACAGACCAAAGTTATGTTTTTTTTTAATAGAACACCCTATATTTTATACTTTATTTTCAACCTTCTTGAGAAGCTGATAAAAATAGTATAAGATACTATGGGTATATTACGAACGATTGGTTAGTTATGGGCAAATTTGTGGCAAAAACAAGGATACATTAAAAAAGTTGCAGAAGGGCTCCTAGCAATGCTAGGGTCGATTTTTATACACTAAAGAATTTTTCATATCATGAAGAATAATACAAATCGGCTTTGGTTCTTTTTTTGTTCATACTGCAATACAGGGTGTCAACATACGCAAAATAATGGATAACTATTTTTTTTCAAATGGAACACCCTATATATCTTGCCACCAATGCAAGAAATTTTTAATAAGCTTTCCAATGATGTACAATTTGTATATGAAATATTAAGGATTCTTAAGATTTATCCATAAAAACATTTTTCTTTTGTCACCTCCTGCTCATTTTTGGATTTTCAGCCAAAACTATGCATTTTCTGAAAAAACAATAAGAGACCAAAGTTGTAGAGCGGAAAATTTTCGATCGATACAGGTCTTTCGACTTTTGCAATAATGCGGGCATTGCCCGCCAGAGTGCGCAAAATCGTGACCGTATATTCATTTTAGCGTTTCTCTCAAATTTTTTGATAATTAATTGCACTATACTTTATTTTCAACGTCCTCTAGCAGAAAAACGGGTAATTATAGAATTATTTAAATGACCTACATCGATTGAAAATATTCCGCTCTACAACTCTTAAAACAAGCAATTTTTGGCCAAAATGCATAGTTTTCGCTAAAAATGTAAAAAACCATTGAAAAACGCAAAAATTGATATATACATTTTCAATTTGCATTTTTAGGGAAAACTATGCATTTTTGGCAAAAATTGCTTCTATTAAGAGTTGTAGAGCGGAACATTTTCAATCGATATGGGCCATTTTAATTTCCTTATAATTTCCCGTTTTTTCGCTAGAGGGTGCGGAAAATAAAGTATTTGAAAAGAAAACGCTAAAATGCATATACGGTCACGATTTTGCGCGCTCTGGCGGGCAATGCACGCATTATCTTAAAAATTGAAAGACCTTTGTTGATCGGAAATTTTTCGCTCTACAACTTTGGTCTCTTATAATTTTTCCTGAAAATGCATAGTTTTGGCTGAAAATCCAAAAATCAGCAGAAGATGACGAAACAAATATGTTTTTATTGATAAATCTCAAGAATCCTTAATATTTTGTTATACAAACTGTATATCATTGGAAAGCTTATTAAAAATGCCATAGATTGGTTGCAACTTATATAGGGTGTTCTATTTGAAAAAAAATAGTTATCCATTGTTTTGCGTATGGTGACACCCTGTATGGCATTATGAATAAACGAGAACCAAAGTCGATGCGTATTATTCTTCATGATGTGGGAAATTTTTTAGTGTATAAATAATGATGCTATCTTTACTAGGAACGCTTCTGCGATGTTTTCAATGTGTACATGTTTTTGCCACAAATTTGCCCATAACTAACCAACCGTCCATAATAGACCCATACTATCTGATACTAGTTTTATCAGCTTCTCAACAGGGTTGAAAATAAAGTATAAAATATAGGGTGTTCTATTTAAAAAAACATAACTTTGTTCTGTTATGTATATTGGGAAACCCTGTACAAAAACATACATATTTTTAAAATATGTAGAATAAGTGTGGGTACCAGTTCAAGAAAACTATAAGTCGATATCTCAAATAGCAAATAAGTTATGGGGCTTTTACAGATCCCTGGGTCACCCGGTATATATGTGTTTGGGATAAGGGGCGAACATAGGGATTTAACATGTAAAATTAAATATGTGTAATTATTTGCTCCCCTATTCATTTTAGAGAAAAATCGTAAAGGAATATTTTTTAGAGAATTAAAAACTGTAAATGTATCATCCATTTAATTTACGTTTGTACCAGCATACACCTCAGAAATAATAAAAATAAGTTTAACAATTTACCATTTAATAAAAACCCTTGCCATGACTTTGACAAATGTCATGTTTCATGTTATAGTGAAAATAATAATATTGCAAGTCAGATATCAATTCTAGTTATTACGATGAACAATAATCTGAGTTATTCCAATGAAGAGAGGGTATTCATTATTAAAACATTTTACAGTGGCATCAGTTTACGCAGAGTTCGTAACTTATTTTCGGTTACATTTAACAATCGACCAATTCCGTCTGTATCAACAATTTCCAAATTTGTGAAAAAGTTCGAAAATACAGCAAGTGTAGCGGCAGATGATTCAAAAGGTATTTCAATAGTCCAATTTTAACAAATATTATTTCAAAAACATTAACATTGCAGGCAAACGGAAGAGAAGAAGCAACGATGAATTGGAAGAAAGAGTTTTGGGGTTGATAAATGCTGATCCAACAACTAGCATACGATGCATTGCTCGTGAGTGCAGCGTGTCTACATTCTCAGTGTATAAGATTCTGAATAAGCATGGGTATTATCCCTACAAACATCAATGCCATCAGGAGATATTGCTAGTGGATGAAGAAAGCAGGCGTGTATTCTGCGAGATAATGCAGGATCGATCAAACATAGACAGAAACTTTTTGCAGTCTATCTGTTTTACGGATGAATGCACGTTCACACTTAACAACGAGCCCAACACTCAGAACACGCGATACTGGACCCAAGAAATAAAATCCGCGGATATGCCTTAGAACTAGAACCCAGTTCCCGCAAAAAATCAATATTTGGGCTGGTATTTTTAAAAATAATATTATTGGGCCGTTTGAAATATGTGGAAATTTAAATTCGAATTCTTATTTAGACCTTTTAATCAACCAGGTTGGCCCTGCGTTAGAAGTTGCACGTGACAATCAGGAGATATGGTATCAGCATGATGGATGTCCAGCCCATTATGGTTTAAATGTAAGGGAATATTTAAATGCTAATTTTCCCAATTGCTGGATTGGTCGCGGTGGCACTATCAACTGACCACCAAGATCTCCTGATTTAGCACCATGTGATTTCTTTTTGTGGGGTCACTTGAAAAACAAAATTTACAAAAAACACCATCTAAATATTGAATCTTTGCGGGAAGCAATTTTTGCGGAATGCACATTGATTACAGATAGGCAGTTGGCTAATGTTAGACATGCATTTTATAACCGATTGAGTTATTGTTTACACCAGAACGGAGAACTTTTTGAGTACTTGCTCTAAAATTTCCCGTTGACCGCTGGTTACGGTAAAACCAAAAATATATCACGAACTGTGTGTAATCTGACACCACTTTAATTCAATTCATCGTTGCTTCTTCTGTTCAGTTTGCCTTTAATTTTAATATGTTTGAAATAATATTTGTTGAAATTGGACTATTGAAATACCTTTTGAATCATCTGCCGCTACACTTGCTGTATTTTCGAACTTTTTCACAAATTTGGAAATTGTTGATACAGACGGAATTGGTCGATTGTTAAATGTAACCGAAAATAAGTCACGAACTCTGTGTAAACTGATGCCACTGTAAATATTTTGATAATAAATAATACCCTCTCTCCATTGGAATAACTCATATTGTTCATAGTAATAACAATGCGTGAATTGATATTTGGACGTGGATGGAACTGCGGGTTAAGGAGATTGAATGATTCGGGAAATTGGCGTCGGCTACGAGGCCATCTGCCATAATCATTGTATTGTAATATATCAGAAATTAAATGAATAACTGAATAATGAAAGACAAATGCAATGTCCATGGTCCCGAGCGAATATTCCGCGACCCCGAAATCGTTCGCCCGGGCTGGGATTCGAACCCTCGCGGCACGTGGTGCAACCGGCATAAGCGCTCGCTTGTACCCACTACACCAACGGGCCGCCCGAATTAATGTTTGACTAGTAAAATTATTCTCACCATAACATGACATTTGTCAAAGTCATGGCAAGGGTTTTTATTAAATGGTAAATTGTTAAACTTATTTTTATTATTTCTGAGGTGTATGCTGGTTATTGAGACACTATGACCTCAGCAAGCAATTTACCAGAGGTCTTTCAGCCTTTTAATTAATAATTTTACATTGTTTTATTATTTTTTTAAATATTTTTTTAAATGTTAATATTACATTTTTAATTTCTCAAAAACTATCGTAATTTTTCTATTTGAGTACAGGACGTACTGAGAAAGATAAACTGCAATTGTTTTTAGCACTCATTGCTAGAGTCGTTTAGGCTCCTACTCAAATATTACCACTTTTATTTGAATACATTTTGGTAAATATCTCCGTTATTTATTAACCAATTTTGAAAAACAGTTTCTTGTTGTATTCATCATTAAAAAAAGCTGGATACCTTGCTATTTGAAATTTGAAAGTTGGGGTTGTTACCGCTTACGGGTTGAAGGGTGGGGGGTTGAAAATTAAATCTCTACACTGTAATTTAAAAACAAAAACCTATCTGAGCATTTTTCTTTAATATTTTTCCTAACAATTTTATTGAATATATCCGTTACTTTTGAGAAGCACTGTACATTATACACTGTAGCATAGGTCTTAATTGTCGGCAGCTAATTAGTAATATAATAGTTTAAAATATATGTAAATATTTTTTGCAGATGGTTTTATCGAATTTGCTTACCGTGCCACTATGAATTGTGCACCAAATTTCTTTAATTGTGGAACAGTAAGGTTCCAAAATAGATAATTTGCTATTTATCACCCAGAGTGATTTAATAAGTTCCTAATATACTGAATACTTGTTGTGCTACTTTCTTGATGGAACCATATTTTCAAATTGGGTAAAGTAAAACGCTTGTTTTGTTCCATAATTTTATTTTCAGTTGCCTGACACGTGTTTCGATCGGTTAGGATCATTTTCAAAGTTAAACTAATTTAATGTAATGAATATATTGTAACATTTCATTACATTAAATTAGTTTAACTTTGAAAATTATCCTAACCGATCGAAACACGTGTCAGGCAACTGAAAATAAAATTATGGAACAAAACAAGCGTTTTACTTTACCCAATTTAATAAGTTCCTTTTTCCATTTTCGTGAATAAATGTTATTATTCAATCATGGTGATGGTTGCGACCGTTACTACGTGGTAATTCATTATAAAATCACTGAATAAAACACTTACTATGTTTTTTACCACAATTTATTTGATGTATGTACAAATATTTCATATACATACATATCACAACTTAAGTTTCGACGTTTTACTGTCATTATCAAGTGAAACAATTAATGGAAGATGTTACATTTATCGGTACGAAAATAGGGTGAGGGTAACAAAATGGTTTACAGTTATTTCAATTTAAATAACCAGAATTGATTAAATTTTTTATTTTTTAGTAGTATGATATTTACTATTATCGTCATGGATACAAGGCATGAAAATGTACTCATAACTCCCTCGGGAGTTATTAGTTATATCTTCCAAGGGAGTTATGAGGTCTGCTTTTGATTACCTGATAAATAGTATGTACAATTTCCAAATTCTCCGCTCAAGATGATGGTTGAAGATGGACAATCTTGCGTCTGCTCACGACCAACTTTATAGCAAGACAGGAATTAAACTTTTCTCAGGTTTGTTCACTATTTTATTCACAACTGTACATTTGTTATTAAAGCATTAACGTCAAATCAAATTAAATAAACATCAGTTGATGAAATGCGGGTGGTTTGATTTTAAACAAA
Organism: Ocypus olens; assembly: GCA_910593695.2. Lineage (NCBI taxonomy): Eukaryota > Metazoa > Arthropoda > Insecta > Coleoptera > Staphylinidae > Ocypus > Ocypus olens. The sequence goes on along the minus strand of OU343063.1, from coordinate 28,598,220 downwards.
CTCGTAGTAATCATGCAAATACATGTTGCAGATCGATATATTGAATATTTTTACGAATTACTAATATTTAACTAATAAATAAAATATTGTATGCACCACGGGAGATATTCATGTTCTTTACCCTCAGTTGACTTATATATATACCCAGTCAACCTCTGGAGAAAAACATTCCAAATCTCCCTTGATGCATAAATATCTATTAATCACCAGTTATTAAATCTAAATTCACATATCGCAGGTAACCAAATAAACAAAGTCAATATTTAATGGCATTGTGTCTTGTCAAGCACTAATATAAATAATAGTAAGAAGAAGCGTATTAAAACTGTATTAATTTATAAAATATAGCAATGAATTCTAATAGTGTCTACAAGTTAAAAAATACTGCTTCAGAAGTGGCTCAGGCAGAACTAGCTGCAACGTATGACCTGCTGCCTTATAAGTCAAGAGATTTTTATGATAACTCAACTTATGTATAAAAAGGTGCATTTAAAACGGTGAACAAACAAATTTGCAAGTGGATAAAAAATTATTTGCCTTCACCATGACAACGATCTTTATATTAACAATTTTAGTAAACAGCTAACTTCGGTTGAGCAGTACCAGTTCGTGTCAGTTCTGAATACCTCTGCGGTGAAATATAATTGAAATCCGTTTCGGACACGCTTCCTCGTGTAAAATTGTTCACGATTGTCGTTCCGATCCTTGTGGGAGTAAGTTAAATATTGTTCTTACAATAATTACACATTTAGTTTTGTACATTTGAAATGAAGGCATGTGACAGAACAGCATTTCGTACTACGGCTGCGAGATATTGCAAGCGTGCAGTTAGTGCTGCTATGATGCATGAATTGCATTGCATTTAATATCCATCTTGTTCTATCATGTTCTAATAGTATGAAATAAACAATTATATTAGTGTATTTGTATTTTTGGGATGAAGAGTAAAAGTGTATATGGCCCAGGGAAGTGGAGGTTACGGCGTTGAAGATACTAGAGAGAGGGAGAGAACAGGGAGAGGGATGGAAGGATCTGATAGAACAGCTGATGAAGATATGGAGCAGCAAGATGGAGTTCCCAAAAATATGGACGCAGGCGGAAATGATTCCGATATATAAAGGAGGAGATACAGAAGATCCAGCTAGCCATAGGCCGATAAGTGTGACAAGTTCATCATATAGGCTATGTATGAAGGTGGCGGCAGAAAGACTAGAGATGGATATGGAGAGCATGTGTATTATCCCTGACAGCCAAGCAGGCTTCAGGAAGCATAGAGGGGCGGTAGACCATCTTCTAGCGCTGAGCCAAGTCATCGATAAGGGAATCAGGGAGAGTGGGGGGAAGGTCTACATCCTATTTGTAGATTTGAAGGGGGCCTACGACTCGATTAATAGGGAGAAACTGTTTGAATGCATGAGAGAAAGAGGTATTTCGAATGAAATGAGAGAGTGGGTGGAAAGGGTATACGAGACGACTGAATGCAGGGTGAGGGGGTCAGAAGAAGGGGCAGTGTGGTTCAAGACAAATAAGGGGCTGAGGCAGGGGTGCCCAATGAGCCCAATGCTTTTCAATCTGTTCGTAGCAGATTTGGATAGAGTGTAGGAGCAGGGCCAGGATGGGGGTGTAGTAATTGGGGGGGGGTAAATATCAGGGGGTTAGCTTATGCGGACGACATAGCAATAGTGGCAAAAAGGAAAGGAGATCTGGAATGCATGATAGAGAGAATGAAGCGATATTTAGGAAAGAGAAAGCTAAGCGTGAATGTAAAGAAAACTAAAGTAATGGTGTGTATGAAGGGAGGAAGAAGGAAGGAAGAAAGGTTTTATTGAAAGGGAGAGGAAATTGAAAGAGTGAAATGGTTCAAATACCTGGGGGTAGTATTCTCACAAAACGGGAGGTGGCAGGAACACATGAAGTATGTGACGAAGAAGGTGAAAATGGCGGCTGGATGTCTTCTCTTTTGTGTGTGTCGCAAATAAGTACACCGGTCTCAGACTAAGTATAATGTAGACAAGTAATACATTGAATGTACACTGGTAGGGATAGGTTTGTTTTGATGCCAACTTTCAATAGGCGGGGGGCTTTGCTGTACTCTCCACACCTGATCGCTGTCATTTCGAACGTAAACAAACATTTGTTATTTTTATTTGTCTGGTATAGAGTAGAGTATACGGACAACTTTTATTATTAGTATATTAGTTCTTATTTTTATAATTTTGTGTGTAGACTATTGTTATTAAAGAAGGTGTGTGTTTGTATCTTCTCCAATCAGAGGCAGACAGAGAACAGTGGGATTTCATTTTTTAAGTAAGTTAAACTCGTAACACCTTCGTTTCATTAAAATTGATCAGAGGCCAACTTGGCAAATTGCTCAACAGACACCACTGCAACATTAAACTGTTGCTTAGTAATACATTATATTATTAATTAAAATGTAAAGATTAAAACAGATTATGGTATAAAAAATGACTTGAAAGTTCCTCTTTCGCTTATTTTACATTTGTTTATGGCTTTTCGCTTACTGTCTTTCACTCACTGATTTTCATGCATGCATAATGATCCGTCATTGTGTACATTTTTCCAATTCGTTCTGATAACGTGATTTTGATTTTTTAGGCAACATTTGATACCTTTGGGCATTAGCAACTTCCAGAACATCCTTAGGAACATATAATTCTTCATCATCCATTTTTACAATTTCCATAATTTGCACAAAACCACTTCTTTGACATTACAGGACTTTGTTTATTTTGTTTTTATTTTTTCATGGCAACAAATCTCCGAACATACCGGGTGACCCAGGGATCTGTAAAAGCCCCATAACTTATTTGCTATTTGAGATATCGACTTCTAGTTTTCTTGAATTGGTACCCACAGTTATTCTACATATTTTAAAAATATGTATGTTTTTGTACAGGGTGTCCCAATATACATAACAGAACAAAGTTATGTTTTTTTAAATGGAACACCCTATATTTTATACTTTATTTTCAACCCTCGTAAGAAGCTGATAAAAATAGTATAAGATAGTATGGGTCTATTATGGACGGTTGGCTAGTTATGGGCAAATTTGTGGCAAAAACATGTACACATTGAAAATATTGCAGAAGCGTTCCTAGCAAAGATAGAATCTTTATTTATATACTAGAAAATTTTCCACATCATAAAGAATAATACACATCGGTTTTGGTTCTCTTTTATTCATAGTGCTATACAGGGTGTCAACATAGGCAAAACAATGGATAACTATTTTTTTTCAAATGGAACACCCTATATAAATTTCCACCAATCTATGGAATTTTTAATAAGCTTTCCAATGATATACAGTTTGTATAACAAAATATTAAGGATTCTTGAGATTTATCAATAAAAACATATTTCTTTTGCCACCTTCTGCAGATTTTTGGAATTTCAGCCAAAAGTATACATTTTCAGGAAAAATTATAAGAGACCAAAGTTGTAGAGCGAAAAATTTCAGATCGATACAGGTCTTTCAACTTTTAGGATAATGCTTGCATTGCCCGCCAGAGCGTGAAAAATCTTGACTGTATATGCATTTTACAGTTTTCTTTTCAAATTTTTTATTAATTTTTATTTTTCGCACCCTCTAGCCGAAAAAACGGAAAATTATAGGGAAATTAAAATGGCCCGTATCGATTGAAAATATTCCGCTCTACAACTCTTAATAGAAGCAGTTTTTGCCAAAAATGCATAGTTTTCCCTAAAAATGCAAATTAAAAATGTATATATCAATTTTTGCGTTTTTCAATGGTTTTTTGCATTTTTAGCGAAAACTATGCATTTTGGGCAAAAATTGTTTCTTTTAAGAGTTGTAGAGCAGAATATTTTCAATCGATGTAGGTCATTTGAATATTTCTATAATTAGCCGTTTTTCTGCTAGAGGACGTGGAAAATAAAGTATAGTGCAATTAATTAACAAAAAATTTGAGAAAAACGCTAAAATGCATATACGGTCACGATTTTGCGTACTCTGGCGGGCAATGCACGCATTATTGGAAAAGTCGAACGACTTATATCGATCGAAAATTTTCCGCTCTACAACTTTGGTCTCTTATTATTTTTTCAGAAAATGCATAGTTTTGGCTGAAAATACAAAAATGAGCAGGAGGTGACAAAAGAAAAATGTTTTTATGGATAAATCTCAAGAATCCTTAATATTTCATCATACAAATTGTACATCATTGGAAAGCTTATTAAAAATTGCATGCATTGGTGGCAAGATATATAGGGTGTTCCATTTGAAAAAAAAAAGTTATCCATTGTTTTGCGTATGTTGACACCCTGTATAGCACTATAAATAAAAAAGAACCAAAGCCGATTTGTATTATTCTTCATGATGTGGAAAATTCTTTAATGTATAAAAAACGACGCTAGCATTGCTAGGAGCGCTTCTGCAACTTTGCAATGTGTCCTTGTTTTTGCCACAAATTTGCCCATAACTAACCAACCGTCCATAATAGACCCAAAGTATCTTATACTATTTTTATCAGCTTCTCAAGAGGGTTGAAAATGAGGTATAAAATATAGGGTGTTCCATTTAAAAAAACATAACTTTGGTCTGTTATGTATATTGGGACACCCTGTACAAAAACATACATATTTTTAAAATATGCAGAATAAGTGTGGGTACCAGTTCATGAAAACTAGAAGTCGATATCTCAAATAGCAAATAAGTTATGGGGCTTTTACAGATCCCTGGGTCACCCGGTATATATTATTTTTATTTAAAATTTTGAATACAAAATTACTGACTTTCTGGGGAGGTATTGAACAAAACCAAATACAGCACTTGAGAGTAAGGTCACTTTCATTGAATTGCATCGTCATGAACACGCAATTCATGTGAACGAAAGCTTCACCACCCTCTTACTATAAATGAGGCATTGAGCGCAAAAGTGGACTAACCCTCGAATTTTAAAAATTTAGTCCGATAACAATAATTGAACATAAAACTAGTTTTTGCATTATCTTTTTACAAATATTTTTTTGTACAGTAATGGACCAAAGTGGTTTAGTCCGCTTTTGCGCTTCAAAATATTAAGTTGGCTAATTTTGTTTCTGTGGCTGTCAGTGCAAATAAAATCATGACAACTCAACCTAAAACTGTTGAAAAGCAAATGCAAGGTATTTTTTAAATTATTAACACATTTTATGAGCTGTATTATAACTACCCGTAGAAATGTTCCAAAGTGATGACGAAATTAATTCTGGTTCAGAGTATCTTCCGTCTGAAAATTCATTTTCTACATGCACTTCAGTGGATGATAGGAGCAATGTAATAAAGAGTAGGAAGCGTATTAGAGATGAACTAAATTGGAAGCGTAATATAAGGAAACAGAAACGTGCAAATGGTGAGCAATATATCAATTCCAAAGGCAATATTGTAGTCAAGAAACAACCGAAAATTGGTGCCTGTCCATACATAAAAAAGTGTCACTTGAAGATATCCGAAGAAAGACAACTTCAAATATTTAATGAGTTTTATCAACTGGGAAATTATAACTTACAGTCATCATTTTTATTTTCAATGATAAAAGTGTGCAACAAGTCTCGTATTTATACACAACTTCAAGATTCTAAAAAGCAAAAAACTCGTCACTATTATCTACTTGATTCCAATGGGATCGAAAATAAGGTGTGTAAAGCCCTTTTTCAAAATACGCTAGCAGTGTCAGCTGGCAGAATTGATAGGATATTAAAGCAAAGGGAACACTTGCTACTCCACCATTTGATCATAGAGGAAAAACTACACCTGTGAATAAAACGTTTTTAGACAAAATTAACGGAGTGAAAACTTTCATTGAGAAATTCCCTGCGTATGAGAGTCACTATGCATTACATAAATCAATAATCGAAATATAAAACTATCCATTTTATGTCAATACATTGTTTCTAATCCCGACTTCAAAGTAAATGAGATTGATCATAAATTCTTGTTTAGTGGTCATTCTTATTTACCGTGCGATCAGGACTTCAGTTTAATAGAAAAGCAGAAAAAGTATTTTTCAAATATTTATATTCCTGAAAATTGGCATGAAGTCATTAAATCTGCCCGGAAGAGAAATCCATTTAAAGTTATTTCAATGAATAAAAACGACTTCTCAACAAGAAAGCTTGAGAAAAATATTACAAATATTCAAATATTAGTTTAGATTTATTTAACGAAGTTGATGTTGAAAACAGAAACTCCACACTGATATCTGCACTAGATCTACTGTATCCCAATGGAAATTGTATAAATTCATTAAAAAAGAAAGATTTACTTAGTTTGCTAGATTATGTTCCACCTATATTTCATGATTATTATAAAGGAATCAAGACAAGTACTGATAGTTCTATTAGTAAATTGCCTGTTGTAAGTTATTGTAGTGAAGAAGATCTATTATAAAGTTTTGTCGTACATATTGGGTTTTATTCCTATTATTCCTAGCGGACTATCTTACATAAACGCCAAATGGTAAAATGCAAAAGTGGACTAAGCCTCAAAAATATTGAAATGATTCAATTTATAGTGAAAGTTATCTTTGTTTTCGAAAAATTAGCTTTTATTTAGACATTTAAGCTAATAGTTATGAATACAAAAGCTACAACTTAAACAAAATTAAATGCTATTGAAATCTATTATTTACAATTGCATATAGCTCAATTTGTTTTTTTGGGGGTTAGTCCACTTTTGCTCTCAATGCCTCAAATAACTATTAAGGTCCAACATTGCCGATTTGTAGTAAAACATGGGCCTCCGCGATGTATTTTCTGGCCAAATCGTGTTACCTTCAAAATCCGTAAAATAGTATGATGCACAGAAAGGTTAGGACCGGAGACAAGCAACGCTATATTTTGACTTTTTTATTGTTTTGCTTAATAAATAAATGTTGAAGTATACCTAAAATGAGAATTTAACGTTAAAGTTTACTCTATAAATTCGATAAAATAGTGAATTATGAGATGGGTATTATCTGCACAACACTTTAAGTATTGGAGGACCATCCTTGGAATTTGAAAATTTTGTTTATTTTTATAGATATTAATAAAAACAAATCTGCCCCTTAAATGTAGCTTTATTGTATCAGAGTAGTGATGTCTAAGTTGCCGCGTTCGAAGGGGCAGAATTTATAAATTAAATTTGCACCGTGCCCGGACACACCCCAATATCCAGTGTTGCCGATGCTACCGTTTTTTCGGTAGATCTACCGATTTTGCAACTCATCTACCGATCTACCGAAATAAGTTAATTTCTACCGAAATTTCGAAAAATGTGTGGATATTTATATTATTTTTTTATTAAATATATAGAAAAAATATATTCTTTATTTTTAACACCTATGCGAAATATTCGGAATAAAAGTTTAATTTTGGCTTATACTCTATCTTATAATATAATATAACTTAAATGTAATAAATGGCATAGCTTAAATCCGTTCAATAGCAAAAAATGGTAACATTAGTTTTAATACTTTTAATACTCGACGCTTTGTTCTCGTCCTCGGAGAAACACTTGTTACGACCTATTTTAACAGAAATATCAGGGGTTCTTCCCCGAATTATATTTCTCGCTGCGTGTCTCGTACTTCGGTACTTAGTAATACTAGACGCTTTGTTCTTGTCATCGGGGAATCACGATTTTCTAATTTAACAGCAATAAGAGCGGTTCTTCTCCGAATTATATCTCTCGTTCTTTGATACTTCCACTTGATAAACTTGATTCACTTGATTGCACCGAACACAGCACGCGCGTGTACTCGTATTCACGTATATTTTTAAATAGTTTTACTTATACTCGTATACCTAATAAAATGAGTGATAGTGACAGTGATAGTGGCCGGTTTGGAGAATCTAGTAGTGGTATAAAAAGAAAAAAATATTCTCAAACATATAAGGCAGACTGGGAAGATATTGCAGAATTTAAAGGGTGGCTTACCAAAAGTGGAAAAGGGATAAAGTTTGCAAAATGCAAAAGTTGTAACAAAGACATTAATGTAACAAGTGGGAAGGATGCGATAATTAAACATACACATTCAAAGCTTCATCAAAATAAATTAAAAATAATAAGTTCACAGTTATCAATTGCAAAATTTACCGTGGACACTTCTGCGAAAACATTGCTGCAAAATAATATTAAAGAAGGTATGTAGTTAAATATTAAATATAAACAAACTCATATTGAAAATATTTTCTTTTTATAGCAGAAATTCGTTTGGCGGCTTTTGTAGCAGAACACAACTTGCCGTTTTTAATTATGGAACATCTTCCAAAATTATGTGCAGCTGCTTTCCCCGATTCAAAGATAGCAGCAGGCTTGGCTTGCGGAAGGACAAAAACCACTTCCATCACAAGGTCTATAATTGGTGATGAAGATTTTCAGAATATTTGTGAGGACTTGAGACATAAGAAATTTTCTCTCATAATAGACGAGTCAACGGATCGCAGTACTGAAAAACATCTGTGTCTAGTTGTTCGGTATTTAAAAGATTTTATTATTAAGGACTGTTTCTTTACATTAATTAAATTAGGCAACGCTGATGCAAAGACATTGTATAATTTAATTGTAGATAAATTTAATTGTAATAATATTCCATACAAGGAAAATTTAATTGGATTCGCATCAGATGGGGCAAATGTCATGATGGGGGCACATCACTCGGTTATGGCTTTATTAAAGAATAATATACCTTCTTTGTATATTATGAAATGTATATGCCATTCATTTCATTTATGTGCTTCATATGCCTGCCAAAAATTACCAAGATTTGTCGAAGACCTAACAAGAGATGTGTACAATTATTTTAGTTCAAGTCCTAAAAGAATTGCCGAGTTTGCAGAATTTCAAACTTTTTGTAACATAAAAATTCATAAAATTCTGCATCCTTGCCAAACTCGGTGGCTATCTGTTCATAGTGTCATCGATCGAATTTTGGAGCAATATAATGCCCTTAAATTATATTTTATTGATGCTGTCAAGAAAAAAGATGTATTGGCTTCGGAAAATATTTTAACAAAATTAAATGATCCAACAACGAAATTATTTTTGCAATTTTTAGATTTTTCATTACCGTTATTTAATCAATTAAATCGAGAAATGCAATCAGAATCGCCAAAATTGCATATCTTGTATGATAATGTAAGCAGCATATTAAGAACCATTTTTGATTGTTTCCTTAAACGAGAATACATTTTATCGATTCCAATTGACGAAATTGATTTTAAAAATCCAAATCATTTTTTAGCAAATGAAAACTTATATTTTGGAGCAAATGTCTCTGCTTCTTTGCAGCAAATGACAATTGAAGAAAACAAAAAAACATTTTTTAAATTAAGGTGCTTAGATTTTTATATTGAAGGTTGTGCTCAAATTATAGCAAGGTTTCCTTTAAAAAATAATAACCTAAAAAAATTTTCTTTTATCAACCCTGAGGTAGTAAAAAGCGGAAGTATAAATTCTGTTGTTGACGTAGCAACACTCTTTCCGAATCTAGTGAATCCCCGTTTGCTTCAAGCACTCGATTCGGAATGGAGGTTGCTACGTAACAATGCTAAAATGCAAACATTTAGCAATGATGTCGAAATTTTTTGGAAAACAGTAACGCTGATGAAATTGGGTAATGAAGTGACTGCTTTTCCAATATTAACAAATTTTGTTCAGAACATTCTTTGTCTTCCTCACTCATCTGCAAATGTTGAGAGAATTTTCTCTGCAATTAATTTAATTAAAACGGATAAACGCAATCAATTAAATGCAGAATCAATATCAGGTCTGCTCCATACAAAACAATTTATTGGAGATAAGAATTGCTACAATTTTGAAATCACACCAAAATTATTAAACAAATGAAATAAATAATATTTAAACAGTCTAGCTGAATAATCTTTTACATAATCAAAATTTAAAAAATCTGCAAAACAAGTTAACAATAGTTTGAAGGGTACATTGTTTTATCAAATAAGTCATGTAGCTTGAGCCTTACTATTGTTGATCTGTCTCGCATATTTGTTCAAATTGCAAAATTATTTAAGGTGAATTATTTTAGTTGGGAATAATCATTCGAATAAATAATCGATTTTCAGATCATTCGAATGATCACTCGAATAATCATTCGAATGATCATTCGAATGAATAATCGATTTTCAGTTTAATTCGAATAGTAATCATTCGATTATTGAAATTATACGATTATGCCCATCACTAGTTGGGATAGATTTTAATGTGTAAGTGTTTTCATTGTTTATGTATTTTTTGTTATTTTCATTGTTACAATTTTTTTAATTGTTATTTTCAAAGTTTAATGGTTTTAATATAGTTTAAAGTTTTTATTGGTATTTTCGTAGTTTAAAGTTTTTATAGTTTATGTTTTTTTGTTATTTTCGTAATTTATTAGCGTAATAAAACAAGTTATTAATTAAAAATCGTTTTTTTTTTTACATTTAAATAAAGATTTTTGTTTTTTTTTTAATTCTACCGAAATCTACCGAATTTTACCGATGACGTCTACCGAATTTAATTTTCAAGCTGTGGCAACACTGCCAATATCTTCACGATAAACAAACTTGCCGTGATTGGTGCGAGGCGCGATTCTCATGATTCACATTTCGGGGAAGTACAGACGTGTGCCGCAATCTGGTTTCTCGTTTTCCGTGCTAAACGGTTTCGCTCTCCGTGCTCGCTTTTACATCGCTAGGTTCGATAACAATGGATGAGTCAGTATGCGAAAATTTTAAGGTTTCACATGAAAACTTGCGCTAGGAATCAAATTTTATTTGCACAAATCTTGTCGCTCAAGAAACCACGATCTAATGCTTGCGCACATAATTACGTTTTTATATGGAAATTCAATATTTAAACGTGCGGGCGGACAATTAGTCGGCATTTTTGTACCGATTAATCAGTAAATTTAAAAATAAAAGGACTACATAAAGTAAGGAACATTAGTTTGCATTTAAAGAGGAAAAACTCTTTTAATTATTAATATTGATTTTAACTAAAATGTCTAATAAAAGTGTCTAATGACGCATTCAAATTTTATTTTACGTTTTAGTCCAGTCAAATTAGACTTTTCGAGCAAAAAAAAATCCTGGAGGTTTAAAACTTGGCATGTCAGAATCAATCGATTATACAAAACTCTCAACGAAAACTAGCGGCTAAAAAATAGGACACCTTTTTTGTCGAGTGTGAATTAATTTTGAATTTTCAATGGGACGCAATTATACCAACAACGTGTATCAATTTTATTTACAATGTGACAGCGTGTAGACACGAATGGATGGCAATCTGTTCGTTTACCGGTCAAACGTACTAGTGCAAATGATCACTTCTGTCAAAGGCAAGGCTAGTTTATTTTAAACTGATTCCAAATTGATAATTTTGATTTTTTATTGTAAGCAGGGGTAATTCGCTGAATAGCTTTTATTATTTTGGCAAACGAATTTTCGCCAAAGCGTTGCGACTTTGTAATAACTTATTAATTTACTTCTTTAAAATTGTATTTATAAATTTCATAAATATTACTTCTATTACATTCTTTTAAAATCGACCGATATTCTTCTGAATATCCCAAATGCTTCAAATTCCCGGGATCATTCTTTCAGTGCATTTTTGTGATTACAATCGGCCCTCGTGTTCGACTCGTGCCGATTCTTGATACAAAAATGCACTAAAAAATGATCGGTAATATTTGACGCGTCAGGGATATTACACCATGGGCCAAAAAAACGGTACAAATTTTAAATATTTATATTTTCAATAATAATTAGCGCATTAAATATTGCTTTGAAAAACAAAATATTTGCACTTTCTAGATGACAAAAATAATTAATTACATTTTTGAAAAGTTTTCTTATCGAGGATGTTTCACATTAATGAAGGCGCTGCAAAGATGGGAGTTTATAATGCATCGCCACGTCGCATTTGTAGGTATCAGTGGGCCATGATTTGTTTTTGTTCTCAAATGAATCTCAGACATTAGCTGTCACTTCTATCAGTCATTTTAGTTGTCACAAAAAATATTTGCCAAAGTAAAGAAGATAAAATTAAACATTTGTTTCACAATGACAATTTATGTGCACGATAGATTGTGAACAAATACCCACAAAAGGGTTGGTCGGTTACAAGTATTCAGTGATTAATAATTAAACTCAGAACTTACGGTAACAATAATCGCAAACAAATAAGTGGAAGACCACGTACAGTACGAATTCCTGAAAGGTGCATTATAAATGCCCATTTTTGCAGAGCCTTCATTAATGTGAAATATCCCCGATTCAAAAACTTTTCAAAAATGCAATTAATTATTTTTGCAATCCACAGTGTGGATATTTTGTTTTTGGAAACAATATTTAATGCGTTAATTATTATTGAAAATATTTTAAAAATTGTACCGTTTTTTTGGACCTCTGTCTATAAATGAAAATAGTGTATTGTGTATTTATCAAAAATATTGCCGCGCTTAGAAAAAACAGTATGCAATGATACAGCAAAAATAACCGCAGTCTATGAGCGCGGGCTGCGGTTTCGGGGCGATTGAGTCACATTATTTTCTTTTACCGTCAATGACTAATTATTACGAGTGATCGTCATCATACAACATTTTCCGATTTGATGATACAAAAGGTATTTTTAATATTTATCAAATACCAGAATGGTTCCCGGAAAAAATGACTCGGTATAAGTTTTTCTTGTTACTGTTGGCACCAAATATAAGGAAAATATATTCTCTTATTAATGTTTGCCTCCAGTTTCCCCTCCTACTAACACTGGGTGGTAACGATACGCACACTAAGCCGATCCCCATTTCTGCTAGAAAGAGGCAACATGTAAGGGATAAAATGACTCGCGTCTTGAAGTCATCTGCAAGAGATGCACCTTAAGCTGGTTGGAGAACATTTTTTTATAACAATGCAACAGAGGTCTGGCTATAATGGTAATGAACAATTTGATTTATTTACAACATTTGTAAAGTGTATTTGCATTAATAGTTATTTAAGCAACAAGGAACGTAAGGACGTATTAACGTTTGAGGTAGGCGAATACGAGCCGAGGCGGAGCCGAGGCTCGTCGCCTGCCGTTCCGTGTTGCTTATTAAATTTTTTCCGCTACCGGAAATATAACACTTAAAAAAGATCAGAAAATATTCTAAAATACGGCTTGTAACATTTGGGATTCAAATGTTTATAATCACCTATGCGTCCTATGGCAACCCAGCAACCGAGAAAACAATGTCGAATTTTGTTTGTTTGTGTCAATCCAGTGACAGTTTTTGCGGGCATGGATGCAAACGAAGCTGCGAATGTTGCGTGTTAGAACCTGTTACCGACAAAATCGAAAAAGGTATGTGCCCTGTTACGACTCTTTTAAGCAGTGGTTATTTAAAATGGATACCGATGCTATAGGTATAGATGAAAATGTTTTACTCGCCTATATGTTGGAGCGTTACGTTTCTGTTTATTATTTTCCTAGGTCCGTAAGTAAAAATTAAGTTCCGTCGTCAAGGACAACAAACACCACGAATGTTATCAGCCACTTACGGTACCTGTAACCATAGATGCAATGCGTATTTACGTTGTCGGTAGCGGAAAATAGTTATTTAAGCAACAAGGAACGTAAGGACGTATTAACATTTGAGGTAGGCGAATACGAGGCGAGGCGGAGCCGAGGCTCGTCGCCTGCCGAAAATGTTAATTGTCATTACGTTCCGTGTTGCTTATTAATTTTTTTCCGCTACCGGAAATATAATACTTAAAAAAGATCAGAATATATTCTAAAATACGACTTGTAACATTTGGGATCAAAATTTTTATAGTCACCTATGCATCTTATGTTAACCCAGCAACCGAGAAAACAATGTCGAATTTTGTTTGTTTGTGTCAATCCAGTGAAACTTTCTGCGGGCATGGATATTAATGAAGCTGCAATTATTGCGTGTTAGAACCTGTAACCGACAAAATCGAAAAAGGTATGTGTCCTGTTACGACTCTTTTAAGCAGTGATTATGTAAAAAGGATGCTGATGCTATAGACGAAAATGTGTTGCTCGTAGAACCGTTCCTACCAGCCGTGCAGTGTGTGCCCACACGCAGGCGGCCGACTGCGGTCGAAAATAGAATAGAGCAACCAATTGCGAATGCGATATATGTTTATAAAATGCGTTAATACAACAAATTCATTGCATTCTGAATTTCTCATTATAAATTTGGATAAAGCACTTATGTATACTGGTTTAAATATGTTTTCGCATTGTCAAGGTAAGGGTGGGGGACGACGAAAAATTGCTCAGCCCGCAGGCGGCTGTACACCTAGGAACGTCCCTGGTTGCTCGCCTATATGTTGGAGCGTTACGTCTCTGTTTATTATTTTCCTAGGTTCGTAAGTAAAAATTAAGTTCCGTCGTCAAGGACAACAAACACCACGAATGTTATCAGCCACTTACGGTACCTGTAACCATGAATGCAATGCTTAGTTACGTTGTCGGTAGCGGAAAAAATATTTTAAAACCGTTTCATAATCACATAGTAACACAATATACCTATATTTATACCGAGTGTCCGGGGTAAGGGGCGAACATAGGAATCTAACATGTAAAATTAAATATGTGTAATTATTAGCTCCCCTATACATTTTAGAGAAAAATCGTAAAGAAATATTTTTTAGAGATTCAAGAATTGTAAATGTATAATCCATTTAATTTAAGTTTGTCCGAGAATCCACCTCAGAAATAATAAAAATAAGTTGAACAATGTACCATTTAATAAAAACCCTTGCCATTAGTTTGACCAATGTTATGTTATGGTGAGAATAATTTTACTAGTCAAATATCAGTTCGCGCATTGTAATTACTATGAACAATAATCTGAGTTATTCCAATGAAGAGAGCATATTGATTATCAAAACATTTTACAGTAGCGTCAGTTTACTCAGAGTTCACATTTTCGGTTAAATTTAACAATCGACCAATTCCGTCTATCAAGAATTACCAAGTTTGTGAATAAGTTTGAAAATACAGCAAATATAGCAGCAGCTGATTTAAAATGTATTTTAATAGTTCAATTTCAACAAATATTATTTCAAAAACAGTAACATTACAGGCAAACGAAGAAGAAGAAGCAACGATGAGTTGGAAGAAAGAGTTTTAGGTTTGATAAATGCTGAACCAACAATTAGCATACGATGCATTGCTCGTGAGTGCAACGGGTCTAAATTCTCTGTACAGAAAATTCCGAAGAAGCATGGTTATCATACCCACAAGCATCAATGCCATGAGGAGATACTGCTAGTGGATGAAGAAACTAGCCGTGTATTCTGTGAAATAATGCAGGATCGACCAAATATAGACCGAAACTTTTTGCAGCCCAACGTTATTGTTGATATTTATAATTTTTAATTCTCTAAAAAATATTTCTTTACAATTTTCCTCTAAAATGAATAGGGGAGCTAATAATTACACATATTTAATTTTACATGTTAAATTCCTATATTCGCCCCTTATCCCAGACACTCGGTATATTACTTTTAAGGTTTCTAATTAACTTAAAAATGAGGAAGATGTGGATGAAAGCAATTCCAAAAGATGTTCTCATTTTCGAAACATTTTATAACGGAAAGTTTCATCGAAAATTGCTAGAAATAGATGCAATACCAACAATTTTTGATGATCTTATTCACTGACAGAAAGTTAATCATTAATTAATCTGAACCGTCTACATCCACAGCTTGTGCTGATTTAGATACTGATTCATACTCTGAGGCAAATACTTTGCCTGTAGAATATAATACAGGCTCTTCAACGATGTCGGCAACATCCTCTTCAGGAAAAAAGGATTTCTTTGAAAAAACTCTGGTTGAATTTCTGGTAAATGTAAAATTCAGTAAACTTCAGTAGCATCGATCGCATCGTGTTTATGAAAAAATACAAAAATAACAAATACATTTTAATAAATCAAATAAATGGAAGAAGTTACATTACAACATTTATTATTGCTGGAGCGCAGTATCCAATTTGATCAATTTAAATTAAAAAACAAAGATCATAATGATCCACCTGTTAACAATTATAATTAGAAGTCAGTAATTAAAGCAAGTGTTCAAATAAACATCCATTCTGAATTAAACAATACCCCATCCTATTGTAAAACGAATTTGTGGCGTTTGCCAACTGTCTATTCGTTATCAACCTGCACTCCTCAGATATTGCATTCCTCAAAGAATTAATGTTTGGATGACGGGTTTTGTAAATTTGGCTTTTCAGGTGATCCCACAAGAAGAAATCGCATGGTGCCAAATTAGGAGATCTAGCAGGCTAGTTGATTTCATCTCCTCGTCCAATCCACCGATTTGGAAATGCATTATTCAAATATTCTCTGACGTTTATTCCGAAATGTGCTGGACATCCGTCATGTTGGAACCAGATATCCTGGTTTGGACTTGCCACTTCTTCTATTGCAGGGCCAACCTGAGTAATTAACAATTCTATATAATTTTCTGAATTTAAATTTCCTATAATTTCGAAAGGACCTATAACATGAGAATTAAAAATGCCTGTCCAAATATTAATTTTTTGAGGATATTGCGTTCTAAGATGTAAATTCAGACAGGGATTCTCATGTGCCCTGTATCTATCTTTTTGAACGTTTGGTTCATTATTTAATGTAAAGGTACATTCATCCGTAAAGCAAATCGACATGAGAAAATTGCGATTAGCATCAGCACGATCTTGAATAATTTCATAAAAGGTAGTTCTTGATGGCATTGAAACTTGTACGGACGGTAGCCGTACTTTCTTAAAATTTTGCAGACCGTTCCTTGCGATTTTCCACATTCTAAAGCAATAGATCTTGTACTTAGTCAAGGATTCTTGGATACCATCCCAATAACAACTTCTTCGTGAATGTTTTCCCGTCTGTTGCCATTTATTCTGTGATGTTCCAATAAACAACCATAATGAGATATTTTTGAAACTATCATTTAAAGTGAATAATATTTATCTGAATTTAAACAACCAGAATTTTCTAATTGAAAGACTATTTGTTGTATTGTTGACACTGACAGTATGGAGCTCTCGTTAAACTGCACAGAGAATAAATCTCACACCCTACGGTAACTATTTCCGATGTAAACGTTTTTGACTATGAATAGTTTTTCCTCGATGGAATACATGACAGTTTATTATTTCACGAATCATGACTCTATAAAATTTTCCGGATTGGATCTATTGCGAATATTTTGATAAAATAATAGAGAATTACAACTGAGAATTAACTAGTTCGGATATCATTAGATCAGGAAAAAAAATCTTCTTTCGGTTGGTGTCAATATAAATCATCTTAGTTAAAATAGGGAGCAGGAATCTGCAAAAAACATGTTTCCCATGTTAAATGCCTATGTTCGGTTTTGGAATATTCACCCGGTATATATATGATATATACTTGCGAGTAAAATCAAGCTTTTATTTAAAAAATGAATGTGTGTTAAATAATAATGTTTACATTATTGATAACTACTAATATTAACTGCATGAATCCATAGTTTGTACTGAATGGCCTACCGTAAAAATATATATTTATTTTAGACGAAAATATTATTTTGGAGACATCCATACATCAGACTTTTCTTCACCTGAAAAGGCAAGATCTGGTTGGAGATTGGCAAAAAAAGAAAGTCTTGCAAAACGACATAAAATTAAGATGTTGACCCAGAAGAATCGACGGTTAAATATGGTAATTAAAACGTTGGACAATTTAATAATGGTTTTAAAAGAAAGAAAATGCTGTTTCAACAATTATGGTAAAGTATATTTGTATAATACAGGAGTTTTGATTATTTGAGTTATTTTGAAGTAGCTTAAAGATTACTCACGATTAACTTGCCAGGTATGAAAATGTACTATTCAAAGAGAAATGAAATTATTGAACATAGAAGATCTGCCTTGAACAATTGGCATTACTTATAGTTGAAATTTCAAAATAAACAGTACAATTACATTATTTTGCAAATTTTGTTCACGGTTTTATTTGAAGTGCAATTTTTGTCTGATATTGAATTTAAGCGATATGACTTCAAATAAAGCAATACTCAGATACTAAATACAAGGCACTAGTTTAACAAGATTAAAAATGCAATAAACAAATTTGCATCCGCACGCTCATGAAAGTTCGGCGGAGGGGGCTATGAAAGAAAACAGTGGCGCAATACTTGCTTTGTTTATAAAAGTAAGTAGAACATCTGGAATGGTTGTTGTGGATACACATTAATCTCTCTCTCTTTCTCTTAGCTTCCTCTCAACAATCCTTAATTGAATTATAGATTATTGCATGCGCAAATAGTGTCTTACTTTTATATTTACTTCAGGCTACCCTTCCTGGAACAGCTGGTGCCATAATGGAACGAATTTGCTGTAACTTTAATTTATGTAGAGCAGACATTTAATAACAGTTTGCCTCATAACTCCACCATTACAAAATGGTATAGGAGCATCTATGGTTCTCCAGGCTTTACCCAAGAAGCTATAAATATTTTAAAAATAAAAGTAGAAGAGGCTTTGAAATGCGGCAAACATATCTTATGTAATTTAGTCATGGATGAAATGTCAATTAGGATACAAGTAGAATACGATGGAAATAAGTTTACTGGCTTAGTTGATGTGGGAACTAATTTAGATAGTGATGATGTTCCACAAGCCAACGAAGTTTTGGTATTCATGGTAGTAGCCGTAAATGGTTAAACGGCCTTTCTGGGATGGAACGGGCTGAATTAGTATTGAAATGCTTAGAATTTTTACATGAAAGTAAAATAGAAATTATAGAGTTAACTTTTGATGGAGCTCCAGCTAATTTATCTATGACTGATCATTTAGGTGCAGATATAAAAAAGGTTAACAATTTAAAAACCTTTTTTATACATCGTATTTATGAACATAAAATTTATATTCTACCTGGTGCATGCCATATGTTAAAATTAATCCGGAATTATTTAGCTTCGAAAAGGAAAATTAGTAAAGATGGGAGTGTTATTATGTGGGAATTTTATGAAAAAATTAATAATGTTCCAAGAAAATGAGGGGTTACATGCTGGCAATAAGATTAAAGCACGTAATAATGGTGGAAAAAAGAAATTATGAAGGTGAAATTAGCATCACAAACGTTCAGTTTGTCAGTGGCTGATTCTTTAGAATATCTTTCAAAAGATTTACAACTGGTAGAATTTCAAGGATGCGAAGAAACCATAATATTTACTAAATTAATAAATAACTTATTTGACATATTTAATTCTAGGAATTTATTAGCAAAATACAGTTTTAAGAGGCGAATAAATTCAAAAAATTGTGGAATAATATTCAGTTATTTTGAATATGTCAAAAAATTTTAATAAACTGACTATAAATGATGTTCCTACACTATCATCAGGGAGAAAATTTGGTTTTATAGGAATTTTAGTGGGGATTGAGAGCCTTACTCACTTATCCCAGCTGTCACAGTAACATAACATATATCTCTCATGTCATAGTGTTACAGAAGTTACAATAAGATCTGAAACTTGTACCAACGCCGGCTAACTTGGCCTTCAATTATTACATCTTTGATACCTTTATTTGTTATATATCATGTAAAAAAAAATCTTCAGCAAAATTTTTGAAACTTTTGAAAAACCAATTGGTTGTACATGAATAAATTATTCACGGAATCCCAATTCGGTTTCAGAGAAAAGAGAAACACCAGCATGGCATTGTCACAAATAGTTCAAAATGTGGTGAATGCTTTCGAGAAACATGAAATGATTGGCACCTTGTTATGTGATCTAACCAAGGCGTTTGATTGTGTGTCGCACGATATCGTATTAGCAAAATTAAAACAATACGGGATAGGTCACGAAAGTGTTATGTTACTTAAATCATATCTTACAGACAGACAGCAGACGACATCGTACAGAGGCAAAGTATCAAAAATGGCACCTATTAAATATGTAATACCCCAAGGATCAGTCCTGGGCCCAATTTTGTTTATCGTTTATATAAATGACCTGCCTCTCTGTGATAAGATGTCTAAGTTTATTTTATTTGCGGATGATACATCCGTGTCTGTAAGTAATAACAACATCCAGGAACTGTTAAATAGGATGAGCGACATGCAATCAAAGGTTGAGGAATGGTTTTCGTCAAATAAACTGCATTTAAATCAAAGTAAAACTGAACAAATCATCTTTAGTAATAAACAAATGGAAGAGCTTTTTGTGAATAAAGAGGGTGTAAAACTATTGGGAGTTAACATTGATCAAATCCTTTCATGGGAAAAACACGTGAATAACGTATGCTGCAAGTTATCTAAAGTCATATACCTATTACGCAATTTAAGACAAAATTTAGAGCTAACTGTACTAAGAACAATTTACATTGCACTTTTTCAGTCAGTATGCAAATACACAATTTTGGTATGGGGACACACACCCCACTTAAAACGAATTTTGAAAATTCAACGTCGAGTTGTAAGAATCATGGTAAGTATTTTCTATCAAGCTGATTGCAAAAAGTATTTTACTGAATTAAGATTTTTAACAGTACCCAGCATATTTATCTATGAATGTTTAGTCTATGCTAAAACACAGACACTTGTATTCAACGCATAGCGAATTGCATGCACATGACACTAGACACAAAAATAACTTGCAACCAAAATTTGTACATCTTGAAAAAAGCAAAAATGCGTTTATTATTTTGCACCTACTTTATACAACAAACTGCCAATAAATATCACAAATAGCAATGTTGAAACCTTTAAATCCAAAATTAAGGATATTTTAATAAAAGGCGCGTTCTACACAGTGCAAGAATTACTTGACTGTAACCTCCTAGAATTTCTTTTATGAATTGACTGTGATAGTGTATTATCCATAGATTTTAATTTGACCATGAGTGTAATTAGTTTTAAGTGTGCTTTTAGCCTGTACACATACTATTATATTTTATTGTATTTGATTTGATTTTATTATCATTAATGTGCACGACTTTTGTAAACCTTTAAGGTATCTAACAACAATAAACATTATTATTATTATTATTATGTACAGAAGATGTGTAATATGCCAGTTTCAACAAAAGCACACACTTGTACCAATGGCATAAGCTTAAACTCTTTATACTCAAGAATTATATTTTGTCATGGAAAAAATAATTCTTGAGATAAAGAGCTTAAGTTAACAATGCTTTAAACTTTTATATTACTAAAGTCAAAATAGTCTCTTGTTACTTTGTTAAATTTTAATGTCAATAAATTGTTTTTCAAAGCCACCTTCGATTTTTATTTAGTAAAATGGCTATTGAAATGGTTGATAAAACGAGTTTTCTGCAAATAACTTTTAATGCGTTAGGAATTGGGATAGGGTTGTTATAAGGAAAAATGTTTGTTTTTTTAATTCCGCATGGAATGACGTAAAAATATACTGGGGCTCAAATTTAAAATAAGAAAAATAAAGTGCTTTAAAGTTTGACACTAAATTTTGGACACCCTGTATAATTCATATCAATCAAACTTGGTTAACGGGACTATCAGACCTTATTTAATAAGTACCTTGTATGATTTTATTAACAAGGCACTATTTTTATTTTTTATTATTTTCTTAAACCAATGGTGCAGAACTGTTTTTTTTTAGTTTTTTATATTTTTTTGCTGATATCACTAAATCGATTTCAAAAAAATTATAGAAGTATGTAGGCAACCATAAAAGGTATCAAAATAAGCAATAAAATATGCAGCATGTAATCTAAAAAAAATATCATCATGACGTCACACTTTTTTGGGACACCCTGTATAATGAAAAATATTTTCCTGAGATGCGTTCTAAGATGCAAATTTATTCTACAAAATATCAAAATTCCAACTTAATTGGTAAATGAGTTATAGAAGACGGGAGGTGAAATGCAGGATCCTGTATAACAGTATGTATCGACCATGTTGATAAATTACATATTTAAAATATGATGGAATTTAAGAACATGAATGTAGATGTTACATCATTTTGCAATATTTCACTTGTTCTCTGTTTGAGCTTGCTCAGATATGTTGAATGAATGAATTTTGGGTTTAAGGCGCATCGACATCTTCAGATATGTTACTGATCCAAGCATGCTAGCTAGGATATGAGGAGTATGTTATTAAAAACCAAATTTTAATGTTAATCCCCACATACAAATTATCTCAGGACCATATAGAAATATATTTTTTTACTATTATAAGTAGGGGTGGCTTTAATAATAACCCTACTGCTAAACAGTTTGAAACCGCTTATAAAAAAACTTGTGGTGCATAAACTTTCTAACCATCTTTTACTAAATTGTGTTTATTCATTATGTATGATATATTTTCATACATAATGAATACATTTTCACTTAATTCTGAAATATTTCCCACAATTTGGAAAACAAGTTATATTCACCAGTCTGGGGCATGGTGCAAAGATAACATGGTGTGCCTAGACGGCCGCGTTCTCTCTCTAAAATCTTCCCCTTTCTCATTTGGCCGATGCTCAGTGATGCAACATTGTAAAATGACTTGCTTAGCTAAATAAAAAAGTCGATATAACTAATTTAAATTACTGTTGCGCGCACTTAATTTACATTTTATCTTATTTTTCCGTAATTTTTAGTGTGTGGGGCAAATTAAACATCTAAAACCACATTTATTAATTTTCTTACCAACCTAATTGCTCCAAATAAAAAAAATACTTTAATGCTCGTGATATTTTAATATATCATTGTGGTATAAACTAAATGTTTTATCGTGTTTTTATGTCGAAATCGAATTTTAACTAGTTTTGCAATTTATATTCGATAGTGTAGATTTTTATAGTTTCATTTTTCATGGTTGGTAATTGCAGCATCAAAAATATTCAAAAGGGGCGTGGTACGGGAGTTATAGGCACACCATGTAATCTTTCCACCATGGTCTGGGGAGAGGAATTTAATTAAAAACTATAGAGGAGTTTGTTTACAGTGCACCATACCTAAGATTTTAGATAAAATAGTAGCTAAACAGATCTATTGGATGTCTAAATCCATTATATCTATTAATCAACATGGCTTTGTACCCAGAAGATCAACTGATTCTAATTTACTTTGCTACACGCAGTTTATAATTAATGCTCTGGACCATAACGAACAAGTAGATGCTCTTTATCTAGTCTTCTCTAAAGCCTTTGACCGTGTTAACCATACTGTGCTTTTACATAAAATCCGTTCTCTCGGATTTAATGATTTAACTATTCATTGGATATCTTCGTTCCTTCGTGATAGGTCACAGATCGTAAAAATAAATAATTTCTTGTCAAACACTATTTCTATTACTTCAGGCGTGCCTCAAGGTACCCACTGTGGCCCTATTTTATTTTTATTATTTGTGAATGACATTGATAGTGTTATTTCGAACAGTATGCACTTAATGTATGCTGATGATATAAAAATATTTAGAATAGTTAAATCGTTGGATGACTGTGCTTCATTACAAGCAGACATGGATCGTTTGTGTGAATGGTGTCAGTCTAATAAACTATTTCTAAATATTGATAAATGTAAAACAGTATCATTTACTTGTAAAAATCACACTCTGGCTTATGATTATATAATTGGGGATGCAACTATCTGTAGAACAGCTGAAATAAAAGATCTGGGGGTTATATTTGATTCTAGGCTGAATTTCAATTCTCATATTTCATATGTTTGTAATAAATGAATGAAGACATGGGGATTTGTTTGGAGAATTTGTAAACTTCTGAATGTCAGAAACGATTGTTTTGTGCCCTTGTTCTACCAATTATGGAATATGCCTCTGTGATTTGGGCTCCACATATTATATATAATATCAACAGATTAGAAGCTGTCCAGAAGAAGTTCTTTCGTACACTTGAGTACAAACTGGAGAGGATTCATGAACAGGGAAGCTATGTGGATATAATGGTGGAATTCAACATGAAGACTCCAGCTGATCGTCGCCAAATACACGACTTGTGCATTCTCTATAAACTCATTAATGGATTGATTGAATGTCCAGAAATTATTTTACAGTTAGATTTTTATTTTTCACCAAGTAATCGTCGATTAAGAGAATTGCCATTGTTCCGTTTGAAGGCCTTCAACACGAATATTTGCGCAAATAACCCGTTTAGTAGGATGATGCGATCAGCTAACAACTTTAATAAGTAATACTGGTTCGATTTATTTAATACATCATATGTTAATTTTCAAAATTGCTTTAAAATGTATAGATCTTAAATGTATCAATTAGTAGATATTATTTTATTTCAATTCATACCTTATTTTCTATTAAATTTGTATTATTTAATTTAGTATTGTCACATGAACTTGACAATGTTTTTTTGTATTTAATTTTGTGAAATAGGGGTTTCCCGTTTGTAAATAAATAAATAAATAACGAAATAAAAGGGTCTAGTAGTGCAAATGCGGTTGCACAAGATTCAACAAGCATATTATATGTCGCTTCAATGTCTGTAGTAAAATGTCAGGCAGGAGATGAATTATTAAGCGATGAAATTAATTTTAATGATGATGAAAGTCACCATTACTGCAAATCTCAAGTTTGGCATCTTACTACATATGCAAAGGATGTCGTGGCGTAAATTGCAGGTTTTGTGGTAAGAAAAATTACAAACAAGGTTAAATGCAAAATATATAGGCAAATTATGAAGGGTGAAAATTCTTTATCACAACTACAAATTATTAAACAATGGGGCAATCTTACAAGTTTTGTTGTCAAACCATGCAATGAAGCCGAAAAAATAATAAAATATTATAAAATAAATCAACGACTTTATAGTAAAAATAAAAAAATTAATTAAATCATAATAAGCAATAGTTGCAATTTTTCAAAAATTAATCTTTTATGGTGATCATATATTTAATTACGATCCCATGGATAATCATGCAGTTCAGCTAGTTAAATTAATTTTAAGATACTATATTAACATACGATTTCATCATGAAACAAAATTTTCACTTGAAGTTAGTATCAAAGAACGTGTAAGAAGCAACTTGACAAAATTAATTATTCACAAAAATCAATAAAGATTAATTTTTTAATTTGTGTTTTATTTATCCTTTCTCTAAAACGTTTTTTTACTAGAATGACATTTTTTTGATGGTTACCCAGCTTACACCACAGTAACATAACATATACCTCTCAGCAACATGTCAATGTTTATATGTAATGTTACAATAAGATCTCAAACTTCTACCAATGCCGGCTAACTTGGCCTTCAGTTATTACATCTTTGATACCTTTATTTGTTATATATCGTGTACAGAAGATGTGTAATAAGCCAGTCACAACAAAAGCACACACTTGTCCAACGGCAGCTTACTTGTTCTTTAATTGTAGCATATGAGGTACAACATTACATAATTATATTATAACACACATATTCATATCGCAGAAAATAATGGTTATCTGGGTTTCATACATTTTAAACTATAAATAACATACCCAGCCTACCACTATTTTCTGTGACGTGCAAATAATATATTTGTATTGTTGCGCATATTGTAAAATATCGGATAATCCCTTATCTTCTTCTGCACCTTCCTCTCTTTTGTTAGATCGTCCTCTATGAAAATCTTTTCTTTATTCTCCTTCAATTTACTTTTATTCTTCATTATTTTGGTCTTGTCCTCTATCTTTCTTAACTTCACCACCACCAGTTTTCCCATCCTGTCTACAGTATAGCTCTCCTTTACATCTATTTCCACCCCCAGATTCTCTTTCAGGAAATTCTCCACTTCCTTCTTCTCTCTTAACTCCTTCCCTCTAATCAGTACATTATTCCTCCTCTCTTGTCTCTCTTTCTTCTCTGCCTGTCCCTCCAGCTCCACTATCCTTAGTTTAAATTTCTCCCTTTCCTGTTTCCAAACCTTTTTTTCTCTCCCCCTGCACCATCTTCCTCCAGAGACGTATCAGCCACTTTCCTTTTCTCCATCCCTTCTCCAGACACCATTTGTCATCGTGGTGACCTCACCACACCTTTCCTTCTGCCGAACGCTGCTTGTTTTTGTAACTCCTGTTGTTTCTCCCACTCTTCCACCTCTCTCCTCTCCTTCTGCTTCTTATTGTTATTATTATTTCCCCCAATTCCGCCCACCGGTGTAGTTGTCGATTGTATATTTAATTGTGCAAAATATGTTACAATTAAAGAACAAGTTAGCTGGCGTTAGTGCAAGTTGTGTATTGTACGTAATATAAGGAACAAAACATAAACAACGAGACTATTAACAAAATTTGAAGGTTAGAAGAAAAAAAATCCAATTTATACTTCCATGACGTACACCATTTAAGCATATAGAATTAAAAGACTCGGTATTAAAGTATTAAAACTAATTTCACAGTTTTTAACTTTTCTCACAATCACACACAAAAGTAAAGTCGGAATGGCGCAGCTTCAACACATGCCAAATGAAACCAGATAAAACAAGAATGCGTCAGAGGGCATTATGGTAAATTGAAGGCGCAGGCATGTATCTTTTCCAGTGACGGTTCGCGGCTTTTTTTCTGGTACGGCCGAGGAACAAGAGGTGGTAATACAGATAGGTGCGGTCACAGAACACATACCTTTAGAAATGAAACCTGAATCAGAAACACGATTTTTGGCGCCGCCTGCTGTTTGGGTGGAAAATTACTACGATTTCCGCCAAAATTTAAAAATGTTATACTCGTCTACACGATATATTTCAATTTAATAACACTAAAAATATAATCAATTATGTTTTCTGAGCACATAATTGATTATACTTTTAGATAGTACATAAATGAAGAAGTTACTGGTTTTGGTAAAAGAAAAAAGATTGGATTTCACAAAATAAAAATAGGCCTACATGGAAAAAATATATTTAACAGAACAATTATATACATTATTAACAAAATTATAAAAATTATCAAATATAAAAATATCACAACAATCGGGTATTAGGGTCTTGTCCAGGTGCAATGTTCCATCAGGTCTCTTCGTTCTTCTTAGGATATTTCTTTCAGGCGTCGTAACAGGTCAGTTGTTTGCTCGTATCTTACTTCTTGGTGTCGGAACAGCATTGCAATTCAATTTTTTGCGGAAATGGTTAACAAAATGTTTATGAATAAAATGATCTTCACATGAATGAAAATTTAAACAATGAAGACTGTCCAATATCACAAATGGTTTTCCATGTTTTAAGATATTCTTAATTTTTGGGAAATTTATAGAAATGTTTATTTTTGTAGTCGACATTAGTTATAGGTGTCGGAAAAGAAAGAATTTTGACATTCTGGATATTTACAAGAATATTTAATACGGCCATTTGATGTTTCCATTACTAATAAATACAATTGACGAGTTTATAAGACAGAATATATAACTTACCTTCAAACATGAATTACTAGCATTCACAGCACTATTGAGGTTAGTTAATAAAAATGGTGAGACTCATTAAGCGTTGCCGCATATACATCGAAGTATAAAATATATAATGCACATGATTATATTTAATAAACAGTAATATTATACTTTCATGAGTTATGACAAATATAAGCGATAATGAGTCTAATTATGTTTAAAACATAATTTTAATTGTTAAAATTATTACTTTGTAGTGAAATTTTAAGATTATTAAAAACGGTAATCCCCATAATAAGATATTTGATAAATCTGGCAACATCGAGGGAACCATCTTTACAAAATTTGAAATTTCCCCTCGCCCCACTGTCCTGGGGTGGCCCACATACTTTCGTGTTGCCGATATTCGTGTCTCGGCTTCACACCCGTGGGTGCGGTCACGCAGCCAGCCGTCTCTGCAACTGACCCTACCTATCTGTATTACCACCTCTTGTTCCTCGGCCGTACCAGAAAAAACCCCGTGAACTGTCACTGATCTTTTCATATATAAATGTAACGTAATAAATACAGCACATTAATTAAAATTAAAATTTCATAGCACATTTAGTCAACTTTCAACTATTAAATCTCGATATTTTTAAATAGAACAGCCTAAATATTTTTACATATTCTGACGCAGAATTAAATTCTGCATTGATCTATACCAGTAGTCCCTATACCTATCTTTCCTAGTTTTCGAGATATTGACATGGTTGTAAAAATACGACAATATTCTGTGCAATAGAAAAACAATGGGAATTTATCAACATAATCCGCTTCTCAATCGTCAACAAATGTGGTATCAATATGATGGTACACCAGCTCACTTCAAAGGCTGGATGCACATTTTAATAAACGACAGATTGGTCGCGAGGGTTACTTGACAATTAGATTGAATTTAATTCATCAAGATAGTGTAAGTATAGTGTGTTTTTACTAGTCAATTGTTCGCTAATGTCATACTTGCATTCGAGTCCAAGAAGAACATTTTAAACAACGCTTATAGACAATACACATTTTTCTTACATAGCCATTTGTGTGTTTTAGTTATTTTTCTGTAACCAATCTTTTCCATAACCGTCAGAAAAGGGCGAAATTGACACATTCGAATGATTTTTTTCTCTCTACCTTACGAACTCGACAAAAAGTGACATTTTCATGCAAAATAAAAAAAATGGAGGCTGAAAGTCCGCGGGTCGATAGCCATTGAACAGGAAAAATTAAATTATTATACTGTCTTTCATTTGTCACTCACATACTATATTATACTTTTATTTCTGTAAATAAAGATGTAAATATAAAAAATGGTGATGAGCCATCAAGTTACTTTCTCCGATTTGATCATATTTATTTTCATTTTAAATCCTACTTTAAATTTACATCGAGCGTTTTGTACAATCGGATGAAGCTGACGTTTAAAACGTCAACATTTTGAAAGATGAAAATGAAAATTTCACTTCAAATTGTATTAGTCAGTTTCGATTTCGAAAAAAATGTATTCTTTATTAGTTGTTGATTTTGGCATTCTTTGCAATTATTAATTGTGTAAATTTGCTATAACTGTTATCGTTTCATAATTATAAGCCAAAAATAAAATAGTTATTTATGCAACAAGTGAGTAAAGTAATACTTTTTTTCATGAGTAGGAAAGATTGCCGCACGAGCCGCAGGCGAGTGCAGCAATTTCCTACAAGTGAAAAAAAGTTGCTTTACTCTCGAGTTTCATACAAAATTTTTTCTACGTCCGTAACTTTAAAAAAATTCGATAAAACCTTAATCAATTTTTATAAGTAATAATACTTTTAAGTGAAGAAAATAATAGTCATCAACTTTTCTTGATCGGAAACGAATGTTTGACATTTATCGGCAGAGCTCGCGGCGTGTTGCGAAGTGTTCATGACACATTTCATGAAGTGTTCATGACACACGATTTTTTAGTTGCGTTAAAAAATGAACCGCTACGGCACTTTTTTTCACGCAAAAGGGTGAAAAAATGAACCGTTATGGCACTTTTTTTCACGCTTCCAGAAGGCTTCAGAAAACACATATTTTATGAACGCAAATTAATGAAAAAAAATGTAAATTTTTTAACGGACGTAGAAAAAGATTATTAAATTTTTTTTATTCAATAAAAATGATTTTATGAAAAATATTTTCAAACAAAAGATGTTCATTTCTTAGTTGTCTTCAATATTTTTTGAAATGTTTTGGTAATATCTTCCATTTTTAAGGGATGATTGAAAAAAAAAATAAAAAAACGGTTAAGGTAAACACCCACTTCCCGCGTATGAAATTTACCAAAAACTTTTCAGTTCTTCGGATTGTCAAATAAGACTTATGTTATGCGCCCCCCCATTCATTAGCACATAAGGTAAATTCAAGGCGGCAGAAAGATCGATGGTCGATAGCCCAGACAGTCTAACACATTTCTAAAATTTATGTAAATTTTGTATTTTTGTAAATGTATTGTCTGAATAAAGATGTTGTATACAAGGTACTGTTAAAATGGCAAATTAACTCGACGGTGTGATGTTGAGGGGCACTCAGAGATAATTGAAAAAAATAACAATAAAACATTTTAAAGCGTATTTTCCAAGATATTCGCGATTGAAAAAAAAATATTTGGCAACGTTGCGTCGATTCCAACTTCCATAGTTAAAATCAGGGTACCGAGATTTGTTGACAATAAACATAATTGCTTAGCAACAGAAAGTAATGGTAATACGGTAGAAATAAACTTTATTATGCAAATTGCAACAACTAAAACTAATCAAATAAACTAAAGAAGGTGCTCGAAATTACGCCCTTCTGCATTCAAGCAAATTTGAGCTCGTCTTACAATATTGTTTTGAACTCTTAGTATCATGTTACCAATAACTAATTGTGCAGCTAGGTGAATGCGATCTATCAATTCTTGCTCAGTATTGACCGAGCTCGGTAAACAAAATTCTGGACGAAACGTGTCAAATCTGGACTGCCCGTAGGCCATGCAATAGGACCTCCGCGGCTAATCCACCTCTCAGAAAAATTTACATGTAACCACTCTCTTACCGATGTCGCATAATGTGCTGGAGCTGCGTCTAACTGCAACCAAGTATTATTTACTCTGCCTGGAGGAATGTCATCGACGAGATCTTGAAAAGCAGTTTTCAAAAACTGTAGAAAGTTCTCTCCTCCCATGCGTTGTGGTAGTATAACAGCTCAATATTTCTGCCCACACATTCACACTAAATTTATTTTGATGTCCTCTTTCGTGTATAAGATGGCGATTATTAATACTATAATAGTGATTATTATGATTAAAAAATCCGTCCCCACTGAAATTTGCCTCATCTGTCCAAAGTATTCGTGATGTAAAATTGCGATCAACTTCTTGAAGTAACCAACTGCAGTTTACCCGGTGATTAAAATCAGTTGGTAACAAAGAATGTACCTTATAGTAGTGGGTGATATCATTTTTCATGTAAAACATCCCAGATTAATCTTCGATTTACACCTAACTCTTGTGCAATGTCTCTGGTACTTCTTGTAGGATTTTCTTCAATATTCTAAAGAATCGTCTCTTCCATTTGTGGATTTCGCAAAGTTCTCGTACGACCACGATCTGCCCCATTCCACAGGAAACTACCGGTCTCTCTTGTTCTTTGCTCCAATCTTCTAAATATATTTGCGCCTGGATGCCTTCTTCCAAGATAACGGTCTGCATATAGCCTGGCAGCCGAGGTAGAATTGTTTCTGCACTCACCCAATATTAAAAACAGATCAGCATATTCACTATTTGCATACATGTTAACGCGCTACTAAATAAATTTGACAATGACATAACCGTTTTGTTTACTTTGAAGTTTAAAAAGCATACTTGATTTTCTCAGTGAATATTGATCCCAACACAATGATGCCAAGTTTATTTGAACGCGAAAATCAATTATTAAACATTCAAATTATTGCATTTAAAAATACCAATCCTATATGAGGCATTGAGCGGAAAAGTGGACTAACCCTCAAATTTTAAAAATTTGGTTTTATGTTATTTTTACTTATATCATAAAATGGTGTATTTAAGAAAAATTAAATGAGCCACATATCTTGTTCTGACTATATCCCGCCAAACGAAGCATGCCGAAATTCAAATGAATTAGAACCAATCAGATTCTATATAACTTCTATTTTCAGGAAACATATCATGTAGAGTTCGAATGCAGCTTTGTGATTAGTTCTCTACTCGCATTATGTTTCGGCACATGATTGGTTTCAAGAAAAACAATGTTCAATGTCAAACGTCAGTTTGCGGGTAGAACGCTATTAAAATTAGTGAAAACTCCGCATTGGAAGTGTTTCTCTTGAAGTAATTCAAGAAAAAGGGAAAGAGGCCCAACCAAAAAGTCTGGGCGGAGTCACTAACATGACCTGTACTCGGGAAGTCATTTCTACAATATTGGAAAACGGGGCACATAACGTGCGAAACGCGAACGGTACGTACTGTAAAGAAAATGTAAACTCCATATGGAATACCAGTGCTAAGTTAGTGCAAGAGAAGTACGTTTCTGATTTTTAAATTTTGTTTGATCCATTTAAAAATGTAATATTCAAACCGGCACGACACGCCCGCGATGACAGTAAATGTCATTCTATTTTGTTGTAATATTTTTGTTGGGATATAGTCTGATAAATTGCTCTCGTGCATTGTAAATTATCGCAAGTTTGCACTCTTTCGACAAACTCAGTCGCATTGTTTTAGGCAACAGCCCCTCGCCCTTCCGGGCTCGGGACTGTTGCCAAACAATACGACTTCGTTTGTCGAAATCGCACAAACTTGTTACCGATAAGTTCTTTCATAAGTAAACAACCAATCAGATTCGTCCATTTTTGTCGAACGCCGCACGCTACAGAAACTTAGAACGTCAATGTCACTGAGAAACGGTAAGACCCCGCGCGTCAGGGCGATTTGTTAAACTTAGGCTGATAAGACCCCCGCTGTCGGTGTCGATGTTCAGATTTATATCATATTCATAGATACCCTTGAATAAAAAATTACGATCGATCTGTCAACGTATAAACATGTCTGAATCACGCTTCGGGGCAGAATGCGATGAAGCAATTAATAATTTAATTACAACACCAAAAAACACGGTCAAAAGTAAAAAATACGTATGGAAACTGTTCCAGCATTTTTGTGAGGTAAGAAAATACGAATTGAAAATTGTACTTTTAATAAATAGCTTTTCAAGTTTTGTACATAATTCAAGAACTTATCTTACCGAATGTACCTCGGGCAATGATAAATTCGAGATAATTTTGACTAGTTCCCTCAAGTGTGTTGCTTTAAGTAATTACTAAGCAACACACTTTCGGGGTTTAGTCAAAATTATCGCGAAATTATCAGTGCCCTTGGGACATTATAGCTGATAATTTCCAATGCACTTGTGCAATTACTGTTGATAACAATAATTGAACATAAAACGAGTTTTTGCATTATCTTTTTACAAATATTTTTTGTGCAGTAATGGACTAAAGTGGTTTAATTTTTACTTTCTCCGTTACGAAGTACGAGAAAGTATTGTGATCGTGATTTTTTTTTCAAACATTTTTTTTACGGAAATATCCGTTTTGGGGTCCGTAGATGCCATTTCAACAATTTCTGGAAACAATTTTTTGTGTCTGTGTGTGTCTGTCTGTCTGTGCGCGCTGTATCTCAAAAACGAATAGAGCAATTGATATGAAACTTTGAACATACGTCTTATTTGATAATCTGAAGAAATGAAAAGCTTTTGGTAAAATTTTTTTGTTTTTTCCCAATATTTTCTTAAATATGAAAAATACCACAAAAACATTTAAACAATCATTGAAGAAAACAACATCTTTTGCTTGAAAACACTTTTCATAAAATAATTTTTATTCGAGAAAAAAATTTATTATTATTTTTTAATTTTTGGTATTGTAGAGAATGCTAAAATGAACAACTTGTAAAGAATAAGTTTTTTTCGAAATCCCTTTAGTGTTTGAGTAAACTGAGTTTTTGAATTTGAAGTATAATTTTTTCATCTTTCATTATTTTGACGTTTTAAACGTCAGTTTCATCTGAGTTTACACAACGCTCGATGTACATTTAAAATATGAATTCAATTGAAAATAAACCATGAAAACGTAAATATAAATGGATACGATACATGATGGCCACATCACCATTTTTTTCTGTGTGTTTTAAAACAATTAATTTGATTTGACATTAATGCTTTAACAAAAAATGGTGATGTGGCCATCATGTTACTTTCTCCGACTTGATGGTATCATAGTCATTTATATTTACACTTTCGTGGTTTATTTTCTATTTAAATCATATTTTAAATGTACATCCAGCGTTTTGTAGACACTCATGAAACTGACGTTTAAAACGTCAAAATTAGAAAATATGGAAAAATTATACTTCAAATTCAAAAACTCAGTTTACTCAAAAACTAAAGAGATTTAGAAAAAAACTTATTCTTTATAAGTTGTTCATTTTGGCATAAATTTGCTGTACACTATTATAGTTTCATAATTATAAACGAAAAATGAAAACAAAATAATAATTTTTTTCTCGAATAACAATAATTTTATGAAAAATGTTTTCAAACAAAATAAGCTCATTTCTGTGTTGTCTTCAATATTTGTTTAATTTTTTTGTGATATTTTTCATATTTAAGAAAATATTGACAAAAAACAGTTAAGGTAAATACCCACTTCCGGTGTACGAAATTTTACCAAAAGCTTTTCAGTTCTTCGGATTGTCAAATAAGACGTATGTTTAAAGTTTCATATCAATTTCTCTCTTAGTTTTTGAGATACAGTGCGCAGACACACACACAGGCACAGACACACTACACACACACACACAATTTTTTTTCCATAAATTGTTCAATTGGTATCTAGGGACCCCAAAACGGATAATTCCGAAAAAAAAATTGGAAAAAATCACGATCACAATACTTTCTCGTACTTCGTAACGGAGAAAGTAAAAATGTACGGTTATGAATAAAATAGTGAACAAACCTGGGCGAAAAGTTTAATTCTTGTCTCGCTATAAAGTTAGTCGTGAGCAGACGCAAAATTGTCCATCTTCAACCATCATCTTGAGCGGAGAATTTGAAAATTGTACATACTATTTGTCAGGTAAATAGGTAGTACATTTTCATGCCTTGTATCCATGACGATAATAGTAAATATCATACTACTAAATAATAATAGCTATTTATGTATCAAGGGAATTGTGAGGATGTTAATAATCGAGGGCAACGTGTTTACTTTCCTGAAGGCCGCCAGGCCCGAGGGATAGTAAGTTGCCCGAGGTATTTAAATCCTCATAATTCATGTGATTTTATTTCTTGCAATAGTTTTTAAATTGAATTTATTTATTTATCTACGATCGCATTAAAAGTAGGCATTTTTTGCATTAATTTTCGTTGCAAAAGTGACTTTTTAGAACACCAGTGCATTTTATGTTTTTTTCTGCAGCCGTCCCGAAAATAAAACTTTCGGTATGATTTATTAGTACCACTTTACATTAATCGTACCGAAAGTAGTTATTTTCGGGACGATTTTGTTTCACTTTCGGAACGATTTCTTTACTTTCGGGACGATTTGTTACTTTCGGGACGATTTTGTTTATCTACGTAGGCAGCCTTGACAAAAATAAAACAACTTTTGTATTGAATTGTGACAGCGTTTGTCATATAATTTTCGTGTGTGTTGTTGCTTTTCTATTCAAAAAAATGGGGTGAAAGTGAGGCCGAAATGATTCCACATGAGATTAGTGAATCTGCTAAAGCGGCTACTAATGAATTATTGCCGGTAAAGTCAAGAGAGAGGTATGAATTAGTCTACAATTTATTTCAAAAATGGAGCAATGATAAACATGTGCATACTATAAATGAAGAAGTCATTCTTGCATATTTAATGGAAAAATCTAAAATCTTAAAGCCATCAAGCCTCTTTTCTCTTTCTCTTTCTCTTCCTCCTTTTTATTTGTTTTGTATAGTTTAGGTAGCATTAATAGTTGGTTTGGCAGGTGCTTGTCATCGTGAAGAGCTTTGTAAAATGAGTTTAGATGATATAGAAGATAAATTAACCATGCTAGTGATTAAAATTCCTAATTCTAAAACGAATATGGAAAGAATCTTTGTCGTCATAGAAGAAAATAATATTTATTTATACAGAAAATATTTATCATTACGTCAAGTAAACACACCACATCGTAGATTATTTGTAAACTACAAAAACGGAAGATGTACTATACAGCCTATTGGTATTCACACTTTTGGAAAAATCGCTGATTTTCTTAAATTACCGCATCCCAAAGAATACACTGGGCACTGTTTACGCAGGAGCTCAGTCACGTTATTTGCTGATGGTGGTGGTAGTATCACCGATTTAAAAAGACATGGAGGATGGAAATCAACCAATGTAGCAGAGGGATACGTAGAAGATTCTTTAAGAAGCAAAATTCACATAGCTTCACAGATTGAAAAAGGCCGCAACGAAATTAATATCTCGAAAACTAGTACAAGTACTGATACATCTAATACTAATTTCAACACTGCCACTTCTGTTAATATCCCTAATAATATTAATATAAATAATTGTTATAACTGTGTAATTAATATTCATAAGTAATGTATTCACGAGAGTGATTATAATATGTAATTGTGTAATATAAAGTTCGTACGTAACGTATTCATCCATATTCTTTTTAACGTAAAAAATGACTGCAGAAAAAATATTGTACGTAACACGTTCCAAAAGTGATTTTACGGGACTCGCAGGATTCCAGCACTCGTCTACGGCTCGTCCTGGAAACTTCCTACTCATCCCGTAAAATATCACTTTCGGAACTTGTTACGTAAATTACTATTCTCCACGACCACCATAGAATTTAAGCATTCTGAAATCAATTTTGATTATAGAACGTACACATTCTCACTCTTGTTATGGAACAAAACAATATGCGCTTATGCATTTTGCATGTAATTCATTCCATAACAAGGGATAGAATGAATATTCTCACATCGTTTCGAATAAAACAATTAGCCTTGGATATCACAATTGTCAAAATACCATAAACATAACCGCAAACGTGATAAAACGTAAGTTCTTTGTGTTAATTATTTTATTAGTCTATTTTATCTGGTCGAGGAGAAAGTATAGTCTGATACTCGGTAAGAATGGAAATTCAGATGCTTGTGGTTCCTCGCGCTCGCCTTACGGCTCGCGCTCGAAATATTCCACTCGCATCGAATTTCCATTCTAACCTTGTTACAGAATATACTATTCTCGTCGACTACCATTAGAATGCTATCATTATGGTTGTCAAAATCATTAAAAATCTGTCACATTATGGCATTCGTGCCATAATGTTGTGCCGTAAAGTCGTCTTGACAACGAAATAAATACGTCAAATTATCCTGATGTGTTATATATTAAAGAGCGAATACCCGTGAAAAAACACAGAAAGAATTGTTGTTACTAATTGTTGTACGATTTTCATTGATTAGTTGCCTTTAATACCATGCGTTCAACATTGTTTGATAAGCGTTTGAATCTGGACACCCTTCGTTTGATCCATTATGAGGTGCTAATCTGCTGGGATACCTTATCGAAGGGAGCTGGGGTAGTGACAAGGTAATGTAGAGATTTATTGTGTCGGTTAGTGTCGGATTTAAATCTGACATTTTAAATGTTACTATTACTTTTAACATTTACGGACGGATGAACGGAGTCACATTGGTAATTATTACATTGTTTTGATTCAACGTAGAACATAATTTATTTATTTATTTATATTAATATGGATGGTACAGTTAGAATTTCCCGATATTGAAATCCCCGCAGTAGATGCAAATACACATTCGCTTGTAGACAATGAACTAGATATTTCTGTGTTACTCATCTTTTCCACGCCAATAACAGATCCTAGCGTCTTGGCAATTTTGTTTTTATTTTCTCGTGAAATCCTTCTGCAACAGCATCGCTCTTCCAATCCCCATGTCTTTTAAGAATTCTAATGTCAGCACCACTATCTGCTAAAATTGTATCAGATGTTCTGCAAAAAGAATGACCGGTGAACTTGTCGGCATTAGGAAGTTTTAGATACTTTGCAATATTTCGTGGAATTTGACCGAATGTGCATTTACTAGCACTGTAGAATAAAAAGAAGTTTTTAATTTTCACTTGTTTCGGTCTTAAATTCATGTACTTCTTAATGAAATCAATATAGTTCACATTATCACTACCATCATTTAAAATTCTAAATGTCCTATGTGTTTTAGAATCTCTAACATAAACTACAAATACAGAACCTTCTTCCCTAACATCGCCAACACATAAATTATGGAACTCCACACGTCGGCAAGCACCAAATGAACCAAATATTGCAACAACCTAAAATCATATTTTTATATTCAAAACCTTTGATAATAAATAAGAAAATATCATACTTTCATAAGCAGGTATCTGTCATCTGGTGCACCGAGAAAAAATGTATTAATTTATCCTTTGAAAATACCAACGATTTTATTGGTGAATATCCAACAGCACAGTTCTTCAAGAATGCAGTATGTTTAGAAAACATACTTATATCAACATTACTTTTTATTCGTAACATACACTTCAACTTCGAATACATACACCACAATGAAGATGGCTTTTATTTTTTTGACTGATAAAGTAAAATAAAATGAAAATCTATTAGGTACATGAATAAAGGATCGAAAGATAAAATGGCCGACATCAGTGCGGTCACCTTACAAAATGAGTTAAATAAGCTCAAAAAAGCTGATCGACAATATCATGTTTAGTAATGATGATATAAGGAACCACGTAAACAGTAA
Organism: Ocypus olens; assembly: GCA_910593695.2. Classification (NCBI taxonomy): domain Eukaryota; kingdom Metazoa; phylum Arthropoda; class Insecta; order Coleoptera; family Staphylinidae; genus Ocypus; species Ocypus olens. Next base: position 28,559,956 of record OU343063.1, on the reverse strand, counting down.
GTTTAGACCTACTTTTACTAAGTCCAAGGAAGATAACCTCGAAAATACCTGCGAAACCAAAATATGTGCAATCAAAGAAGACAGTAGCCGTAAAGAAGTAAAATTATTATTATCACTCCTAGGATCCTATGAAAAAAGAATAGTGGACTTGGAATTCATAATAGAGCTGCTAAGAGGAAATTCAGATCACAAAAATTACGAAGAAGATTTCGCTCGACCAGGTGAATGAGGCCATTGATAAAGCGTTATCTATCGAGACAGTGAATAGGAACGAGACTTCGAGAAAAAAACAAAACAAATACAAAAGAAAAAGCAGAAGATACTTGGAAATCTCGCCGGAGACAAAGACGTAAAATAAATAGAATATATGGATCGGCCGAGTTGGATTCTACCATAAAAGGAGCGATAAAATATTCGGACTTCCATATCTACAGATTGGCACCAGAACTTCAACAGGATATTATAACTCATCTAAAGGATAACGGTTCTAAAATTGTTAAATGTACTCAAATATAATAACATCCAAACATCCAGATGAGTACTCGTCTTTCAAGGTGTCTGTGCCGATTGAGGAAAAAGAAAAATTGATGAATCCCAAAATCTGGACGAAATACGTGTGCATTTCTCCTTTTTTACACCGCATCGCCAACAAACAATCTGGAAAATAGACAATAGAAATACCAGAAGTTATAAATATATTTCATTTAAATGTAAGGTCTGTACGAAATGGATTATGGCAGTCTACTTTGCCTTTTAAATATTCCAACTCTTTCCGCTCGAAGAACTATGGCTGATCTATGCATTATTTATAATTTAATTAATGGCAATATCAATTGTAGTGAACTGTTGCAAATGTTAGCTTTTAACTCCTTACCTGTAAATTTGCATAGATCCGGGCATTTATTTAGAATTCCATTCCACCCATCTAACTATGGAATGAATAGCCCTGTGTCGTGCAATGATTATTTTTAATTCTCTCTCGAGTAGGATTGATATTTTTCATGTACCAATTCATATCTTTCGGAATCGTTGCATGCTACTATTATCCGATAACATTGCCAATTAATTCTTCCACAGTTGACATTTTAGTCTCATTTTCTTTTTCCTCAATTTTAGGTTTATTATAGTTTAATTACATTATATTTTGTAAACTGGTATAATTTTGTTTATATTATTTTTAGAGCATTTCTTATATATAGTAAGTTTATTCTGTTCTAACGTTGGTGAAGTATCAGCGGCAGTGACGGCTCGTCAGGGGCGGCAGGGTCGGCCGGGCCGTACCGTTAAATTCAATTAAAACAAATATTATAAATGTTTATTTTCTGAGAAAATAAATATTGCGAATTTTTTATAATAAATACATAATATGCTTATAGCCAGTAATATTAATAAGCACAGTATAAGGCCGATAAATGCGGATGTTTATTTTCATTTTCATTTAATATATGTCTACTACGCAAGTTCGTATCCGCAAAATCGGCCAGCCGTTGATTTTCAGAGTATTAAGATTAATGCAAGCGCTACGTCCGCACGAGGGTCAGTACAGATTCTGTCGTCTCATTTCGCCTGCAGCGTGAACGTAGGTCCACAAATGGTTTACTCCAGTATGGCAAATTCACCGGGGCCGTACTCCGTACGCAATACTCCGATGCCCATGACTCGATGCACTCTTTAATTCGCTTGCGTTACAGGTCACAGATTTTTATTTTAGAACTTGTAAATTTATTTATTAACGTATTTCTGATTATTTTCATATTGTTCGATTTAAAAGTAATATATGTACTTACTTTAATACAAATTGGTCATTAAGGCCAACAATTGACCGGTATTAGAAAACACATTATTCCTTAAAAAAATATTTCAGAAATCAGAATATATTTCGCATTTTTAAAGAGAAGGCAAATCTTAATATAAGTAAATATCATTAAACAATAGACGTAATGTAAAATGCAAACAATAATTAAATGGTTACCTAATTGTAATTTACAAAATAATTACCATTCTAGGTAAATTTAAGGTAGTTTATGTGAAATATATCAGTGTATAATTAACCATTTTATGTATATAACATGTTTAAAGATGTTATTGTTACTCCGACAACATTCTCTCACTGTTAAAAGTAGGGCGAAATTATTTAATGTGTATCGTTCTAACGGAGGAATATGGGTACGGCTGGCCGTTTATCCACAGTGCGCGTGTGCCAGCATAGAAATGATCAGATGACAGAATCACTTTGTCTTTTCCTTGGTCCCGTCCACATGGTGCTCGTGTATGCGATTATTAATTATTGTATTATTTGTTGAAACTACGATGGCTAGTGTAAGGGATATTGTAAGTACTAACGCTGATTTGGTTCATTATTTTTTACACAATAAATTTAACCGATTGTCGTACGATGATAAAGTTTTCATTAAAAATGTGCCAGTTCCACACCCGTTGTTGACTAATCTTGTTCAAAGAAAACAAGATCACAATCGCACTTTTTCTGCAACACTCTACACAAAGTTTATTTGGCTAACTGGTAGTGAGATTTGTAACAAATTATTTTGTTGGTATTGTTTGTTGTTTTGTGAAAGCAAAAACCCTTTTAATTCATGCGGTTATGACAATTTAAAAGAAGTTTATCGCGCTTTAGCGAAACATGAACTTTCAAAAGATCATACGTATTCTGCCTTAAAATATAAAGTATTCGCGAAACATAATATTGTAAATGCACTTGATACCGCTAGACGAGAACTTATAAATAAACATAATGAAAACGTTCGGGAAAATCGAAAAATGGTCAAACATTTAATAAACATGGTCATTTATTTATCAACTCAATTCCGAGGTAACGACGAAACAACAAATTCAGACAATCAAGGGAATTTTAAAGAATTAGCTCATTTTGCATCTAGTTTGGATGAAAATTTTAATAAATTCAGTGATCCATCCATATCTTCAGTGTTTACCGGACTGTCAAAAATGATTCAAAACGATTTAATTGATTCCATAACTACGGTTTTAAAGCAGAATATTTACGACGAAATTAATAGAGCTTCTTGTTTTTCATGGGAAATAGACGAGAGTACAGATATACGCTGTTTTTCTCAGATGTCAGTGATTTTTCGTTACGTTTGTGAGGGGAAAGTAATAGAACGATTTTTGGGTTTCTTCAACCTTAGTGAAGGTCGAACTGCAAACGATATTTTTAATGTACTCCAACAAAACTTCAATCATTTCAATATTGAACACAAATTAATCGGCCAAACGTATGATGGTGCTGCTGTAATTAGTTTAGTTAAGAACTAAATGGATTGCAGCAAAAAGTTAAGGCAATTGCTCCTCAAGCACTTTTTACGCACTGTTTCGCGCACAAAATAAATTTAGTTTTACAAGATTCATGTAAAAAAATTAAAGAATGTAGGATATTTTTCTCAAATCTCTCGGGCTTTTCATCTTTTTTCACAAAATCTACTAAACGCACTAATCTTCTGGATACAATTTGTCAAAAGAGAGTTCCGAGTAACTCAGAAACCCGCTGGAACTTTAAATCGCGCATTGTGAACACTATATATAATAATAGAATTAATTTGATTGAAGTTTTCGATCATATCATCGCAGATTTGGATCAATGGGATGATATTTCAATACGAGAATCGACCGGGTTAAAAAGAATATTAACCGATTTTGATTTCCTGTTTCTTTTATATACTTTTCAGTTAATTTTTACACATACGGATCCTATTTTTTCTATAATTCAACATAAATTATCTGACATCACGTATTGTAACGAAAGAATTATATCACTTTATCCACATTAAAAAAATTCCGAAATGACTTATTATATTATTTTCTTAAAATATATTCTGATGTTAATCAAATTTTAGATGTTCAGCCTCCATGCGCTAAACGATGTAAAACGCACAGTAATAATGATGATTCGATATCTACGAAACGAATCTTTTTTGAAATTTTAGATATGCTTATAAATCAAATTGAAATACGTTTTAAAGATATTTTCTTACTTAACTTTCTGGAATTAACCAATCAAAATAAATTCGATATATTTAATAAAAAATTTCCGGAAAAACAATTTTAATCTTTGATTAATAACTACAAAACATTTTTTAATAATGAAAAATTAAAAAGAGAATTGCAAGTTTTGTATGCTGACAAATTTATTTTCGCTAATTCCCCAACAGTAGGTGACATGACAGAATTTATTTATAATAATGATATTATTACAGACGTTCCGGAATTATATAAATTATTTTGTTTAATATTGTCTCTCCCACCAACATCTGCATCGTTAGAAAGAAGCTTTTCAGCATTGAAAAGAATACAATCCTACAGTAGGAATACAATATCCCAATCGCGCTTAAGTAATGTATCTATTTTAGCAATAGAAAGAGGGTTGGTTAAAAGTTTAGTTAAGAATGATAGTTTTTATAATAAAATTATTGACGATTTCGCTACAAAAAAATCGCGGCGAATCGATTTAATATTTAAAAATGATTGAAATAATTCAAATATAATATATTTAATTTGTTCACATACACGGGCACCACTGTTATTTCCAGGCAAAATCCCTTTAGTTTTTAGAGTTTTTATTTATTTTCCTGACATTAAAAAGAATTGACTTTTTTTTTGTTGAGAGATTTGTTTTATTTTATATTTTATTTATTTATTTTTTAAGAGTAAATATTTTATTTTTCATTTCTGCCATTTTTATATTCTCTTCAAAATTCGGTTTTAGTTTTATTAATTTTAGTTTTCATGTTGAGAGTTTATTTAATTTAATATTTTATAGGTAAATATTTATTTATTCCTGACCCCTATCTTTCAAGTTATTCACATTTGTAAGAGTGTTATTCTTTTTTTATATCCTCCACCTCAAATGTACTTCACTTCTGTCAAATCCAACTCCCATTCCATATCCTGACAAGAGTGCTGTAGACTTTCCCGTGGTTCTTGTCGGACGATCTAATTTTTTGGTACGCCTACTCTCCTACAGTTGGGTTTTACTTACATTTGCCTAATTATGTCGCGTTAGCAATATTTTTTTTACTATATACTGCACAAACAACCATATTGTTACATATGGCAAATGATTGGTTAATGTTTACCATTGTAAATAATACGCTTCCACGAAGATACAGTATATAAATGATACTTAATAACTACCAAAAAATTAAGTTGACTAACTGCAGCTTGCCTACATTCGGCCGACCCACTTCCGTAGGTCACGAGCCGTCACTGATCAGCGGTAACTAACAATTTACACAAAATTTCAGTTGTTTGTATATATCGTCCACCTAGTAATAATATAGAATGTTTTTTGCAGATATTTACTAATATACTTAATAATCTGAACCGCCGACATAAAATTTTTGTTACGGGGACTTTAACATAAAATTTTTATTACTGGGGACTTTAACATAAAATTTGGTACAGATGATGCATGTACACTTAAATTTAATGATTTTGTTAAAACACAATCTTACAATTTCCGATCAAACGCGCAACAAAAATTGTCTTGATAATATAATCATAAATGACACTGTAGACGTAAGCTCGATCAGCACCGCACTTCATACAACTCACTTATCAGATCATTTAGGACAATCAATTCATATAAATATCAATGAAAGAATGTCTTATAAACAAATTGTAAGAATTAGGCCTATAACAGATCTTGGTCCGTTTGAACTGTATAACTTCCTGGAGAGTTATCAACATATTATTGCTACTGCTATAGACAATATATTCCATTGGAAATACATTAATATCAATCATACCAATAATAATAATTGGTTTAATAATAATCTTAAAACTATGCGTGAGAACATAGACATGATAAGCGATTTCAATAATAAATTTCCTAATTGAAACCTGTCATCAACATTAGCCAATATGAAGACTACGTACAGAAATGAGATGGCAAGATGTAAGCTTAAGGCAAATGAAAACTATATAGATTGCTCTCGCAATAAATGCAAAAGCACGTGGAACATTTTAAACAAAAACCGCAAGAAATCTACCTCCAAAAAATGCACTACTAGTCCTGATAATTTACACTTTGTGGAAAGCGCAAATCGAATCTTAAACACGTTGCCTCTACTATCCGTTCCAAAAAGGGAGTCTCCTTACTTTAAAACCTCATATTTATGATTTAGAGGACACGAATATTCTAAAATTTATACTATATAAAGATGAATCGTTTTTCTATATGTATATTTATTTGTATGGAAATATTTTGATAAATACGCCTTTTTTTCCCATGTATTTGTTCGAAAATGTATTGTTTTGAACGACAATTTTCGAAACTCTCATCTTTGTGTGCATATAACATTGTTATTAATCACTTGAATATTATGAAAATAGTATATTGTACAACGAGCATATAACGATGGCTATTAATCACGAGAACAGTGTTTGCGGAACGAGCCGTAGGCGAGTGGAGCAAATCGTTTGAGTGATTAATAGCCAATATATGCGAGTTGTACACTATACTTTGTTCACGAAAATTAAAATCAAAACCAAAATAAAAAAAAAAACAAAAACAAAATCAAAATTAAAATCGAAATTAAAGTTTTAATTACAATTACAATTACAATTGAAAGAAAAATCAATATTAAACAGGCGTGTGCGTGTTTAATAAGCGTATTAAACACGCAAATGGATGTTTAAGAAATTGAGTGTTAAATGTACCCCATTAATGCTGCCCATAGAATTAAATAATGCGCACATTATAACATTTTCGTGAACAAAAATATATATCTAACGCTATTCTATTCTGAAGGCGTAGAACGAAAGAAAAAAAATAGTTTTTATTTTAAGAGTTCAGGCCTAGAATCGAAATATCTGCTATCTCGATTAATATTATTTAGGAAACAATTGCAAATAAATTTCAAAAAAAGAGTAGAACTTTTGTCAAAATTGAGTAATTTTCCCGTCGATGATTATTTTAGATCGGCGAGAGAGATGCAAATATGCGACTCAGGCGTTCGTTTGACGTTAGTACAGTTAGTTTGACGGTAAGCAACAGATCCCGGCAGAAAATAATGTATAGTCATTAGAAGCGGCGTGAACGCATCGTAAATATTCTGACACGATATTCCGCCCGCTTTGCCCCGCGCCTCTGCTGTGAGCGTAAATATTCTATATTTCATTAAAAGTTTTTAATTTATGTAATTAACAAAACTATATTTATTTACGATTAAATGATATATTTTGCATCAGATTTATATGAAGTACATAATCTGAAAAATGCTTATACATTTATTCATTCATAACTGAAAAAAACAATGCTCCGCATTTTACCAAATTACAACAAAAATAATTTTAAAAAAAGATTCACATTACCCCACATAATAGGTAAAGGTACAATTGATCTCATGCAATTTTTTCAGATATTTATAAGCAGTAGCTTACTTTCTACAAGCTGTTCAATTTCATACATCTTAAAATTTGTTTAATTTCGGGTACTTTTTTTACACTTTTTCAGTATTATCTCGACAAATAACAAACATAAACACTTAATTCTATAGCAAATTGTAGATAATACTACAAAGAATGGTGACCAATTTTATGTAATTTTAGAGTGCACTAGTTTTTGAAATATACCTGCTGAAACACAGGAGACTCCCTTTTTGGAACGGATAGTAGGTGAAGCTGATTTTCAAAGCTTGCAAAAAAATGCAAATTGAAAATGTATGTATCAATTTTTGCGTTTTCAATAGTTTTTTGCATTTTCAGCGAAAACTATGCATTTTGGGCAAAAATTGCTTATTTTAAGAGTTGTAGAGCGGAATATTTTCAATCGATGTAGGTCATTTTAATGACATGGAAAATAAAGTAAAGAGCAATTAATTAACAAACAAATTGAGAAAAACGCTAAAATGCATATACGGTCACGATTTTGAGCACTCTGGCGGGCAATGCACGCATTATTGGAAAAGTTGAAAGACCTATATCGATCGAAAATTTTCCTCTCTACAACTTTGGTCTCTTATTATTTTTTCAAAAAATGCATAGTTTTGGCTGAAAATCCAAAAATGAGCAGGAGGTGACAAAAGAAAAATGTTTTTATGGATAAATCTCAAGAATCCTTAATATTTTGTTATACAAATTGTACATCATTGGAAAGCTTATCAAAAATTCCATGCATTGGTGGCAAGATATATAGGGTGTTCCATTTGAAAAATATTTATCCATTATTTTGCGTATGTTGGCACCCTGTGTAGCAGTATGAACAAAAGCTGATTTTCAAAGCTTCCTTCGCTGCAACTCGGCGGAATGCGATGAATTTGTTTTAAATGAACTAACATACAATGACGTCAGAACAATAGTTGCTAATATGAAACTGAGTAATGCCACAGATGCTTACGGTATAAACAGTCGAATATTAAAGTGTATTATTAACATAATTATATACCCATTAACTAAATTGATCAATAGAGCAATAAGAGTAAATACTTTCCCGGATGTATTAAAGATATCTCGAGTAGTCTCCCTACTCAAAAAAGGTGATCCTTCGGAAGAGGACAATTATCGCCCCATTAGTATTATACCGATTGTGGGTAAAATAATTGAAATCGCTGTAAAGAGCAACCTTTTAAATCACTTTGAAAAGAAAAAGCTTTTCAGTGAATCTAAATTTGGTTTTAGCGCCAATAAAAGTACTGCCGCCGCAATTATACAATTAATGACTTATGTCAGCGAAAACATAGGATTAGGCAAATATATAGGAGTACTGTTGTGTGATCTAACTAAAGCATTTGACTGCGTGTCTCACGCAATATTACTCCAAAAGTTAAAATCATATAATATTAGTAACAACTCTATAAATTTCTTTAGATCTTACTTTCAAAATAGAAGACACTTTGTTGACTTAAATACTGCTCAGTCATCAATAACAACAATTGAAAACGGTGTGATACAGGGATCAGTACTAAGTACTGTTTTTTTTCTTATTTATGTTAATGATTTAAATAACTGTTCAGATAATTTTAATCTTCTCCTATTTGCCGACGATACTACGGCATTAAATTCCGCAAATAATTTGAAGAAACTTTAGATCTTTAACGTAATAAACATTCTTTATCCAAATGGTTTCATGCAAATCGGTTAGGACTAAATGAGAATAAAACGCAATCATTAATAATGACAACCAGACCTTTAGGAGAACTTGACAAGCAACCCGCTGTTAAACTGCTTGGCATATATCTTGAGTCGTTATTAACCTTGTCTGACCAAATTATGTAGCCAACAAATTATCTTCACTTATATTTTTATTTCGATCGCTATATAATAATATTTCAATCAAATCCCTAATCATTGCTTATCATGGCCTCTTCTTTCCCATCATGTCATATGATATTACAGTGCGGGGTCATGCTTCATCAGCACAAAGAATTTTCTCCCTTCAGAGGGCAGCTATTCGGGTCATTTGTGGAGCCTCATTCAGACAAAACTCGGTTCCTCTCTTCAAGGAAAATAATTTACTAACATTTCCTGCAGTTTACATCTTGCAGTGCCTAATTTACATAAAACAAAACATAGATTGTTATGACACAAGACAGGAACGGCATACCTATAATATTCGTCATAAGGAACATTTGCATACTCCTTACAATAGAATAAATAAAATGAAATACAGCGCAAACTATTATGGAATTAAATTTTTCAATCATTTACCAACAGAAATAAGAAAATTGCCTTTAACCCTTTCGGCCCTGGTGGTGGCAATTGCCACCGCAACATTTACATGTCTCTACTTACTATGACAATCTATATTTTTGCTGTTTATCACTAGATATCACTTCAACAAAGCCTCCTAAACAAAATACATGCGCAGTTTACGTCATTACCTGACTTATGTTGTGTGTAAATAAGTGTTTTATATGTCGTGCGAGATGGATGCCGATAACCTCAACAATCTATTTGGTAGGTAGGAATAATTACTGCGTGAAACCCAATATTGATTAAACTTTTACTGATATGTGAACTGTAAGATATGTTTGATAAGTAGAACCATTGTATATACCGGGTGACCCAGGGATCTGTAAACGCCCCATAACTTATTTGCTATTTGAGATATCGACTTCCAGTTTTCTTGAACTGGTACCCACACTTATTCTACATATTTTAAAAATATGTGTGTTTTTGTACAGGGTGTCCCAATATACATAACAGAACAAAGTTGTTTTTTTTTAATAGAACACCCTATATTTTATACTTTATTTTCAACCCTCTTGAGAAGCTGATAAAAATAGTATAAGATAGTATGGGTCTATTATGGACGGTTGGTTAGTTATGGGCAAATTTGTGGCAAAAACAGGTTCACATTGAAAACATTGCAGAAGCCTTCGTAGCAAAGATAGCATCATTATTTATACACTAGAAAATTTCCCACATCATAAAGAGTAATACACATCGGCTTTGGTTCTCTTTTATTCATAGTGCTATACAGGGTGTCAACATACGCAAAACAATGGATAACTATTTTTTTTTCAAATGGAACACCCTATATAAGTTGCCACCAATCTATGGCATTTTTAATAAGCTTTTCAATGATATACAGTTTGTATAACAAAATATTAAGGATTCTTGAGATTTATCAATAAAAACCTATTTATTTTGCCACCTTCTGCTGATTTTTGGATTTTCAGCCAAAACTATGCATTTTCAGGAAAAATTATAAGAGCCTAAAGTTGTAGAAATTTCCGATCAATATAGGTCTTTCAACTTTTAAGATAATGCGTGCATTGCCCGCCAGAGCGCGCAAAATCGTGACCGTACATGCATTTTAGCGTTTTCTTTTCAAATTTTTTATTAATAAATTGCACTATACTTTATTTTCCGCACCCTCTAGCGGAAAAACGGGAAATTATAGAGAAATTAAAAAGGCCCATATCGATTGAAAATGTTCCGCTCTACAACTCTTAATAGAAGCAATTTTTGCCAAAAATGCATAGTTTTCCCTAAGAATGCAAATTGAAAATGTATGTATCAATTTTTGCGTTTTCAATGGTTTTTTGCATTTTCAGCGAAAACTATGCATTTTGGGCAAAAATTGCTTATTTTAAGAGTTGTAGAGCGGAATATTTTCAATCGATGTAGGTCATTTTAATGACATGGAAAATAAAGTAAAGAGCAATTAATTAACAAACAAATTGAGAAAAACGCTAAAATGCATATACGGTCACGATTTTGCGCACTCTGGCGGACAATGCACGCATTATTGGAAAAGTTGAAAGACCTATATCGATCGAAAATTTTCCGCTCTACAACTTTAGTCTCTTATTATTTTTTCAAAAACTGCGTAGTTTTGGCTGAAAATCCAAAAAAGAGCAAGAGGTGACAGAAGAAAAATGTTTTTATGGATAAATCTCAAGAATCCTTAATATTTTGTTATACAAATTGTACATCATTGGAAAGCTTATTAAAAATTCCATGCATTGGTGGCAAGATATATAGGGTGTTCCATTTGAAAAATATTTATCCATTATTTTGCGTATGTTGGCACCCTGTATAGCGGTATGAACAAAAAAGAACCAAAGCCGATTTGTATTATTCTTCATTATGTGGAAAATTATTTAGTGTACAAAAATGACGCTAGCTTTGCTAGAGCTAAGTGTGGGTACCAGTTCAATAAAACTAGAAGTCGATATCTCAAATAGCAAATAAGTTATGGGGCTTTTACAGATCCCTGGGTCACCCGGTACATATCTAGTAGTGCAACGCTTATGGGAGAAAAAGAGGCAAGTTTTGGAAGCCTGTGAGCCCTACTTTGGAAGCCTCCGTATGAGGCGCTGCCGCTGCGATATAAAATAGATATTAAATTAATTTTACTATGCCCTCATAGATGGCTATGAAAATAATATGCCTACTGAGTTGCCTGAATTTAATATGAAATTATTGATTGTTGAGGCAGTCAGGAGTTGAAAATCCATATTTAATTTTGCGGTAAACACGTTTGTTTGATTTTCAAAATGTAATTTATTTAAACCACTACATATGTTTCGCCACACTGTGGCTTCTTCAGGTGAAGAAAATATACAAATAAAAAACACAGTACTTCTTACACAGTGTGGCGAAACATATGTAGTGGTTTAAATAAATTACATTTTGAAAATCAAACAAACGTGTTTACCGCAAATTTAATATGAAATTATTTGTTTTTGTGGAGAATGACTAATAACACGCGTCCTAATTTACATTTTCGGTCGTACAGCGTTGAGATATTTACTGTGGATAAATGCTCTGGGTTTGCTCAATTTTTTTATACCTACTCAGTGTTTTACGATACTTTTTTTTATAATGTTTGGTGTTCCACTACACCCGCTGATCATGATTATATTTTCGGATGCATTAATTAATTTATTTATTTATTTATTTATATATCCTAAACGCAAGACACGAACCTTTAATAACAGGCGAACGGAAAGAGGTAGAAGGGTGAAATTTTCAACAAACGTTCGGGATCACCAAAGGGGCCGGTTTTTGTACATTTCAACCCCCGAAATCAACCCCCCGCGAAAATGGAAAAAACACCTTTTTTTACCGTCGCGGCTAGAGTTTATCAAATTTCAAAAAAAAAAATTATACTAAACTGTGCCTCTACCATTTACGCAACTATCCATATGCATAAATTCCTCTCAACTCACCCCCACCCCCCGGGGGGGGGGGGGCATTTAACACTTTTTTCCAGTCAAAATCTATCTTCTTTTACAGTTTTCGAGTTGGAGGATCGATTTGTATCTCAAAATACTCGCAAATACTTCCTACACAAAACTTGCTTATTTTTATTTTGAAATTTTGCCCCGTTCACGAGATATGATTTTTTCACCCCCGGGGTGCAAGCAAAATTTCTTGCAACGAAAAACTTTGGGCCGCCATAGCGCGCTCAGTTTTGAAGATATCGCAAAATCGTATGAATGTTTATTGTAGGGAATTCTTTTCTCTACAATTATCTATTACCGTTATTTTCATAACTATTGCCCTTAAGGAGTTATTGGGGGTAAAACACCCCATTTTTTACATATTAACCCCTACAACGTCAACCGTTATCTCTAGGAGAAAATGTTGCAAATAAAAATTGTAGATAAATATATTCTAGATCATTTTGGTAACCGGTATTTTATACGTACGGCAAACCGTTAATAATATATGACCGTTTTCCTTTAACCTTGCAGATTTTTTCATTTCAACCCTTCAAATAATTGAAAGTCAAGCGTCGAACGTGACATGTACGTCAAACGGGCCAATCGAAATTCGAGATTTCAGGTTATCATTGCTTGCTACCATCACTAATTCCAGGCAATTAATAAACGTCAGAATTCATAGTTCTCGGTTAGGAGTGCATGTAACGTGGATCAATCTTGACTTTTCCCGGCCTCTTTCGTTGGCATCTTTACGAAATTTTTTGCATTGGCTTCTCCTTTTGTTTTGAAATCGGGTGAGTACTTTCAGAGTAATGCTTTATTAATAATGTTTGGTGTGTCGATCGCTGATTACACCGCCGGAAATCCCTTCTCAAGCCCAACAGAAAATCCAAATAAATTTATTTGATCCGACCCCTCCTTCTAATTTAAAAATCAATTAAACTTTTATTTATTTTGCCGGTAAATATTTTCGATCGTTTTTAATATTTGTTTTATTTCTTCTTAAATCACGAATCCAACGACGAATTAACATTGCCGCATAGCGTGCACGCAAAACAAACTTTGAATTTTTAAAATCGCCCGGTTATTAACCGAGATATGAATATTTGAATTATTGTCGTTTTTGAACGTTGAAAAATTTTCACCGGAAAATCAATTTCGAAAAAAAATATATTTCCGAGAGGGTTAGAACAATGAAACTTTGGGAAATCATTGAGCGTTCCATTTGAACCAGACCAACAAAGTTTGGTAACATTTCGGTCACCCCGTCAGCAGCCAAAGACCAAAACAACCCCCATCAGTACCGCCGCCCAAGTTTTGTTTGTTTGTCTGTCGGTCTGTAATGTGTATACGCTTCTCAGAAGGCCCCTAAATAATTTTTAGAGGGCCAAAGTTGGTGAAAAAGAAATAACATCTTCCTGTTAACGTCCGAGTGCTCTCCAAACGGCAAATTAAGAAATGCATTGATGGTGCACCGTCACATCTGACAGATGTCAGATTCGGAAACTGGGGTTACCAGAAACTGGGGTTACCACCAGATTAGCATTCCCCGACGCGTGTGGTTTGAGCAAAACGATTTAAAATAATGTCTTTTTAATTTTTTTCACCCCCTTCTGCACGGATGAGAGAGGTGGCGCTTTCGGGCAATGTGGTGCCTATCAATTGTCATCGAATGAACAAATTTCATCGTCCCCATGATCCTCCCCGTGGCCGTGGGGGCCTTCTCAAGAAATTATACAAGAAAATTCGGCCCGGCCTTCCGGGTACATCCTGGATAATTTAAAACCACTCCATCCTCTCCACAAAAAACCCCTCTACAACATTTATTCTCATTATTTTTTTATTTTTCCAACGAATTGCGTGTTATGAATTTTTTTATGTGTCAAGGCACCAAATTCGGAAATTTGAGTGAAAATCGCATTACACGGATTTGGCTAAAATTTTCACCAAAGATACCTTTCGCCTGAAGGGGCACCGCGTGACAAGTATTTTACCTCTGGGGGGCCCCTTACGCCTTATTTTCACCCCCAGAGTTCGTTTTTTTTTTTCTTATGAGGACGTATTTTTTTTTTTATGGAAATTTAAGAGCTGAAACTTTTAGGGTGGGTGGGAGATGCGACCAGCCATGATCCGTAATTTTTTCAAAAATTTTCAAACACCCCCCACCTCTCCAGAGCGCGTTATTTGGCCCACCCCAGAATTTTTCTTTCAAGGACGTATTTTTTTCTTTTTAAATTGAAGAGTTGAAACTTTTATGGTAGGTTCGGGGTATAACTGGCTTTTGCTCCGTAATTTTTTTAAATTTTTGAAACACCCGCTACCCTTCCGTAATTTTTTAATTCGACATTCTCGAAATATCTCAGCAGGGGTGTGGAAGGGAAAAAATTGAATTCAACTCAAATGTCAGATTTTTCAATGACTATTGAAACCAAATCAAAAACATATACAAAATTTTTACATAAAGTGCATACTTTTCAAAATACCGATTTTCCCCAATTTCATTCAAACTGCCTAAAGCGATTTAAAAACATATTTTATTTTTTTGTACCCTCTTCTGCACTGCCGATGGAGATGTCCTGTTTAGGCAATGTGGCAGCTATGACGGGGCACGGATTGAGCAAATTTGATCGTACCAAAGATCTTTCCTGTGGTCTTTAGGGCCTTCTTTAGAAACATTTTGAAATTAGAAGAAAAAAATTCGCACAGCCTTCCCTGTATATCCTGGACAATTTAAAACTATCCAATCCTCTCCACAAAAGACCCCTCTACAACATTTATACTTTGAATATTTTCGATTTTTCTAATCGTTTGCGAGTTATGAATTTTTTTATGTGTCAAGGCACCAAATTTTTCATTTTTATTGAGTAAAGGGTCATTCCATGCTATTTCAACAAAAGGTTGTGCTGCACCATTTTTATTTTGTTTTATATTTTGCACAGATATTTATACATGTATCTAGAGTACAAAACTAATTTTAGAAAAAAATAAAATGTTGCCGCGTGGCAGATATGTTCCCAGATGGAGCTTGAAACATGTACATTATTGCGATTACAAGCATTTGCGCAAAGTGGTATAACAATTTTTCGAATTGAGCAAATTTAAAAATTAGAAAATCTCCTAACGCAGATTAAAGTGGTGAATATTTTGGTTTAATTTTCTTTCATAATTTGATATGTTTTTCAAATTTATTGGCCCTCAAATTTACCATCAAGATTTGCATTTTTTTCATTATTCGATCCTGTTTTCGACTGGGAAGGGGGCAATATAATCAAACCAAATTCAGTTTGCAAGTAGAATGGTAACAATAGATTTTACCTGTGGCAAAAAATCTGAAGTGTTTTAAACCCTTCTAATTTTTTTTGCTGGTGAAATTAGACATTTTCAACAAAATCCGTATTTGTCTAAAGCTGTATCTCCAGTGGGGTACATAGTAAAAATCTGAAATTTATACTACCAATGATTCTATCCGGGAGCAACACCATTATAAAATTTGGTAGCTTTGTTTTGCCTAGTAACAAAAATATTTATGTTCAAATTTGTAACAATTTTTATGCAATCGGAGTAAAAATCGAACTTTAAATATTAGAAGCCGACACTAAAATGGAACTCACCAGTACTAGCAGTGATTATAATACACTTGTAAATATTATAATCACTGGTACTAGGCATTAAAATACCTACCAAGGGTTTCCGTACAACGATATGATTGGCGACTCATTAATGCGTCATAGTCCTGGTGATGAAATTTAAAAAGGTACCGTGGACCCTAAATATAGACGTATTATTATTCAAAATGATTAAAGAATAAAATTGAATAAAGCCGTAAAATTTATTAGACAATTGTTTTAAATTTGCGGCTGTCCGGAGTCAAGCTGCTGATTACGTTCTAGAATTTCTGTGATTGTTTAAACCATGCGCGCGATGCTAATCCAACCTTAAGAATTTACTGATCTTGCGTTAAACAAATATCAACATAACCTATAATTACATCTGCAAGTTCTACCACTGAAACGCTAGAACATCTTTAGATGAAAAACGTAAGTAATTACAATTTTAAATCTGAAAATAGAGTATTTTCGATTGCATAAAAAATACATTTACCTCAGCACTAAAGTGCCCTTCCATTAATATTATAGTTTAAATTAAATGCAATAGTAATAAAAGGATTAACAGAATTGTAATAAAATTATTAACACAGAAATTCTAGAACGTAATCAGCAGCTTGACTCCCAACAGCCGCAAATTTAAGACAATTGTCTAATGACTTTTATGGTTTTATTCAATTTGATTCTTTAATCATTTTGAATAATAATAATAAGTTTCTATTCAGGATCCATGGTACCTTTTTTTTAAATTTCATCACCAGGACGATGATTTGCATTAATGAGTCGCCAATCACCTCGTTGTACGGAAACCCTTGGTAAGTACTTTAATGCCTAGTACCAGAGATTATAATATTCACAAGTGTATTATAATCACTGCTAGTACTGGTGAGTTCCATTTTAGTATGGGCTTCTAATATTTAAAGTTCAATTTTTAATCCGATTGCATAAAAATTATTACAAATTTGAACTTAAATATTTTTATTACTAGGCAAAACAAAGTTACCAAATTTTGTAATGGTGTTGCTCCCGGATAGAAGCATTGGTAGTATAAATTTCAGATTTTTACTATGTACCCCACTGGAGATACAGCTTTAGAAAAATACGGATTTTCTTGAAAATGCCAATTTTCTCCAGCGAAAAAAAATTAGAAGGGTTTAAAACACTTTAGATTTTTTGCCTCAGATAAAATCTATTATTACCGTTGTACTTGGAAACTAATTTTGGTTTGAGTGTATTGCCCCCTTCTCAGTCCAAAGCAAGGCCGAAAAATGAAAAAAATGCAAATCTCAATGCTAAACTTTGACGGCCATTATATTTGAAAAAATAAAACAAATAATGAATGAAAATTACACTAAACTCTTCGGCACTTTAATCTGAGTTAAGAGTTTTTAAAATTTGCACAATTGGAAAGAAAGTTATGCCACTTTGCGCAAACGCTTGCATTTACAAAAATGTACATGTTTCATGCTCCATCCGGGGACATTGCTGCCACATGGAAAGAATTTTTATTTTTCTTAAATTAGTTTTGAACTCCAGAAACATGTATAAATATCTGTGCAAAATATAAAAAAAAATTAAAATGGTGCAGCACAACCTTTTGTTGAAATAGCATGGAATGACCCTAAACCATCGGAAATTTGAGTGAAAATCGCATGACATGGATTCGGCTGAAATTTTCACCAAAGATACCTTTCGCCTGAAGGGGCACCGCGTGACAAGTATTTCATCTCTGGGGGCCCCCGTTCCGGGGCCCCTGCCTTAAAAGTGAGCGATTTAAGATTATTTTCAGGGAGCCTGTCAAAGCTTCAGTATATTTGCAAAGCTTTCCCCTACAATATTTATGTTGGAACATTTTCTGATTTGTAGCTCCCTTAACGGGATACGATTTTACAAAGATTGACCTCATTGTTTTCACCTGTTTTCAAGTTTCTTTTATATAAAATGACAGTTTCTGTCAGATTGAAAATTTTCAGATTTAATGACATTGACATTGACGGGTTTAGGTTACAAACCTATCAGCTGTGCGTCAGACATGACATTCACTGACATATCTGGAACAAGGTTATGATTGCACGCAATTTTCAGATTGAATGACATTGACATGATAAGCCAAAGTCGCGGGTTTAGGTTAGGAACCTATCAGCTGTGCATGACATTGACATGACATGCCAAAGTCGCGGGTTTAGGTTAGGAATCTATCAGCTGTGCGTCAGACATGACATTAACTGACATATCTGGAACAAGGTTATGATTGCACACAATTTTCACATTTAATGACATTGACATGACATGCCAAAGTCGCGGGTTTAGGTTAGGAACCTATCAGCTGTGCGTCAGACATGACATTAACTGACGTATCTGGAACAAGGTTATGATTGCACACAATTTTCAGATTTAATGACATTGACATGACATGCCAAAGTCGCGGGTTTAGGTTAGGAACCTATCAGCTGTGCATGACATTGACATGACATGCCAAAGTCGCGGGTTTAGGTTAGGAACCTATCAGCTGTGCGTCAAACATGACATTCACTGATATATCTGGAACAAGGTTATGATTGCACACAATTTTCACATTTAATGACATTGACATGACATGCTTAAAGTCGCGGGTTTCGATTAAGAACCTATGAGCCGCGTCCCGGGGCCCCGGTCTTAAAAGTGAGCGATTCAAGATTATTTTTCGGGAGACTTTATGCCTTCAGTTTTGACTTTGAAGAGTTTGTCGAAACTCCAGTGTATTGACAAAGCTTACCCTACAATATTTGGTATTTGGTATTTGGTATTTATTAACGGAAGCCATTTCAATACAGTAATAAATTAAATAAAATAAAACATGTGTACAATATAAGATGTTATGAGACATATTATGTTTTTGTTTTCAAGTTTCTTTCAGGGGCGTATTTTTTCTATTTAAATTGAAGAGCTGATATGTTTAGAGTTTGTAAAGGTTACAACGATCTTTTATCTCTATTTTTTTCAAAATTTTCGGAACCACCTCTTTGCGCCATTTGCACCCCCAGGGTTCGTTTCTCTTCATTTAACGCCGATTTTTTTTTCTATTCAAGTCGGAAAGCTAAAATTTTTGGGGATCGCAGAGGATATAAGTAAGTGGCTTTCAAAAAAATAAACGAAACACAAATAAAAATAAACAATGAAGGATTAAAAATGAAAAATGAAAAATTAAAAATGAAAAACGAAAAATGAAAACAAAAAAATGAAAAACGAAAAATTAAAAATTAAAAATAATTTTAAAATGTTCATCAATGGCGCAGCGCAGCAGAGCCGTCGTGCGTCACCAGTAACTTTGGTTAATTTCAATAGGATATGCAAGGACGACGGCGCAGCGCAGCGGAGCCGTCGTTCGTCACCTGTTACTTTACTCAATTTTAATAGGTTACGCACGGACGATGGCGCAGCGCAGCGGAGCCGTCGTTCGTCATCAGTTACTTTGGTCAATTATAATAGGATATGCTCAGGCGACGGCGCAGCCGTCGTTCGTCACCAAATAAAAAAATTAAAAATTAAAAATTGAAACTTAAAAATTAAAAATTAAAAATTGAAACTTAAAAATTAAAAATAAATAAAAATTGAAAATTAATTAAAATGAAAAAATAAAAAAAAATTTTTTAAAAATTATTATTTTTTTTTTTTATTTAAAAATTTATTTAAGAAGACTATTTTATTAAAAGAATCTTTAGCTTGAAAAACTAGTTCTTTCTAAATAAAATTAAATAGACTATTTTTCCTGTAAATGTTAAATCGGCCATTCCATGAATAAATTTTTTTGGGGGTATTTTAGCGAATTTTACATATCGCTCATTCCATGTCAGACGGTTTTCGGTAAAAATAATAACTGATGATTCCGATTTTTTTTCAAATTTTGCAGACGCATTCTACACATGAAATAATGGAAGTCATGTTTAGCGAAAAAAAATTGAGATTTTTTTTGAAGAAGATATGCACGGTTGTAAATTGCAAGAAATTACGAAAAACGTCGGTCGTGCAAACATTCGAACTGTATCGTCAAACCCATTAGTCGTACAAAAAAAATACAAGAGGTCAACTTTAAAGATCTTGAGTCATTCTATGTAGTGGTATATTTAAAATTTGCATTTAATATTAATAAATTATTATTCATTTGTATATAAGTTTCATTAACATTTTTCATCATCAACTCACCAACTTAAAATTTCGAAAAAAATACCATCGTATTCCCACTCAGTGAAAATTTAAAAATGGAACTCAAACGGGCTCTATATTTAAACAAATATTCAAAAGAGTATGACTGCGCGGCGCGGCGGCCAAACATGTGGGGTACATTTACCAGTAAAAAAAAATTTTAAATTTTTTTCGCGAAACATGACTTACATTATTTCATATGTAGAATGCGTCTGCAAAATTTAAAAAATCGGAGTCATCGATTAAAATCCAGTGTCCGGTTTGACGTGGAATGAGCGATATATTAGAAAGGCTATCAAGAAATGGCTTTTGGTCTTTACTAGAGTCTCAAAAAATTACTGTGTCAAAAGTTATAACAATATAAACTTTTAGTACACTTTTATTTTGAACTCAAAAATATCGTAAACCGTTACGGATACGAAGAAAGTTATTCTATACTTTTTTATGCTTAAATGTTTAAAGTTAAAAAAAAAATTCCAAAACAAAACAAAATTATTTAGATAGTTAGTTTTTAATAAATAAAATATATCTTAAAGAATAATCAATTACTCATATTTTCATTTTCTTAAAAATAATATATGTTATGCCCTGATTCTTGCTGAAAATTTTTCATTTTTCAAAAGTATGGGCACTTTAAAACTTTTTGAGATATGATTTTTTTATAAAATATTTCAAAACAGAATAATTCATTTGTTTTATTATAAATTTTAAATAGTAGCAAAAAAAAATAAAGAACGATGCCGGACCGGGCCAGGCCGAGCTTTGAATATTCACTAGCGGGCCGGGCCGGGCCGACAAAACATTTTATTTCTTCGGGCCGGGCCAGGCCTTTGAATATTTACTGCCGGGGTAAAGCCATCTGCATATCGCTTATTATAGAATTTAGAACAAATTTATTTTTTTCAAAAACTCGAAAGATTTCGAAATATTCTTATTCTAAATTGTTCATTTTGGTATTATCTATATCTAACTAAATTTGATGTAACTATTTATAATGAAAGATTTCAACTTTTTTTTGTTACTTTCTATATTTCTCAAAATGATTTTCATGTTAAATTCTTAATGTTCAAATATTGGCTCCCCAAATGATTTTGGAACAAAAATCCGTTGAACGTTCCAAAATTTGCGGACCATTCTGTCAGTGACGGTTCGCGGGGTTTTTTCTGGTACGGCCGAGGAACAAGAGGTGGTAATACAGATAGGTGCGGTCACGCAGCCAGCCGTCTCTGCAACTGACCCTACCTATCCGTATTACCACCTCTTGTTCCTCGGCCGTACCAGAAAAAAAACCCGCGAACCGTCACTGCATTCTGTTAACAGTAGTGTGGTTTACTACACGTACCCTATTAGTAGAATAGTTCGATATTACCATTAGGATCTTTTCATTCAACAAATCCATAATATTAATTCAGAATTACTTAAAATACGCCTAAATTTGTGATTAAAACATTAACGTGACCGCTAACGTTCAACGGTTTATTGTTTCAGAAATTCCAGGCCACCACCTATTTTTGCTAAAATAGTGGTTTTAATTTCCTCTATTTCCCCTTTCTATGGAAAGTAAAAAAATAAGCAAGGAGACGGTTGTGTAGAGTATTTTTTTCTCTACCAGAAACACATTTTCTCTAAAATCATTTGGGGAGCCAAAATTTGAACATTAAGAATTTAACATGGAAATCCCCATGGTGCGTAAACCAATTCTACACCCTGTATATAAAAAAATATCAGAAAAAAAGTAAACACGGTCAAGATAAAAGCCCACTTCCGGTGAACGAAAATTTACCAAAATATATTCAGTTCAGCACCCAAACAATTTTTCTAGGGATATCAAAGAGGATTTTTTTTGCTTTTTTATTTTTTACTATTTTCACGATCACAATACTTTTGCGTACTTTATACGGAGAAAGTAATTTTTTTTTCTTTCCTCTAATTAATTCTATCTACATACATTTTAATATTTTAGTTTATCTGAATGAAGAATATTTTCAATATTACTCCCGCTATCGTCTTTATGTTAAAATATATTATGCGGTGCGGTGTTTATTTATGTTTCTCGATTTTTGTTTACATACGCGTGCACAGAAGAGTTCGGCTCAGGCCTCGTATTTCCTATATCGATCGATAATTCAAAAATTCATTATAAAACGAGTAATAATTTTCAAGTATGCAACACATATCACACGCTACTCAAGTTTTTCAATGTGTGAATGCTTACGCGCTCTCTTGGAGTATTTGGAAACCCAATTTTTAGCATCAAAAATTTACATTGCGTTGGCATACTAGATATATAAATACAATGGTAGAACGTAAGATGTTTGAGGATTCTGCCCAAATAATCCTTGTCATAAATTAGTTTTAGGACCTGCTGGTGGTATTTGCCACACTAATTAATCCCTATATTAATTAAGCAAATGAGTTCAAATTTGGTATTTATGGTCTTAAGAAGCTCCCCATCAATAATAATTAACAAAAAAAATATTTTTTTCAAATTTAAAAATCCAGGGCTGAAAGGGTAAATACCTAATAAAAACAGAATTAAGAGTTTATTGTTAGATTTAACACCATTTTGCGGTGACGATTTCTCAGCGTATACTTTTAGTTAGAATTACAATATGTCTATATATGCCACGTTGTATTACTTTTTATTGACGGGTGTAACTTTTGTTTAGCACAATAAACCATTATTATTATTATTATTATAACTAAATGTAATTAATTTACCTGATCCAGAAAAAAGGCAAGCAAACCCCTTTCTGTCACTATTTCCACATTATTGTTTTGCATCCATTGGAAAAACTTATCAAATTCTTTTATATAGGGTGCGTATAAATTGGCAGATAATCTACACGTGGCGATATTCTTCCTAAAATTCTGAATAGAAAATAACCATGTAAAAATGTTGTATCATGCCTCATGGGCCATCAGGAGCCATTTAAAAGAAATGTACATTGGGCAACATAACATTCACGAGCTGTCCTGTTTTTTCAATAATCTCGTGATTATTTAGAGATGTATTTGCAAGGTAAAACAGATTAAGAGTAAATAGTGTCGAGACAAGTCTATTTTGACTCGCGGGAACTAATACAAACCGATAATAACGAGGAAAGCGGAATTGACAAAAAAATGGAACAAGCAAGTTTGAATGAATTCGTTGTGTCCGAAGTGACATAAGCGGGCGTCGGCATTGCCATCTCTACTTTTTATGAAAATAAGCTAATTAAGAAGTGTTAAAAATACACATTTGAGATAGAAAGATAGCACCCGCTGACAAATAATTTTCAAACTAGTCATACTATCGAAATTGCAGAGTTTTCTGTAAATTAATATCGAATAATAACGCATATTTAACGACTGGATGTTCAAACTTTGAGGACCTCGTGAAGGCTCAGGAAGCATGGTACAATATTTTAGAATCAAGATAAGCTGCTTAAAATTATAGGAAGAAAATCGCCACGTGTAGATTATCCGCCAATTTATACACATCCGTTATAAGTGCCTTCCCACTTTTTCGGAGACTAGATACTTTGTTAAAACTGTATACCCCCTCTATACATGTTTGAAATAGATTAATATGTGAATCTTCCAACGCACTCCACCTGTGCAATTAAATAGCAGGGTAATTACATCTGCACCTTGCGTTGTTAATTGACTTGATAATTACTTTTGCATATAAATTCTATTTCCATCAGGAATGTTTGCATCACTCTATAAAAATATCTAAATGCTTCGGTTCCCACCATACTTTGAATTAAACTATATTTTCTTTTGTCTATACCCTGTATGTTATAAGAGAATTTGATGATTTATTTATGCATGTAAATCGATTCCGTTCCCACACATTAACGGTAGGGTATCCATCAAAAGTACGGTAAACGCCCGCGAGAGGGGGATTAAATCAAATTGGTATGACTGTAGGCAACTCAGCTTACAGCGAGGGTAAATTGACTCGGTGCTATTTCCGTATATCTAATCATTCAAGGTTGCGCCTGCGATTCTAAAAGAGAGAGGCTATTATACGTCTGCACCCCGCTACAGCGCGAGTGTGAGAACCGTATTAGAATATGTATTGTGGTTTTTTTTTTCGCATCGGTGGTGGCGGGTGAGAAGTTATAAAAAAACACTACTGCTGTAGCGTTTACACCAAACCCCGCCCAACCCAACCATTTCACGGTCTAGCGAGCGTCGTCCAAACACAATTGAAGGGCGACATAATCGTAAGCAAGTAATTCCCAAGAAATAATCTCTTGGGGATTATAACTTGAAATTTTCATTATTGTCATACAACAAATCTCCAAAAGCTACCAATAGATTTTATAATGTAGTTTTATAATTATATAAGTAATGCGCATTTTCTGGCAAAAATATATTTATTGATCGCACCGGTACAAATGCTTTCAATTCTTCAAAACATTTTTGAATTTACGAATCATTAAGTCAAATTATTTGCCAAAATAATTTGCTTCAAGACTGGAAACGTAGGATTAATGGAAACTTAAGATAGCAAGTTTTACACCTTTTCGTTGTTGTTAAAAGGTTATTTTACTTTATGTCTTATGGTAATATTAGTTTCCAAATTAAATTCCTTTTCCAAATTGGTGTTCTACTATTCTAAAGAGTATAGACTTGTACATCATTTAAAATGTTAAACATATTTTAACTTTCGCCGTACAGTATTGTTTTCGAGATTGAAAATGTTCATGAAAATATTCATTTTGAGGTTCCCGAAAACAATTATTTTTTTGGAAAATGGTCTGTATGTCCGTGTGCTGTGTCGACCTGTCTCTAAGTTGGTCATTTTATGGGCACTGTGTCTCAAAATCTAATAGACATTTTTAAATTGCCTGTTGAGGTCATTTGTAAAAGTGTCTCAATAAATGTATTGTCTCTCTCTATTACAAAAATGATTATTCATCTGTTTAAGATAACAATCTTTTGTTGATGGATGAATTTCGTAAACTCTTTGATTTTCGAGAAAAAATTTTGAATAGAAAAATTTTGACTTTTTTGAGATAATGAATAATTTTTGTTCGAAATCAGACTTCCAAATCCACGAAAATGCAAAACATCCGAAAAACCCATTTTATACTCTCAAATAAAGAAAGTAACATGATGGCTACATGGACATTTTTAAAATTATATTACATACATGAACTTTATTCCAACATACATACAAAACATACATATGTTAGAAAGGGCCATCGATCGAGTCCTTCAATCCTTTAAATTATATTATTTCGTTTTAGTCTTAAAAATATTGCCCTATATTATAGGTTGTAATGTATAAAAAGTTTTTAAAACTGATGCCTTATTTCTTTTTACATTCTACCTTATAAAATTAATGTATGTAAAGGCTTCTGAATTCTGCGTAATCTTTCTCTGCTACAATGTTGAATGTGGCGAATCTAGCCGGAAGTTTAAATACAATAGTGATGAAAGTAGAGCATATTCTAACCCAAAGTTCTGTTGTCGGCTCTTTTATATCACTATGTCAAAATTCCAATCATCTATTGAAATAAATGTAGAATTTGTAGAGCAATTTTGGAAAAAGTGTATTTTTGGTCAGCTAGCCATTTTAGTTACTGCAAAGTTCAAATGATTTTGATTGGACATATTGCTTAAGATTAATTTGTTTAAATGTTAATGTAGAATTCCTAAAGCAATTTCTGTAAGAACTGCAATTATGGTCATCATGCTTGGTCTTCATGTTGCTGCAAAGTCAAATTAATTTTCTTTAGGCAATTACAAAGACACGTTATTCACTCTATTATGTCCCTTTTTATGACTCAAATTTCCAATTAGAGAACAGCATATTTACGACAATTATTATAGACGAGACTTAGCAATAAAATATCGTACCTGAGTTACAAGCCAATTAATAATCAATTAAAAAATACAAAATGTGTGCAAAGTAAAACCTCGCCGACATAACATAACCTCATCTGCATTGAAATTCAATATGAATTACAGACCGGCTGGGATATTATACCCCGAAATCAGGCCAGGGTCCCTCTAGACCCGGGGTTCGGAGGCAGTTCCCTCCTCTGCCTCATTACAGTTACGCCACTGCACAGTGGTCCAGCTGCACTAAAAATCTGGCCAAAATCCTAAATTGCAAAGTCGAAAAGAAGCTTCAAAACTAAGGTAGTTTGAAAGATAAACGTGGATAGCATTATAAAATATTAATAATTAAAATAAAGTCGTACCCCTTAGTCCATGATGAGCCGTTAAAGTCGTAAGATGTAGTGAGTGCTTTGAATGCATAATAATACGGCTTGCGAATATAAATTTTTCATATTTGTGTACAAAGCATACAGAAGGCCTATGTGGAAAATTATATTGCATTATGTTTCTTACAATATTAAGGTCTTCCAAAAAATAATTTTATTTCTAAAATACGACGTTTCGTTATTAAGATACCCACAATAATCATCATTTTTTATTTCATTTTTGAGTAGCTTTTTACCTCCCAAAATTAATGAAATATCACACTTAACACTAAATTGTTTGCTATAGGAGTTATTTAAAGTTTAAAAAAATTGAAAAACGCGTTGAATGAAAAATGGATCATAAATTTTGTTTAAATTCATTTTGACTTTAGATTCGTAATCTGCGACCTCGAAAACCTCCATATACTAATTTTCATCACTTTTTATATCATTTCCACATATGTTGCCGCCATATTGGATCCGCTATTTTGTTTAGAATAATTTTAACTTTAGATTTGTAATTTGCGACTTCGAAAACCCCCACATACTAATTTTCATCAATTTTTTATGTCATTTCCACGTATTTTGCCGCCATATTGGATCCGCCGTTGTGTTTATAGTAATTTTGAATTAGGACTTGTAATCAGCGACGTCAAAAATCCCTATATACCAATTTCTGCACGAATGTAAGTTCATTTGGGATTTTGGCCAGCTTTTTAGGGTAGCTGGACCACTGTGCTGGGGGTACCGGTATTTAATTGGCAATATATTGGGATACCAGTGGGTAAATACTTTTTGAAAAAACAGACCCAAAAATGTTTTCTATAAAAAAAAAATTGTGGAATAGATAATAAACAGCCGAACGTTAAACAAAAACAAACAAAACAAAAAAACAATTTCCAATTAATACTCTATAAATTATCGGACCAGTGACGGCTCGCGGGATGACTCTTGTACGGCCGAGGTAGCAGAGATGGTAATACAGATAGATCACGCCGCCAGCCGTCTTTGCAACCGACCCTACCTATCTGTATTGCTACCTCGGCCGTACCATGAGTCACCCAGCGTGCCGGCACTGTATCGGTCTTAAATTATTTACTAATAAATATCTGGAATTCCCCGATTATGTGACTATTCTTATTAGCTTGTATACTTTTCAAGTTGGTTTTGTACTCTGCAATGATGAGGGGATCAACAACTTCTATTTATCAAAAATATACATGACGTAATTAATTTATAAATTTTATTGAACGCATTACTAGTATGTACATCTTATAAATCGTAATCGTCGCAGGTACCCTGCCGTCCGGTCCCTTGTTTGTTTTTTTAGTGCAGTTGTAACTCGATACACTAATATGAGTAAGTGCCGCCGTCGCGAGTGACGCAGAAATGTGAATAACATGCGATGTTATTGGGCATGCAGGTGAATATGCATATGGCATACGAAATCTAGCACGGAAGAACGATTTGAACGTCGCGCTAAATAAACTCCCCTATCATAACGTATCCCTAATCCCCGCGCACACTACCATCACGCTCAAGTGGCCGAATGCCCGTACTAGGATGAAGAGCAATAGACTCGCTGCAAGAAATATCTACATAACTTTTTTATTTCTTTCTGATTGACTATCTTAAAAAGTTGCCACAGGATTATTTTGAAATTTTGCACATATGTCAATTATGTTCCTGTCTAGACAGTAAGAAAATTTTATCAAGTTTTGACCAATACTAATGGAAATAGACACAAAAAACATCATTTTAATATTCATTTGTCTCCTAATTCGTTCATATTTTTTTTATTAACTATGATTTTGCCTTCAAATTACTTCATTGCCTAGATGTATTGGTTGGCTACAAGTCAAATTTCACTGTTGTTACTTACTTGGTTCTGCAGTTTGTCTGTTTAAAGTAAAATGTTGCTAACTTTGTTAATAATAACGATTAAACCAAAACTTAAATACAGAAATAATAATCGATCTTTATATAATATTTTATCAAAATAAACTTTTCAAAAAAGTTTATATTTACAACGATATATTCGATTTCTTGAGCGGCTAATTTAATGGGTACCCTACCCTTAACTCAGCTTCTTTAGCTTTTTTAAGAACATCTTCACACAAATCCATGTCTTTAAAATTAATTTTGTGCAAACAACAATTTGACACTTATAACAAACAAACCATAGTAACCACATGCTGCCGCTCATGGATTGCTTTCTAATTTTAAAAACTTAAATCATTTCTAAAATTAAAACGCTACTTCGACGATAAAATAGCGTATGGAATTCGTTTATAATGAGGTATTATGGCATTCGCGATAAACATTCACTCATGCCATAATCTCTTACAATATAAACTAATTTCATAATATACTATTACGGCACGGAAATGCTAAATTATTTTAAAGGCACAGAAATGTCAAATTTGACAGATGAAAATATTACAGCACAAAATTTCAACGAAAAACTTAAATTTTTATTAAATCATTACAAATAATTATTAAACTCTATAATATGAACGAAATGGCAAATTTAAGAACTCTGAAGATATAATTTAATGCAAGTAGAAGCAGTTACAATACAGCGAAACTTTTGCAAGTATGCGTAAGAGAAGGTGGGTGCTATTCGCAACCTCCAACCTTCATTACACAACCGCATTATTATTAATATGATCACAAAAGATTCGCTCTGTTGTAATTGCTTCGACTTGCATTCAATTAAACTGTATAATGTACCTCAATGTTAATTTTGCAGGTTTCTATGATAATCCTTGGCGTAGTCGAACAAGAAGTTTCAACATTTGGAATATTTACTTGATTAGTTGTAATTTCGCGCAAACTTTGATTGGAAATGATTGAATCTTCTACATATTGTCCTGTAGAAGAACAAGTACTGTTATTGGAGACTCCTCTTTGAAAACATTGGTTGGATATGGCTTTTTTGTTATTTATTGACTCTTCTACGTACTACTTTAAAATGTCTGCTCCAGCATCTGCGAGAAATGTGGCCGAAGACCTTCAAAAATAGTGGCCAGTGAACTCGTTCGGATTTGCTAACCCAAGATAACTAGCAATGTGGCTTGGAATTTTTCCAAAGGTGTTTATTCACATGGGTTGGACTCAACACTTCCTATTACGGTCAACAAGGAACGCCGAGATTTATTAGTCTTTGAAGTGGGTATTTTTACAATCAGCATCGATCCAATATCTTCTTTCCTAACAGCCCCCGCAATTCCAAAAATTGCCACCACCTACAATTTGGAAACATCATCATTAAATATTCAAACAATTTAGATTAAAATTACCTTCATCATCAAAAATGGCCGCGGGTGAAGATGGATGATCTCTCTGAACCTAGTGCTTCTAAAAAGTGTAGATGTGGTATAATCCCTGCTAGCGGTTTAAAATATAAATACTGTGGGACATTATACCACCCTTCTTGTGCAGTAAAATATAAAAACATTAAGGCAGTCGACGAAGAAACAGTTATGTGTTGTGAACCGGCAACTCCTAACCTTACCATGGATGGTGATCTACTTCTCAATGTCAAGCTTCAAGCTGCTGAAATAAAACACCTGCATGAAATTGTAAGTTTTAAGGATACGATTATTCACGAACTTAGAGAAAAAATCATCCTATTAAACGATAACATAGTTCTAATAAAATTGGTTGGATATACGCCACCTTGTGTTAATGTTATAAATGCAGCAAACACTAATAATGTAGAGAAACCTGCAAATCCAATTTCTAAATCTATAAATCCGATTTCTACACCGAGTGCAGCTCAAGTGTCTGTGCCAACAAAAACATTAAAAGAAAGTTTAATTACAAACAGTAAAAAACAACTACGAAAAACTGTAAATAAACAAACGGAAAGAAACATTCACACAATTAAAAACGTTCCCGAAAAGAAATCAGTTATTGAGTTTAATGAACCAGCATTCTCGCCCAATCAGGATGAATGGAAGGAACAAGTAAACAAAAGAAGACGAAAGCCGGCAAATAAAAGTGATATTGGAACCTCAACGACCGCATCAATAAAGGCTGTTGAAAAACGAGCGCACTTGCATATTCATCATTTAAAATCCAAAACAACTGAGGAAAACGTAATTAACCATCTCAAATCTTTTGCATTTTTCCTACCGAATGTCGTAAACTTGAGAGTAAACACCCCACAGTGTACTCTTCATTTAAAATCAGTGTTGCACATGACACATTGATTACTATACAAGATCCAAAGATCTGGCCTACAGGAACGTGTATAAATCGTTTTTTAAAATAAGTTATGTGGCTTGATAAGAAGTCATGGTCTCGCATCGACAGTTAACTTCAATACACGAAGTAGCAATTGTTTAGATAATATCTTTACCAATATGGATCATACCTGTTTTTCTATTAATCCAGTGAAGAAACTAGCAGACCATGCTGGTATATGCATATCATTCAGCCCTGATAGCTTCAAATGCACACCCTTGAAAGTTATAAGGAGGCCTATTGCCGAAGAAGGCGAATTATAATTTTTTTCTTCAGCGGACCAGTGTACTTGGGATTTCTTAGAGAATTCCGAAATGGACATCCACAATAAATGGCTAGAATTAGTCAACACATTAAAAATGATTGGGAATACAGTTTTTCCAGAAAAGACCACAACTCGTCGTACAAGTCAAATTAATTGGTTTTATAATAATTTACAGAACATGCGTCAAACATTGGATTTATTGAATGAAATGATTGATCTCAAACCAGCGGATCAAGAAATAAAAGTATTCAGGAACAACTTAAGGCAGCAATACCGAGCAGCTCTTGTAAACGCGAAGATTGAAGCAAACGATAATTTCATCGCAGCATCATCTAACGGTCCCAAAGCTATGTGGACAGTAGTAAATTCATTGAGAAGTACTACCAAGAAACCCGAAGGCAGTGATATCAGTGCTACGGATTTTAATGTTTATTTTACTGGTGTTGCTGAAAATATTGTGTCTAAGTTGCCAAAATGTAATGTCAGTCCAACGCAACCACTACTTAATATTACATGTAATAATGAGTTCTCATTTCAACTATACCTCATTTAATAACCAGGCGGACTAAATCAAATTATTGCCGCCAAAATACGTTGTTGTGATTGGCCAAAGGGCCGCCGTTTTTACACAGGCCAAAATTGCTGAAAATAGTAATGGCGGATATTATGATCAGCTGATCCATCACTGTTACTTGCGTCTTACCGGTTCCGTGTGTTTCGTTCAGTTTTTGTGTTTTCTACCAGTTATTTCTCCCGTTGCTAGTGTAAAAAATCAGTTCTTTTAAGAGCTTATCCCGTGATTGTATTGGAAAGTTATTTTGTTTATAACTATGGATGCTGTACCCGGCACCAGTTCGGCGTCGATTTCGCCCCTCAAGAAACGGAAGAGTTTGGATTTGGGAGCTTTAACCCTAGTGGAAAAGCAGTCCATATTGAACTTATATAAAGTCTTGATACAAGAGGGTTTAAAACCTACTGCCGCTGTACAAAAAATTGTCGATTCATTAGGTAAGTGTAGAGAAAGTTGTTGCAATTGGAATCAAATCGTAAACAAGCATTATTTTTAGGATTGGCTAGAAGTACGGTGTATCGCACAATTAGGGAGTATAAGGAGGTTGGAGCTTTAACAAGTCCTAAACGTCTTGGAGGACGTCCGGTGACCGAAGATGTTCACAATGAAATTACGAAATATGGTGTGCGGAGAATTATACATAATTTTTTCTTTAAAAATGAAATCCCTACATTGGATAAAATTTTAATTGAATTGAAGGATAGAGATGACTTGCCAAATATGTCCCGTTCAACATTATATTCATTAATGAAAGAAATTAATTTCAAGTAAGTTACAAATAATAATATACTTATATATAGAATTATTTTAAGGCTATTCGTTATTATAGTCTATTAAATGTAACAATACATAAACCTCGCCCAGTCGTTTTGTTTGCAACCAATAAAAAAATAATGTTTATAACTGGGGAAAAACTGCGACATCATATTGCTCGTGAGTTTTCCTCAAACTTTACACGTGCTAGTTATTTACCAGTTTCAGCCCTTGTTATGAAATATACTATTTAATGCGGCTCGTGCTGCACTACTTGCTCATATACAGGAACGAAATATTCCGTTGCTTTTTTGGTCAAATTTTCTACCGTTGCCTCACCGCCGAACATCCACGAGCTGCCTTATTCGTTTCATTGGTAACTAACGGTAGGCCGGGCAAATATATTCTTACATTTAATAGACTATGGAAATTAACTAAAATATATTTATATAGGGTATATGTTTGCAGATTTCTGAAAAGAAACAGTAAAAGCATTTTAATAGAACGGGAAGATGTTATCATTTGGAGACGAAAGTACTTAAAATCGATGAAAGAACATAGAAAGGCAGGTAAATTAATATATTACCTTGATGAAACGTGGCTGAACGAAGGTCACACGAAAGACAAAGTGTGGACAGACACAACTATAAAAATTAAAAGAGATACCTTCATTGAAGGTTTAAGTACAGGCCTTAAAAGTCCATCGGGGAAAGGAAGGCGACTAATAATATTACATGTTGGTTCGGAATTGGGGTTCGTTGATGGACATCTGTTAGTTTTTGAAGGTAAGAAGTCTGGAGACTACCATGAAGAGATGAATGCAGCTGTCTTTGAAAAATGGTTTGAAGGTTTACTAAAAACTTTACCCGATAACGCAGTGATTGTCATGGACAATGCATCCTACCACAGTAGAAAACTTGAGAAAATTCCAACCACCTGCACAAGGAAGAGGGATATGCAAGATTGGTTAAGATAAAAAAATATTCAATTTGAAGAAGAAATGGTGAAAATGGAGTTACTGCAAATTATTAAAATGCACAGAAACAACTACGACAGATATGTTGTTGACGAAATGGCTGCAAAATATAATAAAACCGTGTTACGATTACCGCCGTACCACTGTGAACTCAATCCTATAGAATTGATTTGGGCTCAAATTAAAAATGAAGTAGCTTCAAAGAATAAAACATTTAAATTAGTAGATCTAAAAAAATTATTGCTTGAAGCAGTAGCAAATGTCACAGTTGTTGACTGGAAAAAGTGTATTGGACATATTGTCAAGGAGGAAGAGAAAATGTATACACTTGATGGAATTATTGATGAAATATTAGAGCCGTTAGTAATATCTTTAGGAGAATCTGACAGCGATGAAGATGATCTTGATGAGTAGCCTTGTGGTTGTAACTCTTCAATATTTATTGCTAGGTGTAAGCCACTGAATTTTGTTGCCGAGATCTGATATCTCACAGCCAATTCTGAATCAAAATCTTGTGGCTCGCACGATATAACGTATGTAGTGTATATAGTGTGTTTCTTAGTCAATTTAATTACAGCCCAGTAAATCTCTCGTGAACTTGAAGGTATACGCATTAGTAAAGTGGAGATCTCATTTGAAGATACAGTCTGTTGTAAAATTTTCTAAATACACCGTATTAAATGGATCTCATTTACAAAGACGTCTGGCTCTTTATATAAATTATGTCACCGACTGTATGAGACTGTAAACAGTTGTAACTGGAAAAGTACATTACTGTTATTATTATATGTTTTTAAATAGCAAATTTACTTAATTTAATAAAATTCTAATTTCCGACAATCTAGTATTTATTTTAAACCTTTTGCAGAATCATATGTATTTTTACTTTCTCCTTTACGAAGTATGGGAAAATATTTGTTTGTAAGTGTGTGTATGTGTCTGTCTGTGTGCACTGTATAAAACGAATACAGCAATTTCATGAAGCTTTGTACATTTTATTTGATAATCCGAAGAGCTGAAAAGGTAAAATTTCTTATACCCCGAGGTGGGTGTTTACCTTTGCTGTTTTTGTTTTTTCAGATAATTTTTTTAATAAGAAAAATATTGCTAAAACATTTAAATAAATATTGAAGATAACAAATTAACATCTTGTTTTCTTTTTCATAAAATCAATTTTTTGAAAAAATAATTTGGTCTATAATTATAAAATCATAATGTTACATTAAATTTATTGATAATAATTGTAGATAATGCCAAAATAAACAACTTATAGGGAATACTTTTTTAAATTCATTAATTTTTGCATAAACTCATGATAAAGATTATTAGAATTTAAAGTATACATATTTTAAATAATATTTTAATATTACATACTGAATTATTGACTATATAATCAAGAAAGTTTCACTAGAATAAACATATGGGTTGGTATAATTTTTGAATAAATGTTGTGGGTAAAATAATTTTAAATAAATTTATTTCTACCGCCAAAATATTTCTGGT
Organism: Ocypus olens; assembly: GCA_910593695.2. Taxonomy (NCBI): domain Eukaryota; kingdom Metazoa; phylum Arthropoda; class Insecta; order Coleoptera; family Staphylinidae; genus Ocypus; species Ocypus olens. Next base: position 28,524,994 of record OU343063.1, on the reverse strand, counting down.
TACTTTTCTAGTGATTTTTTCTAGTGTAAATGTGGCTTTCGCGTTTAGTCCGCCTGGTTATTAAATGAGGTATAGTATCTAATGTTACAGTACGGAATGCAATAGATAGTTTAAAGCCATCTGACAGCAGACATTTACGGTATGACAAACAAATTAATCAAATATGTTAAAAACGCTCTTGTCAGTCCGCTGACCAAATTATTTAATTTGTGTATTCAAACCAGTACTTTTCCGAATTGCTTAAAGATAACTAAAGTTATACCTCTCTTTAAAGGCGGAGACATCAATAATTGCTGCGACCATAGGCCTATTGCCCTATTACACATCATATCAAAAAAATTTGTTTAACCAACTAGTATCCTTCTTTGAAATTAATAATCTTTTCTGCGATAATCAATACGGATTCAGGAAAGGTAAATCGACTCGTGATGCTTTACTTAATTTAAAGGAACACTGTTTGGAATGTTTTCATGGTGAAAAGTTCTTACTGGCCAGTTTTCTGGATCTTTCCAAGGCTTTTGACTGTGTGCCTCATGATATATTGCTTCGTAAGCTCTATATGTATAATATCATGCCATCAAGTTGCAGACTTCTTCTTTGTTACCTGAAAAATCGTCAAGAATGTGTTTATATAAGTAATAAGTTTTCACCGCTATTGCCTATTAATATAGGTGTTCCTCAAGGTTCCATACTGGGACCTTTGTTATTTTTAATCTATACGTTTTCACAGATAACAACCAAGTCCTTTTTCCGGATGACTCCACAATTTTATCTTCCAGTAAGAATCTGCAACATTCCTTAGAAATTGGTGAGGAGGCACAGTCACAAGCAAATACTTGGTTTTTATTAAACAAATTAATGCTGAATCCAGATAAGTCTGTAAATATACTTTTCACCCTCAGAGATTTTGACACTGAGAATACCAACTACTCTGCCCACACTAAGTTCTTAGGAATTTATGCTGATGGTAAAATGAAATGGCAAGTCCATTGTGATAAGCTTTCTTCAAAACTGAACAGCACAATATTTCTTTTAAGAAATCTCTCTAAAAATGTGTCCCCTGCTGTTTTAAAATCAGCTTATTATTCCTTATTCCAATCGCATTTAACATATGGTCTTTTGGCTTGGGGACATTCATCCATCTTACAAAGACGAGCTATCCGAGTGATTGCTAAAGTTGGATATCGGGATGAGTGTACAAATTTATTTATTAATTACGGTATACTTACTCTACCATGCCTATTCATATTGGATTGCATAATGTACAAGCTGCAATAGTAGCTTCTGCAGTCGAAGAATTATTTGTTTTTTGTTTTATTTAAGATGAATCTGTGTAATTTAAGATTTGTAGCATTTTTCTTAGACAGAATAAATATTATTATTATTATATCTGGCGTAAATTTCCCCACCTAGGCATGGAAAAGATTAAAGCAGGAAGTTTTGATGGTCCCCAAATCAGACAGCTTACAAAAGATACAGACTTTGCAGCTTCGATGACAGTACTTGAATTGAAAGCTTGATCCGCTTTTGTCTCAGTGATGCAAAATTTCGTAGGAAACCGAAAATCGGAAAATTAAGTTGAACTGGTGGAAGAACTCATGTTTGAAAAATTTGAGATGTAATATGAGTATCAAACTTCACTTCCTACAAAATCATCTTGACCGTTTCCCTGCAAATCTAGGAGATCTAAGCGAGGAACAAGGCGAACGTATGCATCAGGATTTACGCGTCATGGAGGAACGTAATCGAGGTTTTTGGGATACGCATATGATGTCTGATTATTGCTGGTCTTTAATGCCACATTTTCCGAAAACTCAACATACAAGAAAAGCTTTAAAGCGAAGTTTCTTAGAATGAAATGATTACAAAATGTGTTACTTTTTCTAAATAAATGATTTTTCCTGAAATAAAAGCTGCATTTTATTTTAAAAATATGACTTACATATATCTCAAAAACTAAAGCTGTTAGAAAAAATCTGTTGACAATTTTGAAATTAGCATCTAAAAACTAGTCAACAGCAAAAAAATCTGAGGCAACAGATACACTGCAAACCATTGTAATTTATAGTAATACTTCAAGTTTTTATATATTTTAAGAGTATTGAAGTAATATGTGTCTTGTGTAGTACTTTAGTAAATGTTTTATGTTTTGATTAAATGTAAACACAGATTTGAATACGTTGACTGCCAAATATGAGATAACGTGTAATCTGCATTCTGGTCCAGGAAGCCAATGGCGAGTTTTCTCGTAGTTAATTTTCTTACCATTTTTGAGCAATATTGAATACCGTGTGTTCGATAAAAAACGCCCAACGCCATAACTCTGTTATTTATTGACCGATTTGAATGAACTAAAAAATAAAGTCAATGGCTGTTTATATACTATTAAACGACGGTAATTATATATTTTTTCAAAATCAACTTCATTGCCAAACTTTTCTAATTTTATACTATTGGACACTGTTTTTCTGAATCCAATTATGCACGTTACGTTGGTTTTAAGTTAATATTTATGTCAGAAAAAGATAATAATAAATCTTGTTAACATGATTTTTTGGTAATAAATGTAGTATGCTTTGAAAACAATTCTAATCGACAAACGTCATTTATTGTATAAGTAATGTCAACCATTTGTTATTGGTGTGTGTTTTAGACTTAATCATAAACAATAGCGAATTAACAGACATGTTACATATTTATTTTCTATGTAATAGAAATCGAAGAGCTGCGGCACGAATTTATCATCTACGGTTTGAAGAGCGGCGAATACCAAAACCTAAATTTAGAAGATTAGAAGGAAATTTGAGATGATATGGAGTCTTTAAAAAGTCGAACAGAGTAGATCGACAATTTCGTGAACTTGCAGAGTTAGACGTTTTACTTAGTGTTTACAATAACCACAGAACAGCTAAATGGCAAGTACATTAATATTTATTTATTCTATTCTACATTGAGTTTTAACATTGGTACTTTTTTTATTGGGTCCTTATTATTCATGTTTGACATAACCTTACAACAAATGACATTTTTCACTTTTTTTCCAAGGCACACTAATTATAATTTTTGAAAAAAGATTTATTTTAATTTTTTTCGACCAAAATATTGAACGAAAAACAACATATTGGGCATTATCGGATTCAGAAAAATAATGTTGAATGTAAAAAAATTAAAACATTATATGCTGCCATTTAAAAATTTTAAGTTGGCTATCATTTGACAATGAAGTTATTATTGAAAAAAAATAATATTCATGTAATTTGTTAGTATTTAACCTACCATTGACTTTAGCTTTTGGTTCATTCATATCGGTCAATAAATAACAAAGTTATGGCGTTGGGCGTTTTTTATCGAACACACGGTATATTCCTGGAAACAGTGGAAATAAGCATAGATGGGTTCTAGAAAAAGAACATAATCAAGTTTGGCTTACATGAATAAAGCATTTATTCATAAACAGAAAATATATGCATAAAAACATTATTCTTATTTAAAAAGTAAAAGAATAATTTTTTGTCCTTGGCGATTACTATATACTATAATTACAGTTTTGAACAATATTATGTAATTAAACCGAATTGTGTTTTTTGAGCGGAATCCTGAAAATAAATGTGACAGTCAACGGGTTAAAATACGAATTTTATTTGCCTTTTAGACTTGGCAAGATTTATGCTCGCACACCAAATTGAAGTTGGCAGACAACAAGAGGGAAGCTGGTAGAGCTGGTGGAGGTTCGGTTAATAGTCAACCATTGACGACCATCGAAGTAATCATAGCCTCCACCATTTCGTCACTGGCTATTTCTGGTCTAGCGGTCCCTCAGCCAGAGCCTACTTTTTCTTTCGAAGAGGATGCCGCAGTTTCCAATGTACCAAGTTGCTGAACTTCCTATGAACAGGGTCCAAGCACTGCACCTGCACAAATTGTTGCTCCGCCCAAGCGGATTGTCCCACCGAAAGCAGGCAGGCGGGCACGAACTTCAGCTAGCAATGCTTACCAAGAGCATGGCAAGTACCTTGAAAAAAAACTTGCATTGAAGGAAAGATATTACAATAGAAAATTGGAACTTCTTGAGATGCAAGTTGACACTCTTAATAATATTGTTGTCTCTAGAGAATATTTAGATAATTAAGGTATATTTACAAATAAATACAATAAAGAGGCCACCCAAATAGTATTTTTTTACTGTATTCTATTGATTCAATTTATTGATAATAATAAAAATATTTATGAATTAATTACATAAATTCACACCATTCAATCTATTTACTTACACTGGCCCTTGAAGAAGCTATTTAAATTATACACTTATCAAAACTTAGTAATTATATGGAAACTTAATGTTGAAATCAGTGAATAATAAGGCTAACTTGTGCATTTTGTCTAACAACCCAATCATGATTTGCGTTTGGACCTACAAGGTTTATTTGGCATTACCATTGCCGAATAAACCGTCAATCACCCAACCCATATTACTATTAAAATTCTATAGTTACACTTATTTCTGTCTTACTGTCTAGATACTCATCTATTTCTCTGTCAAGCTCCTAGTGTTCATGTATTGAGTATTAATTATTTTACATGCCACTTCAGGAACATAACGGAGAACACAATACTTCATGCAACATCGGAAGCGTGGTTTCAACACACCTTTGGATCTTTTTACTATACTCCTTACCCTTTTATGCGTTAAATTGTAGCAGTGGGCTAGTGAGTCTACTGGTGGCTCTTGCTACATTGGAGTTAAAAGCCAAGGCCTTAAAGGATATCCTAAATTGCCTACAAAACTTTCAATTAAAAATCAATTATGCAGTGTGCGCCTACAGTATGGAATAAATTCAGTAAAACCGAAATTAAATATCCTCGTGGAAAAATGGTAATATGGGTACAATCAATACAATCAATGATAAAAATTTGTCCCCTTTTTTTAATTACATACCTTAACTAGTACATTGCAATTCTTGAATAATTTGTGAAAATTTAACAAATATGTTAAAAATGTCAGGTTCTTTAAAAGCCTATGTAACATTAATTACAGAATCGCTTACACTGCTAGGAGAAATGCCAATAAACCATTTGCAGCTAATATCATTCCGATAGCTACTTCCAGCATAATAACGGAGTGCAACAAGTACCTATATTCAGTGCCGGAGCTACAGGCAAAATATATTTTTCCGCCCTAACCCAAATAAAGTTTTGCGAAAATGTTTTATAAACTTCTCAACATACTCTTTTACTATTGACGAAGATAACGAAGAACTAAACATCTTTTGTTAATAAAGATTTTTCATAAAGCTCTTTACAAAAAAAAAAAATTAGGAAAAAATAATGGGTTTTAGTATCTAATTTATAATGACAATTAAATTTTCATGAACAGCAATTACAGGGAATTCAAAAATGAGCAACTTAAAATGTTTTTTGAAGTTTTTTAGAAAACCTTTAACTGTATTGCAAATGTAAAATAGATATTTTTAAAGGACGATCAACCGCCGCCCCTAAATTTGGCCGCTACAGGCGGCAGTCTGCCTTGCCTGTACGTTCCGCTGGCATTGCCTATATTAAAGTATAAACAAATACATTGCCGATCATTTCATTCCAGTAAGGATTACCCTACCACATTATAATCATGTTTAGAAAGTAATATAATTGTTACAAATTGCTGTTTAAATCATCTATTTATTATATGTAACAGGGGGATTCGCACACGTGGAGTGAAAACCGCCCTTATCTACGTTCAGCTGGCTCACGGTTCAATTAGTCACGTAAGTCATAGAATAGTCACAAACACTTAATGTTCATGAAGCACTGGGATAACACATCTTACTATATGTATTTACAATTATTGTTGGAAGCGAGTATTAATAACACGAGCTCGTGCATTTTGTCCTGCAACCAAGTCAGGATTTGCCTGAGGACCCACAATATTTAATTCTGGTCATCAATTAAACTAAAATTATTCAACCTTATTACCATTTCAAATCTGTAGAAAAACAATTTAAACCTTACCATTTACATCCTCACCTAGTTCGTCCTCAGGCTAAGGAATATTGTGGTCTATGCAAATATTGTGCAAAATTACACAAGCATTAATAATCTTGCATGCCACGTCTGGAGCGTAATGCAGAACACGATGTTTCATGCAAAATCGAAAGCACCCTTTTAAAACACCATTGCATCTTTCTACAACACTTCTTACCCTTTAACGGGCAATATTGTATCGGTAGGCTGACGTGTCTATGGCTGGCTCTTGCTCCATTGGAGTTAAAAGCCAAGGTCTTAATGGATATCCTAAATCTCCTGCAAAGCACTCAATCAGTCAATTAATAATCAATTTGTAAAGACAAATTTTCTTACCCATACTTCCAGGATATCGGGCCACTACATCTAATACTTTTAAATTTTCATCGCAGATCTTAAAAATCATATATTAATTATGAATTTTTTTAATATAAAAACACTTTTTTACCAATTGAACATTAATGGAATTGTAATTTTTTCTGTTGACAAATAAGTACTCTGGCATTTCTTCTTTATTTATCATTTGAGGAAAAATGGCTACATGAGTACAATCTATGCATCCAATTACTCCGGGGAAATCAAATTTTTCATTAAATTTGAAAAATGTGTCTTTGTAATAACATTCCTATTATTTATGTTTACTTACCTCTATCTGGTATGTTAACAAAGGTAATTCCTGTACATTTCGTGGAAATTTAACAAATCTATTATCTAAGTACACCTGGTTCGTTAAATGCCTGCCTAACCTCAGTTATAGAACAGGTTACACAACTCTGAGCTATGCCAACAAACCAGTTGAAGCCAACATCATGATGATAGCTACCTCCAGCATAAAAACGGAGTGTAGCAAGTATCTGTGATATGTTATAGTATATTACTCCGAAGATAAAAACCAACATTTTAACACAGTACACAAAATACTTACACGTGTTGGAATGTCTAAAGAATCATCACGCCTTTGTGGCCTCAGAAAAGGTGTTTTTTCCACAATAAAATGGAACTATTCTTTCATCAGTCAAAATAAACGAAGAAATTTCCGTCCATTTAATTCAAGTAGAGGATTACCCTTTTGCTGTGTTTGCTCTTCAAGGGCTCCATTTTCTTCCTCTTGCAACTCGTTTAATTTGGGAATCAGTCGACAGTCAATTAAAATAGTCTATGAAAGAAATTGAAAATTTCAATCACGGAAGACAAAGTAACGCGAACTTTCACTTTGTTACCAGCTATATAGCATATGTAAAAAGCCACTGATTTTTGGTGAGTTTTGTCATCGATGGCAAAACTCATATGCGAGTGGAATACAGTCTCAGGCAAATGACATCATTTCGGTGACAAAAAGCAGAATCGACCCCCTGGTAAGTTTCTAATATTCAATAATTCCATATTTTTCTAATAGCTGAACTGTTTTAAATTTATTAGTTTGAACTATACAGCCCTAATTCTTTATGGACTAAATAGAGAATGTTGAAATCAAAGGAAAATTAAGCATTCATAACTTCCCAAGGGGAATTATAAATATCTTTAAGTTACCGTAACTAAGGTAATATTATTCATCATTTGTATTGCTAGAAATAATAGCTATTATTACAACTAGGGAAATATGAATTGTATATTTCCCGAGGTTGGCTAGTTACATCACGAGGGCGGAGCCTGAGGGATGTATAGACAACCAAGGGAAATGTATTCATATTTCCCGTGTTGTAATCAATAGTTTTTTTCTGATTGAAAGAATATTGTTCTGTAAATGGGAAAATATTGGATTGTAAATTTTTGTATGGTAACGTTGCTAAGGGCCTTGTTTCTAAATATCATGGTTGACTGGTTTGATTTTTGCGTTGTTTCATAAATTGGTGAAATGTCAAACTATGTGTTAACGCAAGCGACGAAAGACCGTGAATGTTTGGTTCCGGTAAAATCCAAAGCTGTAAAATCCATAAAGGATACCTTCCTAAGAAATCGGAGGTGTTGTACCGAGAGCAATTAAAAAAATTCTAGCGAGGAGCTCCCAATGACATTTTTTTGATGTTTATATTTTCCTAGGGAAATATAAGTGTTATGACATATCGTAACCAAGGCAATATCACTCAATAGTGATTAAATTATAGCTATTATTACAACTAGGGAAATATGAATAGTATATTTCCCGAGGTTGGCTAGTTAAAGACAACCAAGGGAAATGTATTCATATTTCCCGTGTTGTAATCAATATGTTTTTTCTGATTGAAAGAATATTGTTCTGTAAATGGAAAAATATTGGATTGTAAATTTATGAATTTATGCTAAGGGCCTTGTTTATAAATATCATGGTTGACTTGTTTTGGTATTTGCGTTGTTTCATAAATTGGTGAAATGTCAAACTATGTGTTAACGCAAGCGACGAAAGACCATGAATGTTTGGTTCCCGTAAAATCCAAAGCTGTAAATAAAATCCATAAAGGATACCTTCCTAAGAAATCGGAGGTGTTGTCCCGAGAACAATTAAAACAATTCTTGCGAGAAACTCCTAATGACAATTGTTTGATGTCTATATTTCCCTAGGGAAATATGAGTGTGTTATGGCATATCGTAACTAAGGCAATATCACTCAATATTGTTTGAATCAGAAAAAAAAATTGTAATCACTAGTGATTAAAAACACAACTTTAGTCACTCACTTGAATTGAACAGCAACAAGATTTATTTACGAAAATGGAAATTTCACAATGAAAACAATAACAATTGCAGGAACATTTCCTGTTTATAGGTTAGGTTGTTCCCATTAAAGTTGTATTTTGCATACATGCAATACTATTTCTTAACAATATTTTTGTGCAATTATAATATCTGCAGAATCTGCGACTATATGGGTGCTCTCTATTACAACATAATTATTAATACTTATTTTATTAAGTGCCGTACATAGTTTGTTGCCGTACATGTGAATAGGAACAGGTACATCATAGAGGTACATTGCCAGTCACTGAGGGGACCAACTTTTTACAATGTAAAGGACAAATAAATTGAAAAAAAATGTGTAGTAAATGAGAGAAACATTTTATTTATTATAAGAATGATTTCCCCATTGTAATTATTTTTCAGAATTTAAATATAAATTCAATCTTCTAATTTCTCCAAAGAGGCAATTATTTTCACTTTTAATGCCTTGAATCTTTTTAGATAAAAGAGTTAAAATATTGAAAAGGATAACATGAAGGATGATACTTTTCGAGGGAGGACAGCACATAGAAAAAATGTACTGCCTTCCCGAAGGAGGACGGTTGGTCACCTTAGTATAACTCGCGTCCAATTAACTTGATTAATTTACGTAATAAAAGTATTTCATTAATGCATTGAAATTATATAAAACAGTATAAACAATTAAGCCAAAAATATCTCATAAATCAACATTTTTACAAATCAAGATTTGCTAGATATGGCAACGTTGAATCGTGTTGTTATTCTCAATAAGAAGTATGAAAACTAATATTTTTTTTTTACAATTATAAATTTTGGATCAATTTTGTTTATTAGGAGTTTTTTAAGTTATACGTACAAATGTAGTTAACAAGTTAATTGTGTCTCATAAACTAAACGTGACAACAGTGCATATTTCGCCATCTTTACATTCCGTCAATCAATAACAGAACCGTGTTGTGTGAAAAGGTGCTCCTTAACTTGGTGTTGGGTTAGTGGATTTCGCTTTAATCTTGGTTTTCCAATGATTTAAAGTACACACTTCTCGACAAACAAGTATTTATTTAGCACCGGAAACATGTGTTACACGAAAACCATCTAATACCAAAATTAAGCATTGCAAATCATTTGCACCGGTTAATTTGTCTTTCACGATAACATTTATATAATTTTCAAGTTTATTGTATTATCTATTTGGCAATCGAGGCACTTTATATGTTTTTCCGCTACCGACAACGTAAATAAGCATTGCATCCATAGTTACAGGTACCGTAAGTGGCTGATAACATTCGTGGTGTTTGTTATCCTTGGCGACGGAACTTAATTTTTACTTACGGACCTAGGAAAATAATGAACAGAAACGTAACGCTCCCAACATATAGGCGAGCAACACATTTTTGTCTATACCTATAGCATCGGCATCCTTTTTACATAACCACAGCTTAATAGGGTCGTAACAGGGCACATACCTTTTTCGATTTTGTCGGTAACAGGTTCTACATGCAATATTCGCAGCTTCGTTTGCATCCATGCCCGCAGATGGTTTCACTGAATTGACACAAACAAACAAAATTCGACATTATTTTCTCGGTTGCTGGGTTGCCATAGGACGTATAGCCGACTATAAAAATTTGAATCCCAAATGTTACAAGCCGTATTTTAGAATATTTTCTGATCTTTTCTAAGTGTTATATATCCGGTAGCGGAAAAAAATTAATAAGCAACACGGAACGTAATGACTATTAACATTTTCGGCAGGCAACCTTGTTCCTTGTTGCTTAAATAACTATTATCTACATCTAACATATAAAGCACATATATTCATGATTTTGGCTAAATAATGCTATACATTATACCCGCAGGGATTTATGTGCGTGAGGGAATTATATTTTCATTATTCCCTGAGAAAATGTGGCACTTGTAACAAAATGCTTCGCAATTATCGATATTTATGGTAATGATAAACAAGTTTGCACATCACTCACCATTTATCAAACGTGATCATTCTCACTGTACCGTGTTGTCTCTGTTTTAACCCTTTGCGATTGGCAGATTTCTCTTTTAGAAGTGCCATTCGGTCTATCAATAAATCAGTGAATTATAATTTGAAAAAGTCCAATGGTTTTGTTACATTCTGAGGTATTTGTGGTCCTTCGATTTGTGGAGTTTTGAATTTGAAAGTAAAAGTCAAATTGTTTTCCTCCCACTCGTCACGTTTACTCGATTCCTTTATTTGTTTTAAATGCTCTTCATCACCTTCGCTATTCTCCACTTCACTGTCAATTCTTAGTACATTCCGTCTCTTAGGAGGAATTATGTACTCATCACTGTCATTATGATGTACTAAATTGTATGTTGAATTGCTCATATTTTCATTATATGCTTCAATTTTCAATTCATCACTACTCTCATCCTGCGAATCATTTCTAAACCCTTTAATTTTTGCAAATTACACTGTACTTTTAAAATTTTGGACACAAATTTTATTATGTTCTTGGTACTTTTCGATAAAATTAAAGCTTTTGAAAAATAATGTGTGTGATGTACGCTGTGACTAGCTTTTTAGTGATCTCAGTGCTTCTCGAGAGCTCATTCGAAACTGACTGCCTTTAAATTTCTCTGAACAATCATACATTGTTATCTCGTAAGTCGACCCAAACATTTGAATCACGGACGATAGTGTTTTGTCATCGATTTTCAAAGGTATTTGCTACGAGGTCATCGATATCTACGATTTGACCCTGCTGTTCTGCTCGCGATGCCTATACAACTCTTTGGGTCATATTGACCCAGGCATCCTAAATTGAGAAAAAATAATTAGGGACAAAAAATACACAATTTTCAATACAAATTTATTTTAGTTGGGATAATACATTCTGTTTAACAATTATATGTTATGTCATATATTAAACAATTATATAATAATAATAAGTTTGATAGCTGTTTGAATTTCCCGCCCCTAAAAAAAACTTTTATTTATTTATTTATTGACCGTATTACCACTTTACAAATTTAGAACATAACATTGTGCAAATAGAAACAAAATTTGCAAAAAGAAAAATAAGCAACAAATCAAATTAAATTACAATTCTACAGACATTAAATATACCGGGTGACCCAGGGATCTGTAAAAGCCCCATAACTTATTTGCTATTTGAGATATCGACTTCTAGTTTTCTTGAACTGGTAGCCACACTTATTCTACATATTTTAAAAATATGTATGTTTTTGTACAGGGTGTCCCAATATACATAACAGAACAAAGTTATGTTTTTTTAAATGGAACACCCTATATTTCATACTTTATTTTCAACCCTCTTGAGAAGCTGATAAAAATAGTATAAGATAGTATGGGTCTATTATGGACGATTGGTAAGTTATGGGCAAATTTGTGGCAAAAATAAGGACACATGAAAAAATTGCAGAAGCGCTCCTAGCAAAGCTAACGTCATTTTTTATTCACTAGAGAATTTTTCACATCATGAAGAATAATAAAAATCGGCTTTGGTTCTTTTTTGTTCATACTGCTATACAGGGAGTCAACATACGCAAGATATTGGATAACTATTTTTTTTCAAATGGAACACCCTATATATCTTGCCACCGATTCATGAAATTTTTAATAAGCTTTCCAATGATGTACAATTTGTATAATAAAATATTAAGAATTCTTGAGATTTATCCATAAAAACATTTTTCTTTTGTCACCTCCTGCTCATTTTTGGATTTTCAGCCAAAACAATGCATTTTCTGAAAAAATAATAAGAGACCAAAGTTGTAGAGCGGAAAATTCTAGATCGACATAGGCCTTTCGACTTTCCCAATAATGCGTGCATTGCCCGCCAGAATGCGCAAAATCGTGACCGTATATGCAGTTTAGCGTTTATCTCATTTTTTTTGTTGATTAATTGCACTATACTTTATTTTCCACGTCCTCTAGCAGAAAAACGGGTAATTATAGAATTATTCAAATGACCTACATCGATTGAAAATATTCCGCTCTACAACTCTTAAAAGAAGCAATTTTTGCCCAAAATGCATAGTTTTCGCTAAAAATACAAAAAACCATTGTAAACGCAAAAATTGACACATACATTTTCAATTTGCATTTTTAGGGAAAACTATGCATTTTTGGCAAAAATTGTTTCTTTTAAGAGTTGTAGAGCGAAACATTTTCAATCGATATGGACTATTTTAATTTCTCTGTAATTACCCGTTTTTCCGCTAGAGGGTGCGGAAAATAAAGTAGTGCAATTTATTATTAAAAAATTTGAATAGAAAACGCTAAAATGCATATACGGTCACGATTTTGCGCGCTCTGGCGGGCAATGCACGCATTAACTTAAAAGTTGAAAGAACTACATCGATTGAAAATTTTTCGTTCTACAACTTTGGTCTCTTATAATTTTTCCTGAAAATGCTTAGTTTTGGCTGAAAATCCAAAAATCAGCGGAAGGTGGCAAAAGAAATATGTTTTTATTGATAAATCTCAAGAGTTCTTAATATTTCCTTCTACAAACTATATATCATTGGAAAGCTTATCAAAAATGCCATGTATTGGTGGCAACTTATATAGGGTGTTCTATTTGAAAAAAAATAGTTATCCATTGTTTTGCGTATGTTGATACCCTGTATATCACTATGAATAAAAGAGAACTAAAGCGTATTATTCTTTATGATGTGGGAAATTGTCTAGTGCATAAATAATGACGCTATCTTTGCTAGGAACGCTTCTGCAATGTTTTCAATGTGTACATGTTTTTGCCACAAATTTGTCCATAACTAACCAACCGTCCATAATAGACCCACACTATCTTATACTATTTTTATCAGCTTCTCAAGAGGGTTGAAAATAAAGTAAAAAATATAGGGTGTTCCATTAAAAAAAACATAACTTTGTTCTGTTATGTATATTGGGACACCCTGTACAAAAACATACATATTTTTAAAATACGTAGAATAAGTGTGGGTACCAGTTTAAGAAAACTAGAAGTTGATATCTGAAATAGCAAACAAGTTATGGGGCTTTTACAGATCCCTGGGTCACCCTGTATATACAATTAACACAAAACGTAACCAGTGAACTAAAAGAAATATTTACATGGTTGAATATCAAGTCAATAAATTTTAAATGGCATTTAAAATTATTTAAGGAAGTTCGTACAATATAAAGTTGGGCGAAGAGCAAACCATGTTACATAATCTAATCATCCTACTTAAGGATTTATTTCTGCCATAATTGCTGCGATGAATGGTTCACGAAAAATAAGTTTATTTCTGGTTATTGAAGGAACATTGAAATTTAAATTTTCAAGTAACTCGCTACAATTAATAAGTCCGTTTACTATTTTAAAGAGATCGCATAAATCACAATACATACGCCTTTCACAAAGAGTTGATAGTTTTAGATTGGAAAGCATGTTAGTTCGACTGTAGTCCATTCTGTTTATTCCAATTCTAAAGGAAATTGACATTAAAAATTTGTTTTGTACCCGTTCAATTTGTGAAATATATTTAGAGTAAAATGGAGACCAAATACATGAGGCTCTAATTGTGATCTTACCAAAGTTATAAACAAATATTTCTGAGTGTCTATTGCAAAGTTCTTGGCAAAACGATTAATAAAGCCAAGGGTTTGCAATGCTTTACAGCACATTGTATCAAAATGCTTTGAGAAAGAAAGGTTACGGTCAAATATAACACCTAGATCCTTGACATGTTTTACAGAAGCTAGGTTGGTTCCATTGATTTCGTAACTGTTTTCGACAATCCGTCCTCTGCCAAACGAAATCGAGCAGCATTTATCAAGATTGAAAAATAGCTGATTATCACAGCACCATTTATAAATATCAACCTCAACAAACATATGGGGGTTTTCTGCAGCCCACACTCTATGGTTTTGCGAGTTCACATAGCCGCTAAGGTGAAACCAAGCTTCATCGGTGTAGAAAGTTAAATCTAACAAATTGTCATAATTCAGGAACTCGTTAAACCAATTGCAATACTGCACTCGGCGAGGATAATCAGGCGACAGCAACTGTTGAGTTGCAGTTACCTTGTACGGATGTAAATGTAAAATTTTTTTGCAAGCCTTCTGACATGTACCGAGCGATAAATTTGACTCACATCTAGTCTCTGTTGAATATCTGCAACGACTGCTTCTGTAAGGACAGTAGGTCGGTCTGTAGATTTTCCTTTGGAAACGCTGCTGGTTTCATGGAATCTGGTAACAATTCGGCGAACATGTTGCACAAAGTAATTGTGACCGAACTCAACATCAGGAAACTGCTCATGAAATTGTTCCTCGCAATTTTGATAGGAATAATTCCAACTCCCTTCTGCGTTGCGTGTCCCTGTTCGAAAATATGCTTCAAGGATAAACCTGTTGTGGTGATCTTCGAACGGCATCCTTAACCTAAAATCACATTTCATAATTAAGATTTGCATGTGTTAATGTGGTTATTTTTTAACTTACCAATGAAATATCTGCAGTAAGATGAGATGGTATAAAACGTAAATATAAAACTAAATATCTATAAAGCACATGCACACACTATCGCACTGACAGTTAATTCTGCGGGCGCTAATGATTGACACTCTCGCACGCAAGGTACCAATATTGCAATATGAAAAACAACGCGCCAAATTCAAATGCCTGTCAAACAATGTTGAACGCAGGGTATATTTACATCACGCAGCAATTATGCATCTGTACATAAACAATTCGTTTCGCATCCTACAGAAATAATGTTTCTACACTCAATTTGATCGCATATATTGAACCTGTGGAAAAAATTATGAACTATGAATACATTTTATTTACATGGATGTTTGAAAACAAAATATTCATTTATTTTCAATATACAGTTATTTTGTATCCAGTATACCTTACTATATTTTTTGACTCGAGAGAATATTGTATTATTCAGTTAATGCACTATTTTACCTCTGCGTGAGTATATTCACTTCACTGCACTATGTATTCTGCATCCAACAATGTTGCTAAATTTATGTGTACAATAGAGATGGATATATACGGATTTTTAAGGTAACGCGCATGAAGACAGAGCCCTGAGCACTTATTTCTTTTATTTAAGAGAAATCATAAACTATTTTAATATTCAGAATGCATTTGAAATTTAGTTGCTTGCTTCTGCAATTGATAATTTTAATTTAACATCATGGGTTACATATAGAACAAGAAAGTCATATAAATTTGAAGTAATTTTATTATGTTTTTATTTTTAAAAATACAAATTTTGTACAAACACTTTTATTTTTAACCAGTTTTTATTATTTAACAGCTCCGGATTCAGCTCTTTCAGTTCTTCACATTCATTTTTCTTAGGCGCCTTCTTATTTTTTTATATGATTAGCAAAAAATTAAGTCACAACTTGTTTTTGTTCCCCGGTCCATGGTATTAATACTCTCTTTTTATTATGGGTACTAGTCTTTTGAGTTATTACTTTATTTTTCTCTTGGGTACTTTTCATTTGATTTGTAGAAGCAACTATTACTTCATTAGCACCTCCATTTAAAAGATTTTGTTCCAAATCTATAGGAATATCATCTAATGTTTTCCGTTTTTCTCCCGCTTCACCCTTTTCCATAAGTATTAGAAGTTTCGAGATTTTTACAGTTTGATAAACATCCGGTAGTCTGTAAGAACTTTTATGTACCCCCGTCATATGACCTATGAAAGTTGATAACTGTTCAATTTCATTATCATTAAAATATAATAGTTGAGTATTTTGACAATCGTGTACAAGTGATTGCTTCTGGATTTTTGGCTCCGCAAGCAATTGCATATTTTGCTATTATTTTATAATCATAGATTGATGTATTTAGGCCCGGTTTGCCAAATAAATACGGATTGTTATCTGCCAAAAAATAGTTCTTACCTTCAGCAGCTCTTTAATATGGAACTGGGTATCAACACTGAACATTACAGGTACCCCTCATCCTCTTTTACCTTTGATCACAACTCTTGTAAAGTTTTTGACTTATAGCTCTGTTTCACTCACAATTACATTAAATTCTTCATACGTTTAATTTCTTCTTTCTGCATTTTCATATGTATGAACGAACATCCGTTGTAGTTTACCAGGTCTTCTTCTGTTCAATAATATGACCCTACAATCAATAGTTTCTAATAAAATGTTATGTGCGGAGATTTCATGAGAATGTTCATTCAGTCGTCTTATGCCCGGTTGCACCGTAAGTTAAGGAATTCTTAAAAAAAAAAAAAAGAACCTTTATTGGCATAACCACACATACAAAACAAATCAACTCTTCACATCCCTCACCCCCCCCCTATTCTTAAATACTAAGGATTTCTTAAAAATGGCGATTCGGTTTGCACCGTTGCTTTAAGAGCGTCTTCTAACAATCACGTACCATCTACGGTCTTGCAAGTGTAAAGGGGGAAGTAGGTTAGGGGCAGGACTTGTAACGCCGCGTCACCATGCTAAGACCAGCCTTTTTTAAATAACAAAAAGTGGTTCCCCTCAGTCGTTGTAGGGGTACGGAAGAGCGGTGCGTGAGTCACCGGTCCGGTCGCTGTCACGTCAGGCCGTAATATTCTCATTAATCTTTCATCGAACACCGACACTAAAATAACAATTTGGCCTTATTCACATGGCATCGCGTAGCCTTGTGAAATAAATTGTTTTTAAAAGGAAAATCAAAGGTGTATTGAATGTAGTTTGGTATTTTTTTGCAAATGTTGTATTGTTGTAACTTTAAACCAATTTATGCAGCAAGTAAATGCAGATGAAAATGAAAAAGAATAATTTATACATATAAATATAAAAGTTAATTACTATATGTTTCTTGTAGTATACATAATTTTTGACATAAAACGTTTTTTAACCTTTTTTGATAATGTGTGGAAAATCCATTTAAATCAAAATAAAAAAAAAAAAATTATCCCTGTTGTTTATAACAATTTATAACCAATTAGTATTGATGAAAACAATATAAAAATTACTATTACATTCATGACAGTCCCATGTAAATGTAAAAAACAAATATTTAAAAAATTTACTAATATTCAAAAAGAATACAATACAAATTTATTGTAGAAATGTTTATAATTTCTTATTATTATTGACGGTAAAACTCACCTTTACATATATTTTATGTTCAAAATCAAGAGAAATAATTAATTGATTAATTCAGTTACAATAAATATATTGTTTACATGCAGTGCAACATGTTTCAAACAGTAGCATGTACAGAGGAGGCTAGCGGGTTTATAGTAAATAAAAATTAACAATTATTTAATATATGTAATTTGATTTTATTGGAATTTAAAAAAATCAAAATAAACAAAATATAATATTATGTACATAAATAAAAAGACTTGATTGATTTGACAATTGTAGACAACCGTATCGTATTAGAAGGAATTGGAAACTTAGAAAGCTTGTATCCACAGAGGATTTCAAGCGAGGATTTACAAAATATTGGCAATCTTATTTCAACATATTTGTACACTCTTCAAAATATGACGATGATGGAAGAAAAATATATTACTGGGTTCATTAGAAATACGATTATTTTTAAAAAAGCAACATCTATGACACAATGGGAGTTATAGAAACAAACGAAGAAAATAAAACAAATGAAATGGTGGTTACAAATCAGGTAACCTTTGGTTCAGGCTATTTTCATTTGCTAGCCAGTTACATCAAATACGAGATTTGTCTTTAAAGATTAACACAATTTACAAGAATTTATGATGCAATAGTACTTTCCTTTTGGTAAAATTTCTAATTAGGTAAACGTAAGAAATAAATATCTTGGAATTTGAAAAAAGCAGAAATGTAAATACCAAAGGAGAAAATATCGAATGTAATATAAATTGCTCTGAAACGTTAATTCCTGTTCTAAGAAAGAAAATAAATTTAGGAAGAGCCCTCCTTTACAACTAATTTGCAACAGCTGATTACCGTAGTGTATTTGATAAATTATTAGGTGCATCCATATCGAAAACAATACAAAAATCATATCATGTTGGTCATACAAAGAGATATTACGAATTCAACTTGTTTTAAGAAAGGGGAAGCTGGAACTATAGAAAAAGAAATAAAAAAATTGAAAGGTCAGAATATATGTTATTATTATAAACCAAATTCTTACATGATAAGGTGGTTTGCCTGAAATACCTACAATGATAATTTGTAGAGAGATAAAATCATATTTGCCCAACACTTACATAATATTTACCTGAAATTATCGATGGTCGAATAACTTGAAAAAAGACCTCTCCAGCACATTTTGAAACAACTTATTATTTTTTATTTGCCTGTGCCTTCATAATGTACGGAGGATCTCTAATTTTCATTTTTCTCGCAAGCCGGCTATCGACAATTTCAGGTAAAAGGCAATTGAAATAAAATTTATTTAATTTCGGTAACATAATATCTCTCCAAAAATTTCCATCTCTACTAATGACTTAAATTTTTAAATCTACTTTAGTCCACACTCCAAAGAAACATCTAATTTTATTTGTTACATTTAGCTGTCCCTGAACTTGATAGTACCAAATATGTTTTTTATTTATTTCTCCTGTTGCCGCATCCCAGAAGCGAATGTTTTTATTACCTATACCTTCTTCAACAGTTAAATCTCTAGCAGAATAACTGCATTTAATTTCGACAATACAATCGTCTTCAGTTATACCATCTGGAGATGCCGCTAAATGAGGATACTCTTCACAAATAAACATACCACATTTTTTAATTTTTTTATCTAATTTTTCTTCCATCTTTTTCCTTGCCGTATCTTCATTTTGTATTTCATTTTGGCAACTGGTAGTTGGCAATAACCTGCAAACTTTTCCAAAATTTGATGCCGTCAATAAGTTTTTTCGTGTGTCAGTCCACAATTCTGAGTCTGTTTGATCTCTAGTTATTAATTCAAAATGTTGTATATATTCTTTCGATTTTTTTAAATTTTCTAAAAAATCAGATTTGTTGATTTCAAAAAGTTCTTTATCCATATCTGGTTTCATACAGCAAGCTCCATAATCGCGATCTGTTTTAGATTGCTTATTAAATTTCCTATATTTTCTTTGTTTTTGGATTTGAACTAGATTACTCTTTACTCTATTTAAAATATTTTGGTATTGTTTTTCGTAGGACAATAAAAATTTACCTGAAGGTTGTTTAGTTATTTTGTTAACTACAATACTCAAAGGTTTCTTTCAGTTATATGTGACTACTGCAGCCAAACATCTTGTCCTGTAAGATTGGGATTTTGAATAATTTATGCGTTTTCCACCGACATATTTAGCAATAATACAATTAAATTGTTCAACCATATTACTGTCTACATTATGTATTAAACTATTTGAATGATTCGCCAAATACTTTACAACAGAAGACATTTTAGAAAACAGTGCCGTATCTTTCATTTGATCAATAAAATTTGTACAATTACTATCTTTCGAAGAACAAAAATAATCACCACATTTTTCGTGTTGTCCAAAAACGTGATATGGGACATTCATAATGTCCTTTGTTAAATTTTTTACTTTCATTTCTAGAGTAACATCTTCTGATTTTCTATACGACATCGCTTTAGTAATGTCTCTTCGCATTCGTAAAATGTTACTCTTGAATTCTTTGCGTAATGGCAAAGAAGCTGTTCCAGTGTCTTTTAAAATATCACTTAGCTTATTAGTAAAATTCCTAAGTAAATGATTTTTACATTCAATTTTTTTAACCGACATATTTTCAGACCGATAAGGATTGGAATCTAATATTTTTTTGTAACTACTACTGTCACCGTCAGCTATAAATTTATTATAAATTAGTCCTCTTTTCAATTTACTTTCTTTAAAACCTTGAACAAGAATATCAGCTTCCATAGCAGAAGAACCTGTCCAATTTTTATTACACTCGTGTTTCCTAGGTGTGATTTCTTTGCTCTCGGCTCTTGCATACCTCGCAATATTTATTTCTTACATCCATAAACAATACTTTACCAGTTTTTTGTCCTAATATAGAAGCTGCACCAGAAAGAGCATTGTATTTGTTTCGGTAGCTTCTCCTCGACCAAGTGCCGTCACAAACGACGGTTACTTGGTTCGAATTTTCAGCTGCCTTTTCCGCTTCGGCAGCTTGCATCATGGACTCCTCTGCAGCTTCCTTCCAATTGCTCGATGCATTATTTTCGCAATTTTTAAACATCTCTTTACTCATACACCTCATATTTAAAGCAGCTGTTAGTTGCTGTAAATGATAATAACCTGAACCAATGCTTACCATTCCTACAACTGCTAATTCATTTGTTGTATTTGTCTTGTCTGTTTCTACACTTTTTATAATATTGCACATATTACATTTAAACATTAGGGTACTGCACAAACCACCAATAGATGATTCTTTAACTAACTCCATATTAGAAAGAGTGCATGCTAATGCCGAATTATGGTTACCAATTTTTTGTAGATCCTTGATGAAATCCCCCAAGGAAACTAATCTCCGTCCCTCCAACTGTAAAGTCGTTTTCGTTTCTGTAAATACAAAAAATATTTATAATTGTAAATAAATTTTTCTGATTTTTTTTTGTCATAATTAAATAATAACGTGCTTTGCTTACCAATGTATTTCTCATATGCCATATCCTCATAATCCTCTATATTCATCTCGTCCTCTCTCTCTCTACGGATCTCTGCTCCTGGATCAGGAGCGGAAGAGGGTCCTGGGGCTGAAGCGAAGGTTGATAGTTCCGGAACTGCAGGGTCCAATTTTAATTTTTTCTAAAAATAAATGTGATACAGCTCCGGATCATAGCATAGACAAATGAGATCAATGACTAGGACCCCGTTTTTAGAGGGCCCCGTCTAAGTAATAGTAATAATATAGGTACAACAATAATAGAAGCGAAGGCAATTAAATGCTTTAGAAATAAAAGCTTATTCCGATTTTTCAAAAATGGTTGGTAAGAGGAAAATATTATATGGAAAAGTTCATCACGACGGGGAATAAGCAAAAATGGCACAAAATTGTACTGTTGAAGAGTGACAGTTCACAACTCGTTTATAGAAGTGGATGAAAACCGGAAAATGTTTGTAAATTTGCCTAAACTTTTGGTAAATGGCCATTTTTCGCTAATGATAATGTTCTGATTTCAAATGCAATGATTCTATATATTTTTAATCCAACGATACGTTTGAGAAAATGTTTATTTATGAGTAGCAGAAAATTCTAGCTTACAATAACTGTCACAACTTGTTGCTGGAAATAGATATAATTACGAAGAAATTGAATTCAAATTCAAAATAATGCTACAGCAAACAAACTGTTTCTTTCAAACATTTTTAATTTATCAGAAAGTTAATTGAATTTGTATTTTAAGTAAGAAACGGGTAGTTTTGCTTTTTTTGTAAAGTTCCAAAGATTTTAAATTCAAATTTGAAATAATGCTACTGTTACAAATATTGGAGGCAATTCTGAAGATCAAAACATCTTCATTGCAGCTGTACAATACATGTAACAAAATGCTTTGGACAACATCATTCGGAAGAAATAATTGTTAATTTTGCAGAATTGAAAGTGAGAAAAAAAGAGTTTTAATTTAATTTTATACTATTGTGAAGTCTATTTCTCGCGGGGCCGGCAGGAAAAGTGTGTAGAAATTCACAAATTATAGAATTGTCCAATTAGGCCCGTTGTTTCCTACGTTAATTACCCGGCAAAAAGTATAATATAAATATAATATAAATATAATATAAATATTCTTACCCATGAAGATTTTAAATTTGTTGCAACTCTTTTCCTTTTTCTTCCATATGCCGTTACAACACGTTTCCTTGTCTCTTTATTCGCATTATCACTCATTATCACTAACACTTTTAAACTTGGCCTATTGGGTTAGGTTGTAGAAAAAAAACTGCCTAGATTTTGGTTTACCACCAGACAGATCATAACTATGAGTGAAGAACCGAGGGTCGGGTGTGCGGATTGCCAACATAGCGAATCGGCGTCACCGGCCGAATATGTCCGGCTCTCCGCCACGCGACACCGCTCGGTTTTAAAAGTCAGCGGACAATATTATGCTATGAATGGTCGCCTGCAACTTGATGCAAGAGCTGCGAACACCGACATAAAACAAAATTTAAATATATATTCAATAAATGAATAAACTCCAACATAACCGAAGTCTTGCTTTGCTTATCGCAAGAAACACATTAGTCTAAAAATAGATTCCTGCGTCGCGCGCCTCTAGGCGGAGCTAACCTCGCGGTTAAAGATTTCACCGTGCTGGCAGCACTTGACTGTACAAAATCTCCCCAACAAGATAATGAGAATACCCGTTGAAAAAAAAAATTGATTTTTGGTGACCATTTGTAGAAAAATATTTAGAAACTAATATTGTTGTTAGGTAATTTTATGTCAAAAAAAGAAAATTTTATGACTTTTTGCCACGTTATGCAACCGTTAACCAACTTGTCACAACAATATTATTTTCTAAAAATAATCTAGTATTGATTCCAACAAAAAAATATTTTTTTCGATTATCCGTAATCGAGTTATCTTGGCGGGCACAACTCCATGTAATTCTTATGGAGCGTTCAGCGCATGCATTTCGAGCGCAGTGACTCTTAAGTAACAATCTAGAGGTTAAGGATCCTTAACTTTAAGCCGTCGGGTGGTGGCGGCTTAAATTTTAAGTGCGTGTTAAGAAACGCATGAAGTACACAACATTATAAAAGAGGCAATTTCACACACGTTATTCAACATAACATCACGTTTTATGAAGGATTAAAAATGAATCTTTATTTTGACGACGATTGTGATATTCTGGAAATCGTCGAGTTCGGAATTCCACGTAGAATATATAACAGAACAAATTACTTCCATGATATGGATGACTTTGATTTCTATCGGAGATTCCGCCTATCCAAGCAAACAACTTTGCATTTACTTCCATTAATTGAACATCAATTAGAATTTAATTCAGACATGTAAGTACACATTGTTTACTCCTAAACCCAAAATAATTATATGCATTTTTGCTAGGAACAACTCATTGTCGCCCATGAATCAATTATTGGTAGCATTAAGGTTTTACGCTACTGGTAAGTTTTTGGTTAGTGTGGGAGATTTTGCTGGTATCCATGCATCAACCACCTCCAGAATAATTAGAAGAGTATCATTGGCAATAGCACAATTATACCCGCAATACATCAATATTCCCAATGGCGAGGCAAAGGGGACAATTCAAACAGAATTTTTTCAAATTGCTTCATTTCCTAGAGTTATTGGTGCCATTGATGGGACACATGTAAAAATTCAATCTCCTGGGGGCGAAGATGGAGAGGTGTTCCGGAATAGGAAAGGCTATTTTTCTATAAATGTCCAAGGAGTATGTAACTCAAGGATGGAATTTTTGAACGTAGTAGCACGTTGGCCTGGTTCTGCTCACGATGTGACTATCTTCAATAACAGCAATTTGCGTAGAGAGTTTGAGGGAGGTCTATACCCCAATTGTATCTTAATTGGCGACAGTGGATATCCATTAAGGGCTTATTTCTTAACACCCTTATTAAATCCCCAAGGCGAAGCTGAAAATTTGTACAACGAGAGCCACATTCGAACAAGAAATGTGATTGAACGTTGTTTTGGGGTGTGGAAACGACGATTTCCAGTATTGGCTTATGGTATGCGCTTAAAAATGGAAACCATACTAAACGTTATTGTTGCAACTGCATGCCTGCATAACATTTGTATGAATAGAGGCGAAGAACCACCACCAGATGAAAATGATTTGCAGAATCTATTAAACAATGCAGAAATACCTAATGTGCAGAATGATGTAAACCCAGCAAATTTGCAAACCAGGAATGTATGCATTCAACAGTACTTTTCACATTTATAAAGGATAATCATAATCACAAAAACAAAAATTATCTGATTCCTAATTACACAATGTATAAAACTGATTTAAATATATTAAAACAAAAAATGTTATTGTAAGCATTAAAATTTATTTAAATTTTTGTAATGTTTTCTGTTTAATTTCTATGCCTAAGAGAAGTGCCTTCTGCTTCAATTCCCCTTCCATTCGAGCATTTTCTATTTGAATATTAAAAAATGCAGTTTTCATTTCCCTTTCCTTCACGTGGTTTTCTATTTCTGCTCTCAGCGTTGCCAGCTTCAAATCTGCAATCTGGAGCTTTTTGGCAACCACCTCTTCGTATTGTTTCCCAAGTTCCGAGGTGGTATATGGTTTATTGAGAGACGGTCTCCTTCGCGAAACTTGCTCTTTCTTCACTGCCAGTACTTTTGTGACGGGTTTTTTTAATTGTACCGGTGTGGTATTTTGCCAAATTGTTGGACTGGTCTGTAAACATTTTAATGCATTTAATTAAAATATACTTATATTTAAAGTAGCTGGAGAATGAACTTACATCTTCATTGAGAACTTCGTCATCGCTATCTACCATTAGAATTGTATCGAAAGCAATATTTTCCTTAAAAAACAATAAATGGTTAAATATTTTTTTGTTTGAGATCATTCAAATTAATGAGATAATAGAATGATAGTAACAATTAAATTATTAGTATTCAAATTAATTTGATAATCGAATCATTTATTTTAATTTAAATAATCCCATCAGTAATTGAAATGATTCACTTAATTAATCATATTTGTGTCATTAAATCTGTATAATAGTTGTTGCTCACCTTATTGTCAGCCACGGTGACATATTCAATATTTTCCTCGTCCTGGGCACATGACGAGCTTGGTACCACATTCAAATCTTTGCATGCGATAATCTAATGAAAAAGCAGCTGTTTTAATTAATGATATCATGATCTACATTAATGATATTAGTACATAGAAATTTAGACATGACCTATAGTGGTGATTGGTGGCATAGTGCCGCTGTAGTAGAGGTGGCAATTAAGTGCGAGTTGGCTGGCTCAATCACTCTGAGTTGGATTATATTAGTGCATTGCCAATTTCTACTTGTGGCTGTACACCACCAGCCACCACTCGTGACCAAATACACAACATAGGATAAAGTAATTAAATAAAAAAGACCGCCTGTAAGGATGGCTATAGCCAATCAAGCTAGGTCTAATACACAACCGTCATTTACACTTATGTGATTTAAAAACTATATAAAGTTTCTTGTAAAAATCAAAAAACTTGGTCTAACAAAACCATTTTTATATAAAATCATATTTATAATAAAATAATAAAGTGGATGCATCAAGTGTTTAGATCTCTATAAAAAACCTGTCTTTTGATTTTACAATAACATAATATCTAAAACGATGTTTCTTTAAATGGTACTAATAAAATTCATTGAAAATATAATGTAAGCAACAAACTGAACTATTCGTTCCGGTAGGTGTGTTTCACAGACTGTATTTTACTGAGATATAATTTTAATTAAAATAAACAAATGTATTTATTTAATTAAAATTATTATATAAAAATTTACGTTTGCGTCTCCTCCAGTAGAACATGGTAGACCATAAATAGTTTTTGTATTAATGATGTCCATAAGAATTGGAGATAAAACATCTTCTTTTTTTTTCGGGTGGCCCTCCTCCAGTCTTTATTACACTGGCTCTTTCATCTGCCACATTTTTGCGCAGATCTTTTTTTTGGTTCTCATACCATTTTTTTATACTCGCCACACTTCGAGCACAGATTGACGATTGCCCATTGAATTTCTCTGCCACCAACTGCCAAGTCTTCTGTTTTTGTTGGTAACTGACCTGATCAGATTTTTTATTTTCCAAAATATTTTTATACTGATGGATGATGCCTAAGAGGCTCGCTCTCTCTTCGAGGGAAAAGTTTGAAGATCGCTTCCTCTTTGTTCCAATCTCCTATAAAAGTTAAATTTCACACAGATGTTTAAAAAACAATACGTACAATCATGCATTTTACTAGAGAACATACTTCACACAACCTCACTTTGAAAGTTAACAATTCCAATGTATATAGTTGGTCGAATTTTCTGCGCTATCTAAGAGGGTCATTTTTAAAGAAAGAACCGTTCTAGTTTAAATATAAATATAACCAACGTTTCTTCAATTTTTTTTTATATCTACAATAACCATCATCTTTTGGCTATTTTTCAACAAAATGCTCAACCCGATAAAGGTATTTTTCCGAACGGGAGATGAGTTTAATAATCCTCTCGTCGTAGAAGTCGGCCGCCAGGCCATTTAACAAACCCTTGACTGCGCCTTTAACCCACCTGGCACAGATCTTTGCATTCTGTAAGTGTACGATGACAATGTCACAATATCACAAATAACATATCGGGAAACATGTGGAAAATCGTATGCAGTTCATTAATGTGAAGCGCCTGTTTTGCCAAATGTGTGCAACAGTTGCTTTCAGTTCGTCCGTTGTCTCGATTAAACGGCTCATCATCGATGATTGTTCTGTAACCATTATGTAAATGAGACCACTTTTAGAAGAGGTGGATTTTGCCAGGACGAGTGTTTTTTGCATTTAAAATCACAGCGCATACTTTACAATCGGAGGGATTAATAATAGACATAACTAATCTTAAATTGGCTTAAAATATCGTCTACCCCATTTAAAGACTTGAGACTGACCGACGACAACAATAGTGAAATGTTTAGAGAAGCCTTTTGTCTTTACTTTAAAAATGACCCTCGTATTTAATGAGTTTATTTAATTTGCGATTATGCTAAAACATTCCTGTTCCATATCCATTTTGTAATAATGAATAATTATCGTTTTCTAAATTAAAATCGTGCACGTGGTTAGAGTAAATATAACCATGAAATCGGCGTCTTTTCCATGCATTGAATGAACCACACTGCACTAAACCGTTTCCTAGAAAATTCCCCTAACTCTCCACCAAAATGCATTCAGGAAATATTAAATTTCCCTAGATTTCTTGCATTATCTATGAGCCACGCTCCCTTTGTCATTCCTTAGTTAAGGAACGCTACATGGGTCACGGTGCAAGCGAACCGGCACTTAACACGTCCTTAACATTTCCTTAACTTAGCGCTCCCTTATCTTATGGGTCCCTTAACTTAAAACGGTGCAACCGGGCCTTAGAGACTCTTTTGCTTTTAAGATCAAATATTGTTTAAGTAATCTAAGATAGCTTCCAAGAGGTACAATAGTAATTTAACTGAATTTTTGTAAGTTTAAGTCATTGCCAGCTGGTTTGAAATATCAAATCGCCAATGAGATTCGTAAAGATTTTTTAAGTTTTTATATCTGCTTCACATTCCGCTGTTTGAACTGATGATTCGGTTTTTACTATCATGTATATAGCGATGTCACAGCACTGTTTGAGACAAGAACATATGTTTAATGCGTATGTAAGAGATATGAACAATTCATTTTTGTTATCATATTTAGCCACTGATTTTGTAGCTTCTACAAATAAATTGTAATATTTCGGTTTTAATGCTTCAAATAATGTATTCAGATGGTTCAATTTTTTTCAACTCTATCAATATTCTAGACAATTCTCTCATTTTCCTGCTGGTGACATTGATAAAGTGTTTTTCTCTGTGTATTTTCAAATATCTAGCACCAAAGGAACATATTAGAAAATCGTTTTTAGCATGGAGAGAAATTTTGTCTGCTCTTATCCTGGGAAATACTTCACTTCAAGCGTTGGTCGATTCTTTTCATATTTTTAACTAGAAAATTTTGTCCAGTAGCTTGAGAATGTTTAGACGATAGGCTATTTAAGCATTGCTTACTATGTCTGTAAATATTTGGATTTATAAAACCCAAGACAATTTGTACATGGTAAAAAGGCTTGTTGAGGTAAGAGAGCTTCTTTGACAGGTTTGACACAGTCAACTGAATTCTTTATATGAAATTTCCCTTATTTTTCAGTAGAGCTAATGGTTTTCTTCTCTCTATAGTTCTTTTGTCCTTGGAAAATATCTGTTGTACTTCTGGTTCACAGGAATGACTTCTTAATAAGTGCCTTGAAAATTTGTCACATCAGTTTCGCAAAAATAGCACAGGTCCTCTTTTCTTCTATATGTTTTCTTGTTCTTAAAAGTAGTTTTCTGCACTTTGTCTCTCTTTCAAATGTCGACTACTTGGTTGCAATCTTCATCCTCCTGTAACTTTAAGAAAAAATGGTGATGTGGCCATCATGTTACTTTCTCCGACTTTATATTTACGTTTTCATGAGTTTATTTTCAATTGAAATCATATTTTAAATGTACATCAAGCGTTGCGTAAACTCGGATGAAACTGACGTTTAAAACGTCAAAATCGTGAAAGATGGAAAAATTATACTTCAAATTCAAAAACTCGGTTTACTCAAAAACTAACGAGATTTCGAAAAAAACGTATTCTTTAGAAGTTGTTCATTTTGGCATTCTCTACAATTATTATTCACATAAATCACACAGACACACAGACACACAGACACACAGACACACAGACACACAGACACACAGACACACAGACACACAGACACACATATACACAGACACACAGACACACAGACACACAGACACACAGACTCACAGACACACAGACACACAGACACACACAGACACACAGCACACACAGACACACACAGACACACACACACACACACACAGACACACACAGACACAGATACACACATACACACACACACACGCACACAATTTTTTTTTTCAAGAATTGGTGAAATGGCATCTAGGGACCCCAAGACGGATATTTCCGTAAAAAAAATTTTTGAAAAAAAAATCACGATCACAATACTTTCTCGTACTTCGTAACGGAGAAAGTAAAAAAGGTAAGCTAACCTCTTGACGAATGTCCAAATCGATGTACTATATTTTGAAATACCTTAACCTATTAATGCCCACCAGACTGCTAGAAAGGTCAAAGATGTTAAACCTCTAAAAATTACTTTAATAGCAATCGCATCGACTATTTCCACTTCAATTTTAATTTAATATTTTTTATTTTTTGAAAAAAAATGGTGTACTCAACCAAGTACAACGGGATCATAAAAACAACATTCTTTTTAGATATATTTAATAATGGTATACTTACAAATAACAATCAAATAATAATTACAGTAAAGTTAATTTTCAGAGTGAAATATTTT
Source organism: Ocypus olens (assembly GCA_910593695.2). NCBI lineage: Eukaryota > Metazoa > Arthropoda > Insecta > Coleoptera > Staphylinidae > Ocypus > Ocypus olens. The sequence goes on along the minus strand of OU343063.1, from coordinate 28,495,208 downwards.
AAAACACTCCCCTTTCTCAGTGCAAAGCGTCACTTTACATTTTTCACATCTCCATCTTACTCTCATGTGGCATTGACGACATCTCTGTGGATTTTGGATTTTTTCAGGAAAATGACCTGTAGGATCTTCTAGTATACTTTTTGGTAGTGAACCCGATGGTCTGTTTGCAAATGGCCTTCTTTGGATAGCCTTGCTGTATGTTCGAAGATAATGACGAGTAATATTTTTTTGAAATAGTAATAAGTCCATGTTATCATTTTCGTGCGCTATTGCGTAAAGCCTCCATGAATTTACAACAACCATATTTATCATGTCCGTAAATAGGACCCACCACCATTTTTTGCCATGGATGCAAATTCTATAATTGTTAACCCCTTGATCCAGTAGATCAACACCCCCCATCGATAAATTGTAAATTTTTTGACTTGTGGTTGTGGAATGGATACATGTTCCTTCTTTTTTGCAGACCTTCGCTTGACTTGTGCCATTGGCATCAATGAATCGTAATTTGTGGCCATAGTAACTGCGTTATTGTCGTTCCATCGTACGAATAAAAGATCATTTTCTTCATCATAACAGTAATCGTAATGTCCCCGGTCCATTTTTGTGAAGTCTTTCATGGCTAAGAGTGGACATTTTTTCGTGCGATTATCACGCACTGTTCCTGTAGCTCGCATTCCTTGCGCCCTTAGAGTATTTAAAAGCTCATGGCTTGAGAAGTAATTGTCAAAAAAGACAATATGGCCCGTTGAAACATCAACCACTTTCAGAAGGTCTAATACCACTCGAGATCCAAGTGGAAGTGAAGATTTTTTATTTGTTTGAACTTGTGAAGCTGAGGGTTTAGCTCCACAGTATGTATCAAATGCATAGCAGTAGCCACTGCTGCTGCACATCATCCAATCTTTGTACCCGAAGCGTACTGGCTTGCCCCGGATGAACTGCTTTGCAGAGTGATGCCCATAGTACTTCACCATCGCCTCACCTATGGACAAGTATTTGTGAAAAACTCCCCATTGCTGAAATTTGGAATTGATCAACTCCATGAAAGGTCGAATTTTAAACATTTTGTCGTTTCTATCAAGTTTTGAGTTGTCGGCTAAATGGATATATTTTTTTATTTCAGTGAATCTATTTCGACTGATGGCATTTGATACAATAGGAATACCTACGTCTTCATCCAAGCTCCAATAAAGACGTTCACGTGGTAGCCTGTGATAGCCAGAGAAGAGAAGGAATCCAACAAAGATCTTTATTTCTTCCTTGGAAACGTTGAAAGTATGATTATTAGCTGCTCTTGCATATAGATTAGTTTGATCAACGATATGTTGTACAACTTCATCGTCAAACAATTTTTCAAAAATTTGAACTGCGTTCATTCCTAATAGTTCTTCTCGCACAATCTGTAACCGAAAGTCAGCTCCATTAGTACCGTTTAAATCTATGTTTATGGGTGTTTGGGTACTGTAAACTTCTGCCTCTTGTTAGACCTCTTTATCAATTCTGACAATGGAATATTGTCATCATTTTGCCACTCGTCATCATCGTCAAGATCTTCCATCTGCATATCAATTTACAATTCCCCAGGAACATCGTTTGGCAGATCATTAGTAACAAGGTCATCATCATCAAACACTTCCTCATCAGTTCGATAACCAACATCTGGCGGAATTATCACTAAATCGATTTCAGAATTGGTAGACTTGGCATTCTCAATGACATCTGCTACACTTGCCACCGTCTCAAATCTCTTCCTATAGAATGAAGACGGGGCAATTTCTTTGAAATTCATCGCAAAAACACTGAAATTGTCACTCAATAAATACCATGTGGTTGCCTATTGTACTCGGCTGAGTACGGCTATATTTATATCAATATAAGATACATACCTGACAAACTTTTGATAATATAACACTTGAATATTGTTTCTACATATATAACAAACATATAACACACTAGCAATAATTTATATTCGTAAACTATTAGTCGCTATTGATAATAATCTTCCGTTACTACACGTAACCTCAAAACTATAGACACGCGCACAAATTCTAAATGCTGATACCTGCAAACTACTAATATAGAAACGAAACCTGTAAAACAACTTGATAGAGCAAACACTATTTAACATTTCCACAACATAAAACTTTAGGTATTGCAATGTAGATGTCGTTATAATGGCATTAATTTTGATGTACCCAAGAAGGTACAGTGGTCAGTAATGGGTTAAAGTGAACAAATAGATATTTATAATATTACATATTTTGAGATAATCAAACTACCTTTTCTCCACGAGTTGACGGAATAAAGTCGATATTTTCCGAATCAGTAGTACACCCCGCAAAAAAAATTATCGCATCACTAATATTTTACCTATTAAATTTTGTAATATTTATATTTTGTAATATTTATATTTTGATTTTTAGTTGTACATTATGAAGGGCAATTTAACTTTACAAAATAAATAATAAAGCTACAACACTGTGTAGACAGAAAGTGAACACTAACCCTACAAATACAGATGCCTAATAGTACATTATTATACAAGTTTAATAAGAGGGTATATTGTGGCCCGAGTGGGATTGGAGCACGACTCGCGCAGCGAGGAGTGCTCCAAAGTAACGAGTGCCCCACAATGCCTCTTATTAAACAAGTATAATATACTATTTTTTCTACTTTGCTATTAGTTAAGGATTTATTTCTAAAATAAAATATATTTCCTGTGTGTATCTTGTGTTGCCTAAACGTCGTGACCGAGAGCCAAGTGAATTCATGCGTCCGGCCATTGTCACCGAGCTCCTACATTTTCCACGCGGATAAAAAGTGAACAACATGACGCCTCCGTTTTCTTTAACTTTAGTGGTACTGGTGGCGAACTCCCCAATTTGCATTCGAACATATTCAGTGTGTAACGCATTGGACGGTTCCAATTACCCTATGAATTAACGGCAATTTTACATTTTGGTGTCGACATATGTCACGTTTAAGTACTGCCAATCGCAACAACTGAAATGTTACCACAAATAGTTTAATAATGAGCAAAACTCTAAAATAAAAAATCTCATTATTAAACTTTTGATATAACAAAAGGTCGATTGTTAAACCAAAGTAGAAAAAATTAATTATTAATCTTATTAATAGTGACTATTGCCACCTCTACTTTTCAAAACAGCCTGCATTGTCCTTGGAAGTGACTCGAAAATAATTCTAATATAGTCTTGATCTATTACGTTCCATTCTTCAATAACTGCGTTTCGTAAATCATTTAGGCTAGTTAATGGTACGCGATTGGTTCGTAGATTCCAACCGATACGATCCCAGACATGTTCAATGATGTTTAGGATTGATGTCAGGACTTCTAGCAAGCCAATTCAAAATTCGCAAACCTACCTCATTCGTGTACTCTTGCACTATATGTGGAGTGTGCAAGCGGGCATTATCATGCATTAGTACGAAATTGTGACCGATAAATGGAGCATATGGTACGACATGTGCTTCTAGGACATTCCATATATACCGATTAGCAGTCATAGAACCATTATCTATGACCACCAATTCTGTGCGAGCCTCTGAAGAAATGCCACCCCAGAACATAATGGATCATCCACCAAACTTTGCGATGTTTCTAAAATTGCACTGGCTGTAGCGTTCATCGTCTCTTCCGTACACGGGTATCCATCTATCTGAAGAGTACAAACAGAATCTGGATTCATCCGTAAACAAAACGTTTGCCCAGTCATTAAAATTGCATTCTGCACGTGTTCTAGTAAATGCGAGCCTTGCCACTCGGTGTTCTCTAGTTAGTAGACGTTTACTACATCTCGGAGTCGATTCCTAATTGTCTGACTACCAACTCGCACATTTTGAGCATTGTACAGTTCAGCTTGTAACTTCCTTGAGGTACAATGTATGATATGCAGTGCATTTAAACGTATAAATAGGTCATCTCTTGCTGTTGTTGCCCTCTTACGACCTCTTCGTGTGTATTCCCCGGTTTCTCTGAATCTTATTATTATTCTTGAAACCGTGGACTGCTGAATTCCCAATGCTGCAGCAACATATCTTTGATCTCGACTATCGTCACTAAGGACAAGACACGGACGATTTCGTCTTTTGTTAAATTTCTAGAATTGTGCTTCAACGTTCATTTTAAAATCAAAACTACTAGAAATTTCATATAAATAACCATTTACTCTTACCACAAATTCAAGAAAATCGAATGAATATTCGTTGTGTTATATTGTCATGTTTATTATTCATAGAAACAGATATGTCATCACAATAAACAATTGTTCTAACAGGAAGAACGTAGGTGATGTGATAATTTTTTTGCGGAGTTTATTTGAATTTGAATTATTTAAGGTCATAAGCTGCTTCTGAAAAACATCCTTCAGTTTCTTTTTGTTACTAGATAATTGATTGGCATACGAAATTTTACCTGCTTTATTGCATCAGGAATCTTAAAATTTTCGTTAACCCGTAACTGGCATGGTGGGGTCAAGTGGACACATGTGTTATTTGTTTTCGGCCTATTTAAGATATCGGTTATACTGTGAGGCGCTGTGTGCTCCAGTACCTTTCGGGCAGTGTGCGTTGTGTCGACGTGTGCAGAGGTTGCTTTTGTTCCCGTAAGTATACGTAAGTATATTAGCAGAAGAAATAAAATCGAAACTTAAGAAAAAAGCTGAGAAACGAAGAAGGGTGTGGGTGAAATCTTGGATCACAAGAAGGAATGCTCTGGGCGCTTCAAATACTCTTTGTCGGGAATTACGTGCCGATGATTGTTCGTCATTTAAAATTTTTTTTAGACTTAGTGAAATACAATTTGACTTTTTGCTAAACAAAGTTGCGCATAAAATACAAAAGCAATGGACAAATATGCGGGAACCCTTGCCGGCAAAATTAAAGTTGGAAGTTACTTTACGCTATTTGGCAACAGGAGACTCTTACGCAAGCCTAAAATATTTATTTCGTGTCCCCAGCAATACCATTTCCACATTTGTACCAGAAGTTTGCCAGGCTATATACGAAGCTCTCGAAGATAAAATTCAGGTGGGTTAATGTTAAGTTAAAATATATATATATATATATATATTGAAAAGAAGTAACGGACGTTTACTTGTAATGAGGAGAAGTAACGGGAGGTTATGTCCATACGGGGAGAACATTAGTTGATGGGTGGTTCACTCAAGCCTTTATTTCCATGTAAAGCTAATATTTCGCTAAGACTGTTGTTAGCATCTTCAGAGCTACAATATGATGACAAAATAAAAACAATGGGATATGATTTATAAAAAGTGAGTTACATACCTCGGAAAAGGGGCTACCCTATTGTAAAGTTACGCAAAAATATAATTTGAAGTTGAAGTTCAAGACAAAAATCCAACGGTGTGAACATTATTGTTGTTAAAATTTTTAAAAAACTTATTGTAAATAACAGTTGTCAAAGTATATTAAAAGAACGTCGACTGCCGGATACGTCGGTGCAATAAAAACAGATTAAACACAAACTGTGATCAAGAAACACAAAACATATTAAAAACGTGATGAGCGTGTAGGTAAACGTGGTATATGGCGACCGGATATATGGAACAGCTGATCGTATGTTGATGTAGGGACGGACGAAATGGAAAAAGGATGTGCATAAAGTTGCCTACCTCACCGCGAGCCCCCGAGAAGAGAGCAAGCAACAGGGCAAGAGTGTACAGAAAGACCGAACAGGAGGAATTGAAAACTCGAAAATAAAATAGGCGGGCGTAACGGATTGAACGGGGAAAAAACTAAAAAATGGGGGATGTAAAAATTGAATGAAATGAAATAAATAGAACACGATCACTGCGCCCTCCAGGGGCCATACAAGGTAAAGAGATGGGATGAAAGTGAAAATGAAGAAGGTTACTGTCTGACCGGGCGGGTGAGGGATTGGTTTAGGAGGTAGGTGTAGATGGAGCTAAGGTTGTTGATATCCTGTTTTGAATTAATTGCGCGGGGTCTATTATTTATGTGGCACATTTCCAAGAAACATCTTTGGAAATAGTTGTTATCGCTTTCCAGAATGGTTGGTTCGTTAAATTTGAAACAATGCCCAGTGGTGTGTGCATGTCTGCTTAACGCACATGCTTGGGGCTTGCATTTAATATCGCTCCTATGAAGTCTAATTCTAGCTTCGAGCTTTTGCGACGTTTGACCAACGTATTCTGCATCGCAGTGATTGCAGTTAAATAAATAGACAATTCCGCTTTTTTGATTAACAGGGGTAGGATCTTTGGGATTGGGAAGGAGGTTTTTAATGAGTTTGATGTTATATGTTGAAATTTTTACATCAAACTCATTAAAAACCTCCTTCCCAATCCCAAAGATCCCACCCCTGTTAATCAAAAAAGCGGAATTGTCTATTTATTTAACTGCAATCACTGCGATGCAGACTACGTTGGTCAAACGTCGCAAAAGCTCGAAGCTAGAATTAGACTTCATAGGAGCGATATTAAATGCAAGCCCCAAGCATGTGCGTTAAGCAGACATGCACACACCACTGGGCATTGTTTCAAATTTAACGAACCAACCATTCTGGAAAGCGATAACAACTATTTCCAAAGATGTTTCTTGGAAATGTGCCACATAAATAATAGACCCCGCGCAATTAATTCAAAACAGGATATCAACAACCTTAGCTCCATCTACACCTACCTCCTAAACCAATCCCTCACCCGCCCGGTCAGACAGTAACCTTCTTCATTTTCACTTTCATCCCATCTCTTTACCTTGTATGGCCCCTGGAGGGCGCAGTGATCGTGTTCTATTTATTTCATTTCATTCAATTTTTACATCCCCCATTTTTTAGTTTTTTTCCCCGTTCAATCCGTTACGCCCGCCTATTTTATTTTCGAGTTTTCAATTCCTCCTGTTCGGTCTTTCTGTACACTCTTGCCCTGTTGCTTGCTCTCTTCTTGGGGGCTCGCGGTGAGGTAGGCAACTTTATGCACATCCTTTTTCCATTTCGTCCGTCCCTACATCAACATACGATCAGCTGTTCCATATATCCGGTCGTCATATACCACGTTTACCTACACGCTCATCACGTTTTTAATATGTTTTGTGTTTCTTGATCACAGTTTGTGTTTAATCTGTTTTTATTGCACCGACGTATCCGGCAGTCGACGTTCTTTTAATATACTTTGACAACTGTTATTTACAATAAGTTTTTTAAAAATTTTAACAACAATAATGTTCACACCGTTGGATTTTTGTCTTGAACTTCAACTTCAAATTATATTTTTGCGTAACTTTACAATAGGGTAGCCCCTTTTCCGAGGTATGTAACTCACTTTTTATAAATCATATCCCATTGTTTTTATTTTGTCATCATATTGTAGCTCTGAAGATGCTAACAACAGTCTTAGCGAAATATTAGCATTACATGGAAATAAAGGCTTGAGTGAACCACCCATCAACTAGTGTTCTCCCTGTATGGACATAACCTCCCGTTACTTTTCCTCATTATATATATACCGAGTGTTTGGGATAAGGGGCGAACATAGGGATTTAACATGTAAAATTAAATATGTGTAATTATTTGCTCCCCTATTCATTTTAGAGAAAAATCGTAAAGGAATATTTTTTAGAGAATTTAAAACTGTAAATGTATCATCCATTTAATTTACGTTTGTACCAGCATACACCTCAGAAATAATAAAAATAAGTTTAACAATTTACCATTTAATAAAAACCCTTGCCATGACTTTTGTTGTGGAATTGATGTTTGTTTCGTCACCTGACACCAGTCCTACTGCTTGTAGAACAATCGATACGATTTGTTTAATCAACAACGTTTTATTTAACTAATTGATTGGTACAGATCGGAGTTTGACAATTATACTTAGTATTAACTAGTTGGCGTATGAATCAAGACTACCACAATTTGAGGGTTCATCCTATTTATAACATAAGGGTGGGAACCAACGCTTACATAAGCGTGGGAAACGACGCTTAAATGCCACCCAGCTTGAGCAATAAAGTACATTTGTAAAAATAACGTAAGATTTTCTCAGCCCTTAGTGACTTTTATTACGAGTTATGGCTCTTCGTGAGGGTGAACAACTGTGGGGGTGCGTGAGAAGATCTTGCGGTATGTGTGGCCTATTATAATAAAAAACATGCAGATACAGGGATAAATGATTTAGAAAATAGATAAAGCGAATCCTGTACCTGACATCAATACTTATAACTAACAATAAGTAAGAAATACAATAAAAGTACAATATACGATATACACTATTATGGTCTAAACAATTCATATTAATAATAGCAAGAATTCATTAAGAGATAAAATCTTATAATTACACAAAGAGTAATATTGTCACTTAGCACATCACTTGCTCAGTACATAACACCTCCTTCCCGAAAATGAAGATGCGGGTAAAGACGCGGCTTCATTGATCATCGTAAAGCCTTGGTGAACTGGAACGAAGATTGTAAGGTCTCCGTGGGACGTTCTTGTATTTGGGAGGGGCTGTTGCAACTAATTCCAACTGTTCCGGCTCCTCTCGCGGTTCGGTCATTCTGAAGGTATGTGATGGGCTCGTTTTGTTGTGGCACTGGTTGTAGATTTGTATACAGCATCCACGTGTGTTTGATCCGTCATCGGAACAGAGGCATTTTTTCAGTAAGAAAATAACGCCACAATAGCTCAATAATTTATATAAAAGGAAAAATCCAAAGACGCTTCCTATTACAGAAAATACAATTGTATACCAACTGGAATATTTAATAATGTGATGATTGAGCAATGAATCAGTTAGACGTTGGTCCAAGTTGTTGAGTCGATGTGAAGCGAAGTTCAAATCATCCATCTTCATATTGGAAAAGTGAATTGGCTTGAATTCATAATTTTGAAGAGTTTTGTTGATTTTATTTGTGTTACAGCAATCGTCGTCCATGATTGGAATCTCAGGTACGATGTGGTGATATTCGGATTGGGAGTTACTTGAGGCTGTAAGCTGGACATCCTTTCCGTAAGCTCGGCATCCCTTTTTTAAGGTTAAAATCCCTAGTGATGTAATGGTGAGGTCCCTTGTTGGTTCGTTGTTACACATTACTGTCATAATCACGGGCTGTGACAATGCAAAAATCCAACGATTTCCTCTTAATTGATGCCAAATATTTAGAGTTCCTTTGGCTAATTGAGTATTGCATGATGCGGGAATATTCGGACCATGAGTTGTGATTAGCTACGTTTCGCAAGTCTCATCCAGCATAGTGGAATATATCGCCTGTTCGTGGCATATGTACTCGTTTTCTAACAGAGTTTGACAACTTGACAAGTCATGTAACCTGACATAATTCGTTCTACCTGACGTAATGGCAAGATATTTGTATGATGGAACAATGAACAGGTAAGCTTTAGGTAATTCGCTTAGGACAGGTAGAGGAAACAAGTTGTAGAAATTAAATAGTAAATTACTGGTTAAAGGAATTTTGATAATAAAGATACCCTTTTGATTACTATAGAATACTGTCAATTTACTGATTTCAATTAACTTTGCTGCATTAGCTTCAGTCAAATCAAATGGAAATTCTTTTCCACTATAAGTTAATTTTGCATCTTCATTTAAATGTTTAATTAAGTCTAAAGGCGTAATTACGGCAGGATGCAAAACATTTTGCTTAGCAAAGAGTATTGCGTTAATCAATACATCATATTGTTCACTTACATCATTTACATAATATTCTAAAAGTGATATTTTCTCGGATATAACTGATTTTTCTTTAATCACTTCGGTTTCATTATTCATAATGCTAATAAATTTTTTAAAAACTTTTAGATTTTCATTATAATTTTCTTCATTAATTTTAAGAATTTTCGCTGATTCGTTGAAATTTGAAATAGTGCTTTTAACGATCTGAATTTGTTCTTTCATTAATAATTTTAACTCCTTTTCTGATTTGCCGGTTTCTCCTAAAATTTTATCATAATATTCGGCATCAGCTGCGTCCAAAGATCCAGTGAGCCATTTCCAAGCTGTACCTAAGCCATTAAATATGCCTCTTTTTTCTATTCTACGATTTAACAAATGTTTTAATGACATTTCTTTAGTTTTTAAGGTTTCAATCTGCGCATTTATTAATACCATTGTTTGTTTACATTCGGTTATTTCCGTAGTTAAAAATTTTGCATGAAAACAAATATTTTGGGCTTGGTCGTGAATTTTTTGTAGGTAATTAAATTTTGATTCATAGGAGGTTATGTTTAGGAATGATAAAACCTGCCAATAATCGGAATAAATCTTTGCATGGCCCAGATGTTCGTAGAACAGGCCAGAAGTACCGTTTATGAGTTCTATTTGTTGGCATTGTGCTGACCCGAGGAGTCCGCACCTGAAAAGAAATGTTTCAGTCGGTTAATATGAACCTTAGTAGCTTGATTTTTTATCAGAATTTTAACGTCGACGGGACTAATAATTTCTATAATTTTGTACGGGCCTTTCCAATTTGGATTTAATTTTCTTGAGGTACCCCGTTTTGTACCGTCATTTCGTAAAAGAACCATATCTCCTATTTTATAATTTGCTTTAGTAGCTTTTTTATCATAATTGATTTTCGATTTTTCTTTTGAAGTTAAAATATTTTCTTTTGCTATTTGATGAGCTGTATTAAATTTAAGTTTCAATTGATCTACGTAATTATCGTACGAATATTTGAAATCTGGCTCTGTTATCAATGAGCTAGGAATAATGGGTTTATGGCCAAACAAGAGTTCGTAAGGAGTGAATTTCGTCGATGTATGCTCAGTAGTGTTATATGAGAACATCGCGAATTTTGTTAAGTCATCCCAATTTGTTTGCTTGTCATTAATATAATGTTTTAAGTAGTCTTTTAATGTTGAGTGACTACGTTCTAGAGCACCATTAGTTTGAGGGTGATAAGCTGTAGAAAACACATGCTTAATTTTAAATAATTTTGTAACTTCTTTAATTAAATTTGATGTAAAATCAGTACCCAAATCGGATAGAAGTGTTTTTGGAATACCAAATTGTGTAATTACTTCAACTAATTTTTCGGCAACTGTTACAGCTTCGTGATTGGCTATTGGGAAAGCAAATGAATATTTTGTTAAGTCGTCCTGCATTGTCAGGATAAACCTATTACCTTGTTCCGTCAAAGGTAAAGGACCGACAGTGTCCATGAATAGTTTCTCAAACGGTTGTGAAGACGTAGTAGTGATTTCCATAGGAGCTTTAAATGCCTACATGATTTTTTATTAATTTGGCATTTAGCACAATTTTTCACATACGTTCTTATGTCATTAGTCATTGAATCCCATATATATTTAGATTTAATTCTATTGTAAGTCTTGTGAAATCCACAATGACCTGCGATCAATGAATCGTGATTTTCCTTTAATATTATGTCAATTTCATCTTGCGTTGGGACGATTAGTTCTTTAGTGCATAGATTTATTTTTATATCATTATTATTTCTGAAAACATACGAAATGATCTGTTTTAATTTATTTAAATTTAACCTAGAAAATTCGTCTTCGGGATTTATGACGGTAATTTCCTTTATATTATTTTTTATTAAGTGTTCCCTTAGGCTTTGTTGTACATAGAACAAGTCCTTATATGAAATAGGATCGTAAAATGTTGTTTTAATATGACATTTAAAGACGTTACCGTTTTGTTCAACTGCATACAATTCTGGTATCTCCTTTTCGGTTACTAGAGAATCTAAAGAACAATACTCGGTTATATTACCAGACTTTGCTATGGGAAAATTTATTTCGTGTAAATTATTGAATTCCGATTTCATCGAGGTCTGATGAAATTTGTAAAAGTCCTCGAATGAATCGCAAAACGTTAGATTAATGTTCGCAAATGACGTTCTGGACAGACAATCTGCATTAGAATTTATTTTACCGGGCTTGTACACTATGTCGTATTCGTACTCTGATAATTTTAATCGCCACCTAATTAATTTAGAGCCTGCATCTTTTACATTAAATAACCAGGTTAGTGGACGATCTGTTACGACTTTAAATTTCGTACCATACAAGTAAGGTCGAAAATGTTTGACGGCCCAAACTATAGCCAATAATTCTCTCTCAGTTGTCGAGTAATTACATTCGGCTTTATTCAATGTGCGACTGGCGTATGCTATAGGCAAGTCTTCGCCAATTTTGCCTTGTGAAAGAACCGCGAATCCTGTACCTGACATCAATACTTATAACTAACAATAAGTAAGAAATACAATAAAAGTACAATATACGATATACACTATTATGGTCTAAACAATTCATATTAATAATAGCAAGAATTCATTAAGAGATAAAATCTTATAATTACACAAAGAGTAATATTGTCACTTAGCACATCACTTGCTCAGTACATAACACTTTGACAAATGTCATGTTATGGTGAGAATAATTTTACTAGTCAAACATTATTTCGGGCGGCCCGTTGGTGTAGTGGGTACAAGCGAGCGCTTATGCCGGTTGCACCGCGTGCCGCGAGGGTTCGAATCCCAGCCCGGGCGAACGATTTCGGGGTCGCGGAATATTCGCTCGGGACCATGGACATTGCATTTGTCTTTCATTATTCAGTTATTCATTTAATTTCTGATATATTACAATACAATGATTATGGCAGATGGCCTCGTAGCCGACGCCAATTTCCCGAATCATTCAATCTCCTTAACCCGCAGTTCCATCCACGTCCAAATATCAATTCACGCATTGTTATTACTATGAACAATAATATGAGTTATTCCAATGGAGAGAGGGTATTATTTATTATCAAAATATTTACAGTGGCGTCAGTTTACACAGAGTTCGTGACTTATTTTCGGTTACATTTAACAATCGACCAATTCCGTCTGTATCAACAATTTCCAAATTTGTGAAAAAGTTCGAAAATACAGCAAGTGTAGCGGCAGATGATTCAAAAGGTATTTCAATAGTCCAATTTCAACAAATATTATTTCAAACACATATAAAAATTAAAGGCAAACGGAACAGAAGAAGCAACGATGAATTGAATTAAAGTGGTGTCAGATTACACAAAGTTCGTGATATATTTTTGGTTTTACCGTAACCAGCGGTCAACGGGAAATTTTAGAGCAAGTACTCAAAAAGTTCTCCGTTCTGGTGTAAACAATAACCCAATCGGTTATAAAATGCATGTCTAACATTAGCCAACTGCCTATCTGTAATCAATGTGCATTCCGCAAAAATTGCTTCCCGCAAAGATTCAATATTTGGATGGTGTTTTTTGTAAATTTTGTTTTTCAAGTGACCCCACAAAAAGAAATCACATGGTGCTAAATCAGGAGATCTTGGTGGCCAGTTGATAGTGCCACCGCGACCAATCCAGCAATTGGGAAAATTAGCATTTAAATATTCCCTTACATTTAAACCATAATGGGCTGGACATCCATCATGCTGATACCATATCTCCTGATTGTCACGTGCAACTTCTTCTAACGCAGGGCCAACCTGGTTGATTAAAAGGTCTAAATAAGAATTTAAATTTCCACATATTTCAAACGGCCCAATAATATTATTTTTAAAAATACCAGCCCAAATATTGATTTTTTGCGGGAACTGGGTTCTAGTTCTAAGGCATATCCGCGGATTTTCTTGGGTCCAGTATCGCGTGTTCTGAGTGTTGGGCTCGTTGTTAAGTGTGAACGTGCATTCATCCGTAAAACAGATAGACTGCAAAAAGTTTCTGTCTATGTTTGATCGATCCTGCATTATCTCGCAGAATACACGCCTGCTTTCTTCATCCACTAGCAATATCTCCTGATGGCATTGATGTTTGTAGGGATAATACCCATGCTTATTCAGAATCTTATACACTGAGAATGTAGACACGCTGCACTCACGAGCAATGCATCGTATGCTAGTTGTTGGATCAGCATTTATCAACCCCAAAACTCTTTCTTCCAATTCATCGTTGCTTCTTCTCTTCCGTTTGCCTGCAATGTTAATGTTTTTGAAATAATATTTGTTAAAATTGGACTATTGAAATACCTTTTGAATCATCTGCCGCTATACTTGCTGTATTTTCGAACTTTTTCACAAATTTGGAAATTGTTGATACAGACGGAATTGGTCGATTGTTAAATGTAACCGAAAATAAGTCACGAACTCTGCGTAAACTGACGCCACTGTAAAATGTTTTAATAATGAATACCCTCTCTTCATTGGAATAACTCAGATTATTGTTCATCGTAATAACTAGAATTGATATCTGACTTGCAATATTATTATTTTCACTATAACATGAAACATGACATTTGTCAAAGTCATGGCAAGGGTTTTTATTAAATGGTAAATTATTATTTTTATTATTTCTGAGGTGTATGCTGGTACAAACGTAAATTAAATGGATGATACATTTACAGTTTTTAATTCTCTAAAAAATATTCCTTTACGATTTTTCTCTAAAATTAATAGGGGAGCAAATAATTACACATATTTAATTTTACATGTTAAATCCCTATGTTCGCCTCTTATCCCCAACACTCGGTATATATATATATATATATATATATATATATATATATATATATATATATATATATATATATATATATATATATATATATGAGTAATTCCACGAATATTGACAAGATTCGCGCTGGCTAGGTTCCCCGATATCGCTCGAATTTCATGATCTTGAAGGAGGTGATGGAAAAGGACGTTATCCCAATTTTTGGCCCTTGGCGCCCCCCCACTCCGGAGATATAAATTTTTCATTTTTTTTTAATGCTGTTTTTTGTCATTTTGAAATATCTGTATCTCCGGAAGTTTAGGTCCAAATCAGACCTGTGAGGGCTCATTTTTTTCGTTGAACGATCTACTTTTTGATAAAACTGGTCCGTAATGTCCCCGGCTAAGTCCGATTACTGAGCATGTTGATTTATGAAACCTTATAAACGGAAAATTAGCCCTGGTTTGTAGATGCACGAAACAATAAGTCCGGTTGTACTGCAAAGGGGATACTGCAAACCCCTTTTTGTCAAAAAGTAGACCGTTCAAGGGAAAAAATGAGTCCTCACCGGTCCGATTTGGACCTAAACTTCCGGAGATACAGATATTTCAAAGTGGTCATTTTTGTTAAAATCGTGTTTTTCTTGATTTTCTACCCCCTGTATCTCGGGTCTACCATTCCCAAACGGTCTCAAAATTGGAGGAAGTTTTCTTTTACTCCAAAACAAGAATCTTAAATAGGTTTTGTCTTTGGTTCTTAGGTATAATCGATGCACCGAATTTTTAAAAAAAGGACCTTTTTATATTAAAAAAAAACAGACAAAAAAAGGACTTACACGTATACACACACACGCGCATACACACAGATACATACACACATTTATATTTTTGCCAGACACCAAAGGGAGTAATTAAAGCAATCGATACAGAAAAAAATAATTTATTTATCGATCAAATGTATTACGTAAAGCATCAAATTCTAAGCATTTATAATTATTCTCGACTATTTGCTGACCGATACGGTCACTTTTTTTGTGACCGAATCATATGCTGTTGCCTTGACTTCCATTGAATTTCCATTCATAGGCACAAAATGATGGAATGATCTTGTACCCTGTACAGCTTTGGCTCCCTCAAATCTTTTATTTAATGATTTTTTATCCCGCTGGATTTGCGTATCTGGAACCCACAGGGATCTACACAAAAATATTTATTATTGAAATTCAAATGTTTTTACCACATTTGCGCTAATTATTTCTTTACCTCACGCTTTTTATCGTTTGATTTGCAAATTCAAACATAACTTTTGGTGTTGTAATTTGCTGGTCTGATTCCCTTCTCAAACAATGTCTCATTACCGTTCTCTTGATCGTTCCCCCAATGGCATCACAGGGACTCTTCCCGTGACTTGTCGCAAAGAAATCCCAAGACTTGATTTCCAATTGAAAATCCTGCTGGTGTCGGCACATATTTGCAAAATTGTTCCTATAAAAAAAAAGGTTTCTGGTTAGTTAAAAGGCAATGATTATGCATACATTTGGTCCTACAGATCTTCTATAACTCACTTATTTTTGTATTGGGTTGGAGCACCATCTGAGAAGTAACGAATATATTTTATCCACGGATATTGTTGACGTATCGCCTTCACAAATTCTCGTTGGAATGAATAAACTGTGTAAGCAAAATGATCAGTCGTATCGCTTATTACGCAAAAACTCTTCTCTAGTAAACTCGATTCATCGACATTCGGATCCTTGTAGTATAGAACGAATGGATGCAGAGTCGCTTGACTGTTGTTGTAGTAGAACGCTTGTACTGAACGTTGAATTGTAAATGAGTAGTTCTCAGAAAAGTCCATGAGTACGATCGCCGTATCTGACGTCAGTGACTCTTTACATTGATTCAGATATTTTTTCTGAGATTCGGATACGTAATGATGTTTGGTCAATTCCCACAAATCATTCAATAAATTTCTTTTATAATCTTCTACAGTTTCTTCTTTATCAACAAGAAAAGCTCGACTCTTATCAACCTGCCATTTTTGATATTTTATTTTTTCACTAGGCCAAGTTATCTCATTGTATTCGAGTTCCTTTTCAATACCCTTAACTCCCGGGCAATTTTTGCACCGATGCAACATACAATCAGGGTTGTCCGAATTACAAACACTTGCATTCATCAGTTCTTTGTACTTTAAACCCTTGGCCAGCTTATATAGCTTAAGTCTTAGGTTCTCGTGTTCCTGACAAACGCAAATGGTATGCGTCCCCGGAGCCCCAGCGAAAATGCACTCAGGAGGTCTGAGTGAAGCAAAGAATCAGAATTTAGGAATTATCCCTTCTCCACCATGGTCGTTTTTAAAATTCTCATATAATTCTTTGAGCGTATATAATAGCAATCTTTTCTGAACCTGGATCTTTTCTGTAGGATGATCTGGATTTTTAATTGAAATATAATCTTTTTTTCCAGGAAAAATGTAGCAGTTGCTCTCTTTCTTAAAATAATCAATAATTTTTTTGATCATATCGTCTGAAATTTTTTTTTGGTATTTAGATTCTGATTTTTTTCCCGCGCCTGTAATAATAAATATTATTTACAATTCGAAAATTGGATATCAATACACATGATTTTCATACACTCACAGTTCAAAGTTCGCCGTTCTTGCACGGTGCGAAACATATACCTGGAGCAGGTAAAATATTTGTTGACTAATTCAAATGACCAATCAAGTGGCAAGAGTGCTAAGATCTCCACTTTTTGGGTATAACATTGTGCAGCAGCATATCTCAATTCCATGGAGGTTATAATAGCACGAAGAGATGAAGTATCCTCAAGAACACTGGTGGTCACCGGTTCTGAAAGAATCTTTAAGCGATATCCGCGTCTCAGTTGCCCAAGCACAACCTGATGGAGTTGATCTATTTTCTTCTTAACCCGTTGTTGCAGACGCTCGGTTGATTCCCGGCCTCTTTGTAACGGACTTAAATTGACCGCTTTCAAGATATCGTCAATTGCCCGCTTATCTTGACTGAGAGGTTGACTCAACGATTGATCGGAGAAATTGCTACTTTGAGAGGCCAAATCATTCATTATACCATCGGAATCCTCCTGCTCCAATTCGTCGTACGCTCCGGAATGTTTGCGCTTTCTCGATGGCATCGGAACCAGCGCATTGTCATTTGCAGTCAAAGATTTCACGCGTACTTCACAATTTCTGCACAATTTATCACCGGGAACCAATCGTTTGTTGGATATGATGAAATACTGATCACTCAATGTCTTTGTTATTTCTCGTAGATCAGTTTTCACTACCACTTTATGTGTGTCGTCGGGATTGCAGCATTTTCGTTGTCGATTTGAATAATAACTTAAAAAGTGGCATTTATGATGATGGCAAATAGAACCTTTAAGTTGTTTTGATTGAGTCATGCGCATTTGTAAAAGTTCAATATCAGTTTGACTGCAACTCGTTATTTTTTCCAAACCATGATTACGCGTATATGTATTTAAATGACAATCGGTTTTTGTTAACGCACCAACGTCGCAACTTTCCATTTTTCTTCACGCGTCGACTTACTTACACAAACACGGCACATTTAACGTCGTGATGGACGTATGATAAAGTGATGACAATCTAAAACAATCGCGACAATATAATACCATATGATCAGGTTACTAATCTAAACTAACAGACAGTATTCCTATGGGTAGACAATCCGCTTAATTCAATGAGGAAGGCGGCGGGCTATTGAAATGCCTTATATGCGCTTTAATAGTATATTCTGTAAGAAGGTTGGAATGAAAATTCGATGCGAGTGGAATATTCCCAGCGCGAGCCGCGAGGCGAGCGCGAGGAACCACGAGCATCAGAATTTCCATTCTTACCAAGTAGCAGACTATACTTTCTCCTCGACGAGATAAAATAGACTAATAAAGTAATTAACACAAAGAACTTACGTTTTATTATTACGTTTGTAATAATTCTAAGGTTATGTTTATAGTATTTCGACAATTGTGATATCCAAGGCTAATTGTTTTATTCGGAACGGTGTGAGAATATTCATTCCATTACTTGTTATGGAATGAATTACATGCAAAACGCATCAGCGCATATTGTTTTGTTCCATAACAAGAGTGAGAATGTGTACATTCTATGATCAAAATTGATTTCAGAATACTTAAATTCTACCATGGTCGTGGAGAATAGTATATTCTGTAACAAGGTTAGAATGGAAATTCGATGCGAGTGGAATATTTCGAGCGCGAGCCGTCAGGCGAGCGCGAGGAACCACGAGCATCTGAATTTCCATTCTTACCGAGTAGCAGACTATACTTTCTCCTCGACCAGATAAAATAGACTAATAAAATAATGAACACAAAGAACTTACGTTTTATCACGTTTGTGGTTATGTTTATAGTATTTTGACAATTGTGATATCCAAGGCTAATTGTTTTATTCGAAACGATGTGAGAATATTCATTCTATCCCTTGTTATGGAATGAATTACATGCAAAACGCATAAGCGCATAGTGTTTCGTTCCATAACAAGAGTGAGAATGTGTACGTTCTATAATCAAAATTGATTTCAGAATGCTTAAATTCTATGGTGGTCGTGGAGAAAAATAATTCTCTTTGTTTTGTGTGTGTGCGCGCACGTACGAGTGTGTGTGTTTGTGCCTGTGTGTGTGCACGCTTGTTCGTATACGTGTAAGTCCTTTTTTTGTCTGTTTTTTTAATATAAAAAGGTCCTTTTTTTTAAAATTCGGTGCATCGATTATACCTATGAACCAAAGACGAAACCTATTTGAGATTCTTGTTTTGGAGTAGAAGAAAACTCCCTCCAATTTTGAGACCGTTCGGGAATGGTAGACCCGAGATACAGGGGGTAGAAAATCAAGAAAAACACGATTTTAACAAAAATGACCACTTTGAAATATCTGTATCTCCAGAAGTTTAGGTCCAAATCGCACCGGTGGGGACTCATTTTTTCCCTTGAACGGTCTACTTTTTGATAAAATGGGTTTGCAGTATCCCCGGCTAAGTCCGGTTGTTTCGTGCAACTACAAACCAGGGCTAATTTTCCGTTTATAAGGTTTCATAAATCAACATTCTCAGTAATCGGACTTAGCCGGGGACATTACGGACCAGTTTTATCAAAAAGTAGATCGTTCAACGAAAAAAATGAGCCCTCACAGGTCTGATTTGGACCTAAACTTCCGGAGATACAGATATTTCAAAATGACAAAAAACAGCATTTAAAAAAAATTAAAAATTTATATCTCCGGAGTGGGGGAGCGCCAAGGGCCAAAAATTGGGATAACGTCCTTTTACATCATCTCCTGCAAGATCATGAAATTCGAGCGATATCGGGGATCCTAGCCAGCGCGAATCTTGTCAATATTCGTGGAATTACTCATATATATATATATATATATATATATATATATATATACTCAACTTAAAAAACTTTATTAGTGGTATCAATTTAAATTATAATATATTCGAGCGGTTTCTTCATCTACCGACAAATACGTATGTTCGGAGTTGGAGGTATCCGAAAAATAATAATTAGAGTTTCTGGGCTGATTCGATGTTGAAATTTCATTTTTTAATTTCTTTAAGCGATGTTGGGCAATTGTTTGGTGAAGTAACATCTGTAATTCCACTGCTTCCACTAAAGGCATGGTTTTCAACTGTGCTGCAACAAAATTCCCAAAAATATCAAATTCTGTGGGTGAATTTGCGCCAGTAGCAGCAGCTGATATTGATTCTAATTTATCTATTGCTGCTTGGATCGGATCAGCTTTCTGAGTCATTTTTTTCTTTCTTGAAGGTTGTACTAACTGAGATTGCTCCTGATGCTCAGATTGACTGTGATCCTCTAAATTATATATTATTTGTTCTTGACTTTCACCACTTTCCTGGATCGATTCATTCAGAATGTCGTCTAAGTCATCAACGTGTTCGTTTACGTCATGATCATTTGACCTTTTCTGACTCTGAAATAAGAAAAACTACAATGATATGTTACAGGTACCCACTACATTAGACCAGTGCCGTCTTTTGGGATGAATGGGCCCCTGGGCACAACATCATCTGGGGCCCCCTATAACGTTTTACTCACACATTCAGACTGTTCAATTCTCAGATTTACTTACAAAATTTTTGGAATAAACTGTATCCCTATGTATGTATGTATTAAAACATATGTTTAAAAAAAAATCCAAACTCGGATTTTAAAATTTCTTTTAATATTTTTTGGAAATTATTTTTTCCGAGTTTAAAACCTAATTCGGTATAAGTAAAAATATTAAATAAATCAAAAAATATTATTAATTAACTAATAAATTGTTAACAATATTTATTTAACAATTACTATTATTGAAGGGAACTATCATTTTTTTTTCGAAAGGTATTTTAAATACCTTTACTAACAAAAAAAATTCAATAAATTCGGTTTAAAATTGATCGAGATATTAATTTATTAATCAGGGTAACCCTTCGGAATCATCAGAAAATTAGGATTTCTCAGTACACATGTGCATTTTTATGACAATTTTTTAAAACCGATTTCTAAAAAAAAAGAAGTTATTTAGGTATTAGTTTCATAAACAGAAATAAGAAATATCAATAAAATCAAAATCTGCTTTGATTGAAATTCTAGACACCATCACAGGGTATCGATCACGATCTTTTCAAAGCTAAGCATTGTCCGGCGCGTTCAGTATTTGGATGGGTGACCCAATGTAAAAAAAAATATTAAAAAAAATTAAAATGTATTAATGATAGAAATAATGTTAACTGTTCGGACAAGTATCAAACTTGTCTGACCAACTTTTTTTGATAGAATTCTGATAGAAATTCTGGTAGAATCTGTCCAGAAACCATAACATAACTTCTGGCCAGATTCTGGCCACTGAAGCGTTTCATGAATGTAAGGTTTCTGTTGACACAAATATGGCCAGATTATAAACAATTACTGGCGCCTTTTCCTACCAGGGATACAATAAGAATAACTCAATTACATTTACAAAATATGTTTTATTATAAATTATTATACTCGTTTGCGACATTTCTTTGAACAAAAATCGTTTATTATTTCAGATATATCCAAGCTTTTCAAAATATCGTTCTCAATGCATAATAATGCAAGTGAATTCAAACGCGACTGGCTAATATTATTGCGCTGGTAGTTTTTCAAATTTTTGAGCCTTGAAAATGAGCGCTCCCCAGTCGCATTTGTCACCATCATACACAAGAATATTCTAAGTGCAATCTCGATATTGGGAAAAACTGATTTAATCTGATCCGAAATTATTTTTTGGTACAATAACGGGAGGCTGCAGCAATCTTCTTCACCTATATAATGTTTAAGTTGGATGCACTCATTTAGTAGATCGTCTTTGTCCAGATCTTTATTATAGACATTAACTAACACTTCACATTTTCTGGAAAGTTCTTCTGACTCGATTACCTTCAATTCTGTTAAAAATGCAAATAAATTGGCAATGTTATCATATGCATCACTTCGTTTTGCCAAATCGCTAATTAACAGATCTACCACTGGAATGTAAGTTTCAATTTTGAACCTTTCGGATGAATTCAATTCTACTTCTTCGGCCGCACCATCGTATCTTGTGCGAAGCACACTACGTTTTCGCTCTCGTTTGTTTATATCACTGTATACGAAGGTTGGACACATTGTCTTGGCTTTTAATTCGTATACGTTAAATTGGTCTCTTACTTCATGGAGATACATGCTCAATGCTTTGAGAACGTTGGCCGCTGTAAGAATGTTGACTTTCGCGGACTGTAAAGTTTGGCTTGTTTTGTTTACCCTTTCTAAGACGTCGTTCCATAAAGTGGTGAGAAACACTGTTTCTAAATGTGCCATCTTCTTGCTCAATCCGGTTGCTTCCAGTTTTGTACTTGCATCTTCTTGTTTTGATTCCAATGACAACATATCTAATGCTTCCTTAATATTGTCATAGCATTTGTATAATGCATTGACAGCATCAAAGCGTGACGACCATCTTGTGTCTGAAAGTCGTTTTACGACGTTTTTTTGTAACTTTGTTGTAAGGATATTCCACCTATAAGTTGATCCCGCAAAAAAAGAGTAAAGTCGCCTAATAAAATCAAAATACTTGATACTTTGCTGACAACAAGATGCAGCTTTAACTCCCACTAAATTTAAACTATGCGAAGCACATGGGACATAAAGAGCAAATTCATTAAACTCCCGAATCTTTGTTTGTAACCCGTTATAACGTCCAGACATATTAGCCGCGTTGTCATATGATTGTCCCCGACAATTTGATATGGGAATCTTTTTCTCGTTTAAAAAGTTAATAACCACGTCTGATAGGCTTTGGGCATCATGCGAAAAAATCGGGATAAACATCAGAAAACGTTCCACAGGTTGATGACCTCGCACATACCGTAGAGTAAATGTTAGCTGATCTGTGTGTGCAATATCGGGGGTGGAATCAACACTAATGGAATAATATTTTGATTCTTGAATTTCTTTTAGAATTACTCTTAAAACGTGGTGCCCCAACACTTCGATGAACTCTTCGCATGTGTTAGCCGATAAATATGACACTTTGCCACTTCCACAGTTCCCATACTGTTTTAAATGATTCTCCAAAAAAGGGTCAAATTCACTGACTAATTCAAGAACACCTAAATAGTTTCCGTTATTTGGCGATCCAATTACTTCATCATCTCCTCGGAAGGCCAGTCCACGAGATGCCAAGAAACGAACTACCGCTACAACGCGCGTCAAGACCTTCTTCCAATATTCTTCCTCAGCTTGAAATTGCTTGCGCAATAAGGAATCCACAGTAGAGATTTCCTTATGGCGCGAAAGATAGGATGCCATGCACTTGTGATGTTCTTTACTATTTTCGTGCTCTGCAATTAAATTGTTATGCTTCCAATCATTGAAACCGACGGTAGCAAATGGAGAATCAAGACTGGACAATAAACGGCAGACGAAACAAAATACACATCCAGTTGATGGCGAATAAAGTAGCCAATCACGTGTCACAAATTCGCCGTTTCGTAGCTCCCTTCTAAATATCTTTATGGATACGTATCTAGTCACCTCTTTATATTTTCTTGCAGATTTTAAAAAATTGCCGTCAAGATTTTGGTATCTCAATGGGCCATTTTTGATCCAAGCATCTATTAAATTGATATTTTTTCTGTCCCATAAACCGGGATCTGTCTCATCGGCATTGAATTCTGTTTCGCACACGGGTTTGTCAATATTTTCAAATTGGCTGCTGCTGCTGCTAGACGCAACTAGTGCAACTAGGGGAATACCCGCACTTTCTCGCGCAAAACTTTCGTGTGTTCCTGTTGGTGATTCTTCGGTGAGATGGGTGTCATCTTTTTTTAACCACTGTGTTAGTTTGGGTAACTTATTAATTTTGTCTATCTCATTCGCTGCTCTCTTTCTCTTCTGTGCGCCACTCAACTCGACACGTTTCATTTTGTTCTAAGAAGAGTGACGAGAATCGATTTTTTTAAATATCAATAAAAATGTAATTTAGAGGGAATACTTACTAGTGTAGGGGTTGTGGGGGTACAGCCAGCACTCGGTACTAACTTGTATACAATAATACAAGTGATATTTTCCGCGATCGCACACACAACGATTAATTATTTAGAGTGGTTACAAAAAATGCGTGAAAATGTGTACGCTATCGCGATCTGGCAGACACTGCTAACTGCTAATCACTGCTTAAGAGATATGGGAAACGGGGCATAAGAAACGAGCTTTACGCCGCTAATATTGGATGGCGCCACCATAGAAATTCGATGGATTTCTGTAAATTATGTTGTTGCGAACACTAGACGGCGCTTTTCCGGTAAAATTTATCTACATGCCGTGTAATTCCCCGCTAGGATTCCCCGTGTTACTTGAAACGTAGAATGTCAAACAGTGTGGAAATCGAGGACGAATAAAACAATCATTTCTTGTGTTAGCCTCATAACACAATATGTACAAAATATATGTGTACATCACCCAATAAAACATTATTAGCAAGGTAAATATTGGTTAACAAAATCACTATGTTTTACTATTTATATTAAGTAGAATAAATATTATTCAACTTGCCCAACTAGTTTTGTTCACACGAACATTCTCGAAAGGAGAACGCACAAAACTTGTGGAATTATAATGTTTAATTAATATAAATTCTAAAACAAGTAAAACCAAGTGTTTTTGATTACCAATATTTAACTTATTTTAGTATAGTACGATGGGTTGGTGTTCGTTCACGCCGCTATTTATAGATGGCGCTTATCTATTCCAATTTATCAACATGCCTTGTAGCTTCCTGTTATTCCATGATGCCGCCTTTCAGCGTCAATGCAGTTTGCCGAAGAGTACGCGCAAAACAATATGCAATTTTATATGTTTTTAAATCGTGTTTTTACAACTGTGCGTATTTTTCAGCATACTACCTTGGTACCTTGGAGCATTGACGCTGCAAGGCGGTATGAACGCTCAAACGAAATCCACTGTTCGGCTCGCATCTATAAACGCGCAAAAATTGTATTCACAAAATTGTTAAGCTCTGCTCTTTCCTAATTACTGTCAGGTTATGAGTGTTTTACGACCGCAACGAATAAAACTTTTGCGTCATAGGAGCACACTTAAGATTTACTTACAAGTATGTACATTTGAATTATTACAACGCTTCTACTACTTCCGTTTATGAATTTATTAAAGTCGTGGTTTTTATCGCGATGGGGCCCCCGTTAGCGCGGGGCCCCTGGGCAAGTGCCCACCGTGCCCATGCGGAAAGACGGCCCTGCATTAGACGATTGGAAGAGCATTCAAGAAACGTTTTTTTGTCATTGGAATTTTCCGAACGTATGTGGTGCAATTGATGGAAAGCACGTCAATCTTCGGGCGCCGATGCATAGCGGGTCTGAGGACAACAGTATCGTTCTTTTAGCATTAGTAGATGCCGATTATCGTTTCTTATATGAAGATGTAGGAGCAAAAGGTCGTTTTTTGGATGGTGGAATTTTTCGAAACTCGGCATTATGGGATGCTATGCAAGGTAACGTTTTAAATTTTCCGCAAGATGGAATAATTTTAGCGGATGATGCGTTTCCTCTTACAAAAAATATAATGAAACCATATAAAAAAAGACATTTGAGCATTGAAGAAAAAATATTTAATTATCGACTTTCAAGAGCGAGGCGTATTGTTGAAAACGCATTTGGAATAATGGTTAGCCGATTCAGAATATACGAAAAACCTATTGCATTGAGCCCAGAAAAGGTAGAAAAAATTATTTTAGCATTGCACAATTGGTTAAGGCTGTTCGACCCGTTCGAAAAATGAAGCGTTTTTGGTACTCGGCTCTATACTGATAGTGGTGTGATGGAAAAAAAATAAGTAATAATATTTCACACAGGGTTACATAAAGGATGAATGTAGGTTACTAAAGAATTACATTTTTTATAAGTATTTCTGAAAATGTGTAATTTAGTGTTGAAAAATAGGCATTTTCAACATTAAATAAAATGTAAATAAACGCTGAAAATTCAAAATGTTTTACTACAGTGACACAGATTGATTCTTTGGTAATAAAATCCATTGAACCAAATTAGTTTTTCCTGAAAAATAAGGACGCAATTACACTAGAGCTAGACCCTTGCGCGAGATATTTTAGTTGCCGTAAAGTAACGCCATCTGTAGAAAACAGTTCCCGCACAGCGGTAGGGGAATAAACGTATTAAGGCATATTTAGAAGCCCGATTTCAGTCGATTTTTCAGGGCATTTCGCATATTTTAAGTTTCTTGTCGATTTTAAAAATAATTTACTATATGTTACGTAGTTAAGCAAATGCCCTACCATTATAATAGTATATTGTATAACGAGCATGGAATGACATACATTTCTCGCGAGTATGAAGTTTGCAGCATGAGCCGAAAGGCGAATGCTGCAATTCATAAGGGCGAGAAATAGTCATTCCATGCGAGTTGTACACTATGCTTTACCTACGACAACGTTGTTGAGCTTCATTGTGATAGTTAAGATAATTAATAACCGAGAGCGGACAATTCGTAAGTGATAACTTTTATCAGAGGCACCTGCTTAACGTTACCGCGGAAACAAATGTCAGTCAAAAACCAAGCCGCCAGCCGCAACATTATTTAGGGTTCATATCATTTCTCGAGTTTATACATTCTTAGCGTTTAAAAGTATATATAAATAGTATGGAGACAAACATCGAAAACAATAAATTTGCCGAGGTACTACAGCTAACGCCCTATGTATGTAGAAGCGGCGAAGCAAACATCTTTAAATCTACTCCGTCATTTTGACACATTGAAGGTTAGACTTCACGCGTGACAGTACTGTGTTGGAATATATTCTAGCACAGATTATCGATGCGAGAATGAAATGCGTGAGCAATGCACTACATATACTAATCACTAACAAGCATGGAATGAGCATATATCCAAGTTGTCGTAGGTAATAGTATATTCTGTAACAAGGTTAGAATGGAAATTCGATGCGAGTGGAATATTTCGAGCGCGAGCCGTGAGGCGAGCGCGAGGAACTACGAGCATCTGAATTTCCATTCTTACCGAGTATCAGACTATACTTTCTCCTCGACCAGATAAAACAGACTAATCAAATAATGAACACAAAGAACTTACGTTTTATTATCACGTTTGTGGTTATGTTTATAGTATTTTGACAATTGTGATATCCAAGGCTAGTTGTTTTATTCGAAACGATGTGAGAATATTCATTCTCTCCCTTGTTATGGAATGAATTACATGCAAAACGCATAAGCGCATAGTGTTTTGTTCCATAACAAGAGTGAGAATGTGTAAGTTCTATAATCAAAATTGATTTCAGAATGCTTAAATTTTATGGTGGTCGTGGAGAATAGTATATTCTGTAACAAGGTTAGAATGGAAATTCGATGCGAGTGGAATATTTCGAGCGCGAGCCGTGAGGCGAGCGCGAGGAACCACGAGCATCTGAATTTCCATTCTTACCGAGTATCAGACTATACTTTCTCCTCGACCAGATAAAATAGACTAATCAAATAATGAACACAAAGAACTTACGTTTTATTATCACGTTTGTGGTTATGTTTATAGTATTTTGACAATTGTGAAATCCAAGGCTAATTGTTTTATTCGAAACGATGTGAGAATATTCATTCTATCCCTTGTTATGGAATGAATTACATGCAAAACGCATAAGCGCATAGTGTTTTGTTCCATAACAAGAGTGAGAATGTGTACGTTCTATAATCAAAATTGATTTCAGAATGCTTAAATTCTATG
Source organism: Ocypus olens (assembly GCA_910593695.2). Taxonomy (NCBI): domain Eukaryota; kingdom Metazoa; phylum Arthropoda; class Insecta; order Coleoptera; family Staphylinidae; genus Ocypus; species Ocypus olens. The sequence goes on along the minus strand of OU343063.1, from coordinate 28,467,377 downwards.
GGGGTCGTGGAGAAATATAATTTCGATATACATGTAATCGCAATTCTTCACACCAACAAATGAAATAATAGTATAAAATCGTAAGTAACTGTTAGGAATTGGCATACATTTATAACGAAAAAAAAAATACGCCTGTGTGCTGAACTCCGATTTTCATCGGGGTACCTGCTGACTGTCCCGAAGATATCTTCCAGACAAAATCATCAAAATTTTTAACTGTCAACATGTTTATTTTCATTCTCTGCTGGACCGACGAAATTCACCCGTACTTAATTTCGCATAAATTACTTTTACAACTCTTTGTTTTCCTCGGACAAGGGCTGCAATTGGGAAAGTGGACAATTGTGTCGCCAGATGATTTTCTGTGAATTTCTAAAAAGTGCGTTCGCAGTGGTGCCGAATGCAAAGTACTGCAGGTAGTGGACACAGCCCCATGGGGCTCTACTTCTTAGAAGCTGTATTACGAAGTTACAATTCATGTAAATATTTTGTAATTGTTAGTATTAACTCAGATTTATACCGAGACAGAGTTTTAAATATACACAGTTATTATTGTATGTACAGGGTGGGAAAATTCGGTGTTTGTATAGGGGATCTCGATAATTATAATAGATAGAAGATATCGGAATTCTGATAAGGTTATTTAATTTTTTTCAAAAAAGTGTTTGAACAACATATAACTTTCAATATTGTCAAATGATAAACAACTGAGATATTTCAATATATTTCTTATGCAACATGGTCGAATAAAATTGAAATGGTACAGAGTAAATTTTTACGACTGATTTCTTTCAAAATTGGGAACTCTTCCGATCAATTTAGTCACTCAAATATGCTGTCCCTCTTAAACATACAAACTCTAAAATCTAGAAGAATTTTATTGGACTTATGTTTTGGATTCAGGTTAATTAATGGACTTCTTAACTGCTGCTATTTACTATCACATATACATTTTAACTATTGGAAGAATAAACGGCTTAAATTATTATTTCGTTTACCATCTCACTCAACTAATTATGGTTTTAACAATCCCATTACAAGGTTTTTTGATTATTCTTATTTAAGATTCAAACGTAGTTTACGTAAGTTTGATTTAGATTTACTTATCTGTTATTAATACTTTTTGTTTCATTTATATAATTTAAGATTGTAAATTTTCATGAGGCTGTGCAATATTATGTAATTGTATTAGTTCAATAGGATTCAACATTATTTTGTATATTTAATGTGTATTTATAATTTCATTTATACTAATGTTAACATGTTTATTTTAGATTATAGTTCTTATTTTCTTGTAAAAAGGTGATTTCCGTTTAATAAAGAAATTAAATATCTAAAATGGAAGCAATTGACTTTTTGGCTATAACTCGAAAAAAAAAAGGAGATTTAATAAATTTAGTTTTCATCATTGAGTTTTTCTCAAAAAAAGAGATCGAGGATGCGCCATCCGTTTTTCTCTATCTATTACAGTTATCGAGATCCCCCATAGAAATGACGAATTTTGCCCACCCTGTAATGTGATCTTTTTCGTCCGGTTGCCATAACTAAGTTCCCTTACAAAGGACACAGTGTCCAGGATGAGCAATTTAAATTATTACCGACGAGGTAATAAATGCCGACTTTATTTATCCGCAAAACGAAAAACTAGCAAACATGTAAAAAAAATGTAAGTAAATTTTAATCCAAAATCCACACACTGGGTATTCTATTTGTTTAAATAATGCAATTTCAAACAAACTGGCTCACGAATGACCTGCATCATTTTTTGCCAAACTGCCTTACAATAAAAAAATGGTACTATCTAGGGATGGGCGATATTTCACGTACCTGTAATTTTTCACTGATATTGAAAAATCACAGGTCGTTACTGTTACAAATAGGCAAATTTCACCGTGAGTGTGAGTGTGATTGCGACTATTACTTAAACCGCCATTTGTTATTTAAAATCACATCTGTTACTTAAACTTTGTGTCTATAAAAGATCTTCTCTCCTCTCTTAAAAAAAAAAAAAAAAAAACTTCTCGCATTCGAAGGAACGATGTCATCGAGCGCACTTCACACACCGGCTCAATGCACTACAATAGGGTCGGATAGTGTGACGTCAAAATAGGCGGGAAATATAAGTTGGTGTCGTTCAAATAAAACACACTCAAAACATGACCCTTATTGAATACTTACCTAAGGTACAAATTAAAATGGATCATTTTCACTCGCTCGGTGTGCTTTAGGAAAATATATTTAAGCATTTATTTCTACAATCACCATAAGTGTGATGTTTCAATTACAGTCTAGTATATTCATATATTGTTTAAACTTAATAATTAATTATAAAATTGAAAATAGAAGCATTGCTACAGTTCTTATAAAACTAGCCAATGGGCGAGCATCTCGACAAGGACGTACGTCATTTACCAAACGCTCATGTTTAAAGATTGTGGTTATGTGCTGTTGTGTTATTGCGATATTTGTGTATTTTATTGACTTATTAGTGTGCGTATTTGAGTGTGATTGTTTCTAAATTACTGAACAATGTAAGTAGGCTGCTTCACCTTAGTGATAAAATGTATATTTTCAATAATAATTGTAATTACAGTATTATGGGTCTTTGTTTTGCTCCCGGTTGTAATCATACCAATAAAAATGATTGTAAAATGTTTCGTTTTCCCAAAGACGATAAATTGAAGGCAAAATGGGAGAAGCTCATAAGGTATGTTAACATTTAGCAATATAATGTACACTTTGTGTTTTATTATGGCTAATTATAAGGCTGATATTAACAGCAGCGGCTCGTGGATTTTCGTAGGGGGAGGCAAAGATAAAGGTGCTGCTCGTGCTGCACTACTTACTCTTATAGAGGAAGCAAATATTCCGTTGCTGTATCGGTCAAATTTTCTTCCGCTGCCTCACCGCCGAACATCCACGAGCTGCCGCTGGATATTAATAATCATTTGAGTTGTTATTAATCTACGCTTATACTAAACTCTATGAACTTAGGGAGCTGCAGAAATACATTTTACCTACAACTAGGATATCTGATCATTACATGCTTGGGGTATTGCATTGCTCACAACTTTCATTCCAATGCCGTTTATAGTTTTAGTTAATATTTTGTGTCTAGTCTACATTTTTTGATAATGATATTTTTTGTGTAGGAGAGATGATCGAAAAGCAAACAAATTTTCTTTAATTTGCTCTTGCCATTTTGAGGATGGGAATAAAGAAAATCTGCCAGCAATTTTCGAACACAATAAACGAAAATTCTTTTCATTTCCGTTACCCGAATCAAAGCGAAGAGCATGTCACAAGTAAGTATTTAATTGATACTCTGCAGCGTGTGTCCGTTCTCAAAGTCGAACGTAGGAATTTAACAGTTAAAACCACATTTATACATTTTGCTGCTTCCCCGATTATTATTAGAGAAATAGTACAAAATGTTCAGAATTTAAAAATGTACCAAATCTCATTTGCATTTACTATCGATATACTACTGGAGAGGAGGCAATGTGAAAATTTAATGGTGTTAAATAAATGTAAAAATAGTAGTTAAATATTAATTCACTTGTAAACATCCTAATATAATAAACAATATTATTCTATATTGTTACTATTTAATTTACTATTAATTAATTAATAGCATTAATATTAAACTTTTAGATTGGAGAATCGTATGGAACCAGTTCCTGATGTTATAGAGCCATCTACAAGTCAATGTATGACCGAAGTTGAAAGGCCTGCAAGTCAACTCAGTACAAGCAGCCATTCTTCACTGGAAGCTGAGAACTATTTTAAAAAAAAAGATGTTGATGAACTTCAAAAAAAATTGAAACAGATGTCAGTATGTTTCAGTTTTGAGAATATTGAAAATAGTGATCATTTAGTATCCATGTATACACGGCTCCCTAACAAAGATTTATTTAATAGTCTTTTCAGTTACTTAAATAAGTATGAATTTTGTTATTATGCAGGCTGGGAAGTCAAAAGTATAACAAGAAAAAATCAACTATGTATTACGTTGATAAAATTAAAGCTGAATCATTTATTATTATTATTTATTATTTATTATTTATTATTATTTAACGGTTAACACCTTTTTTACAAAGCATTTCCATATACAATAAAATCAAAAAAAAAGAGTAATTGAAACATAATTTACTATATAACATGAAAACTAAATCTAAAAATTTAAGAGCTAAAACTAATAACTAAAAACTAAAACTAAAACTAAAATTAAAGAAAATTAGAAAAAAAAAAATTTAAGTACTAACAAACATATAAAAGAAAAGAAAAGAAAAGTTCCACCAGCGAATATAATTCGCTATAACAAAGTAATAAGTGGAATCCGACCCAGAGAAACTTTAAACAAAACATATAAACTACCAAATAAATCAAAGTTAACGTAACAATTAAGAGCGTTGGCGTATCTCGTGCAGCGCATTAAAGTATTATAATAACTATAATTAGAAGTAACCATATGAATTCTAAAAACTGGTTTCTGTCTGGATAATCTAGTTGATTGCGGAACAAAGAAATTGAAACATGAAAGTAAGTCGGTATTTGTATGAAGATTTGAGTGTACGATTTAATTGTAGTAAATCTACAATTTCAAACATTGTAATAACTTGGGTAGAGCTCATTCATAGAGTTATTTACCAGGAAATAGTTGAGAAGAGAGTGCCTTCGACAAATAAAAATAAGTCTTGCCTTCCAACATCATTTGCACCATTTACAAATTGTAAAATGGTGTTGGACTGCACCGAAATATATACTGCAGTGCCAGATAGGTTAGATAAACAAAAAAGCACTTATAGTAGTTATAAGCACAGAAACACACTAAAAGGATTAATTGGCGTATCTCCAAATGGCGTTATTGTGTTCATGAGCAATCTTTATGTTGGAAATACATCAGATAAAAAAATTGTTCAGCATTGTGGTGTTTTAAATTTATTTAAGCCTGGTGACCTGATATTAGCAGACAAAGGATTTTTAATATCAGACATTTTGCCTGCGGGGGTCTCATTAAATATTCCACCATTTTTAATGAATTCTCAATTTAACAAAGACGAAATTTTACAAACAAAGGCAATAGCAAAGGCTCGAATTCATGTAGAAAGGGCAATACAGCGAATTAAAACTTACAAAATATTATCTTATATACCATCGACTCTTAGGACATACTCTTCAATGGTATTTAAAGTGTGTGGAGCACTAACTTTATTTAATTATCCATTAATTAAAGAGGTAGAGGATTTGTACAAGGTAGAATAATTACAATTATTTTAGTTTTCATGATTATTTAATTTAATATATTTTAGGTTGTATGTTTATATTTAATATACAACCTGATAAAAAATGGATCTAATACTCAAGATATAATATATTTTACCTACTCCCACTTTGTAATTGATGAATTACCGAACTGTTTTCACCAATCGCAAGCAACCCATTACGAATATACCGGGTGTGGCACTTAAGACGCCTCGGACCATAGCTCCTTTACGATAAAAGCTATCGAAAAAAATCTAAGAACAAAGTGGTGCATAGTTACCGTCGCTATGTTTTAAAAATATTTCTAATCATCAGTGGCGTGCCGTACTCCAGTGGCGTACCAAACTTATGTTTTTTTAAATGGAATGCCCTATTTTTTATTGCATATTTGGAAAGTGCTCGACGAGTACTTATTTTTTTATCTAACATGTTATACCCTTCACTTTAGCGGTTTCGCTGTTATAACCCCTTCTTTCAAAATTGCGCCCCATTTTTGAGATTTTTTTATAGAGAAACTAATTGACGCCGGCGCCTAAATTTTGAATTGAGGTACAGGTTAAGACCTCGTATACCTTCACATAATTTTTTTTCGGGTAATTTATGGCAAAAAAATAATTTTTGATTGATCTTTGCATGTTGTCATTTTTTCCGAAAATTTCAAATGGCACCCCCCTAAAAAAATTACGGCGTTGTACAGCCAAAACTCTAAATTTTTCATTGGTGTAAAAAAAATACACATTGCATAACAAAATTTCGGAGAAAAAAGGAATTTCATCGCAAATGTCGGGAAACGTTTTCCGTTCCCAAGTGTGCCATGAGAAAACAAAAGATTGGTAATTGTCAAAGTAAATTATTAGACGTCAGTAGCAGCCATAAGTCATTTTTGATAAACGTTCTAAAAATGTTCCGAACTCAAGAGGAAATGGTTGACATGATATTTATTCTTGGAGAATGTAACAAGAATTGTTTCTTGGCATCACGAGTGTACGCTGCGAGATATCCGCACAGGGCACATCCAAATGAACGTGCGTTTCAAAAAGTGTTGGAGAGATTTACTACTACGGGAAGTGTGAAACGGCCAAGGAGAGTTAGAAAGAAGGCAGTTATTACCGAAAATAATGAACTGCGGTATATCACCAGAAGTTGCGGTTATGCCTCCAGCAGGAAGGTCGTCATTTCGAACATTTAGTTTAAGTTGTTAAATTTTCTTAATCTGCATTTTTCATATCATGTTGAATAAATAGGTACATACTATTATGTTGACCGTATTTGTGTATTTGTTTTGGTACTTTGACAATTACCAATCTTTTGTTTTCTCATGGCACACTTGGGAACGGAAAACGTTTCCCGACATTTGCGATGAAATTCCTTTTTTCTCCGAAATTTTGTTATGCAATGTGTAATTTTTTTTACACCAATGAAAAATTTAGAGTTTTGGCTGTACAACGCCGTAATTTTTTTAGGGGGGTGCCATTTGAAATTTTCGGAAAAAATGACAACATACGAAGATCAATCAAAAATTATTTTTTTTCCATAAATTACCCGAAAGAAAATTATGTGAAGGTATACGAGGTCTTAACCTGTACCTCAATTCAAAATTTAGGCGCCGGCGTCAATTAGTTTCTCTACAAAAAAATCTCAAAAATGGGGCGCAATTTTGAAAGAAGGGGTTATAACAGCGAAACCGCTAAAGTGAAGGGTATAACATGTTAGATAAAAAAATAAGTACTCGTCGAGCACTTTCCAAATCTGCAATAAAAAATAGGGCATTCCATTTAAAAAAACATAAGTTTGGTACGCCACTGGAGTACGGCACGCCACTGATGATTAGAAATATTTTTAAAACATAGCGACGGTAACTATGCACCACTTTGTTCTTAGATTTTTTTCGATAGCTTTTATCGTAAAGGAGCTATGGTCCGAGGCGTCTTAAGTGCCACACCCGGTATAGAGCATATATAAATGTTATACATATATGTGTAACGTGTACTATTACCTATCTATAATATATACTCATTAGCCAATTACAATTAACGTCCGCCGAGTACCTTTGCATTCGTCTGGTCGTCTTTAAATATCAAAAGTGACAATGACATTTAAACGTCAAATTACAACTTATTGGTTAAACAATAACCGACACAATAAACTTCACGCCATGCTTTATTGGTACTTCCATCACAATGGTACCTTAGCAGATTAACACTTCAGAGTGAGTACAACGATCTGTATCCTTAAATTTGTTAAATCAATGTATTGGACAATATATTATTCAACGCAAAATTGTTCGAATGGTAATTCGTTTGTTTAGTCGTCCTACATTGCCATCACCGGCTAAATTAATACAAAGTTAAACGTCGCGCTGACAAGATTCAGTTTTAATATGTCTTTAGTTTAAGCGAATAAATGTAAGGTCGAAGGTAACGTAACATGAGTTGTAACGCAATTACGCGCTTGTGAAATTAAGTTATTTGCCGCTACGCGGCTCGTACGCAATATCTTTCACTTCCGTGTAATTTGCTACTTATAACTCTAGTTATGTAATATACTATTATATTGTTAATACTTTAAAAACTTAATTATGATAAAATATGTTTAATATAATGTTCAAAATAAAAGTTTTGTAATATACCAATATTATTTCTCCAACCTTCATCTATTTTAATTTCATATACAATGAACTCCTTCGGAGTCCACAAGACTAGATAACATTTTTTTTTTTGGCTAAAATGTAATTGACCTTGTATTTGATGATAATAATCATGGTCTTTATTTAAAATTAGGTTTCCCCTAATGTCTTGTGATAAGATATAATCTTGTTTTTGTGAAAAGTATTCAATGAATGTTTTGTCACGAGCTGTGTAAGGACATTTCACTTCTACAATAGCATCTTCAACAACACCATCTGGCGTAGCACCTAGATATCCACACTCGTGTAGATAGATTCCTACATCTTCTACAGTTAAATTATATATTGTTGCAAACTTCTGTAGAGCTGTCTTTTCATTTTGACGACCCCATTGTATTTGCTTTACACCATCCATGTTATAACTTCCTAAAAAAAAAACAAATATATGTAAATGAATTCAGTGGCATTGGAACTAACGTTGAAATTTTGGTACTCCATTAATGATGAAGGTACAGTGTCACTAAATTAAAAAGGTATACTGTACAAAAATTATATTACTCAAACTATATGTCTATAGATATTACCTGTTAAGGTTTTAAACAATGATGGTGGAAATCGACCTCTTTTCGCACATTTTAGTATTTTCCCGAAGTTACTAGCAGACAATCTATGTTTTTTAACAATGAGCCATAAACTATTACTACTCTGCCCAATGGTGGCTTTACTAATTTCAATAATTTTCTCCTGGTTTATTTTTAAATTATTTTCAAGAAATTTTATTGAATTGTCAGAGGTATGAAATTCTTTTGAGAATATGCATTCTTCGATATCCATTATTATATTATCAAATAATGGAATATCTGGAGATAACAGCCATTGTATCCCTGAAGGTGCAATTTTATCCAAATCTTTGATTAACATTTGAATGTTATCATCAATACATTCTGGATTTTTTAATACGTCGAATGGTTTCAACCTCCCAAAGCAATCTTCTGCAGTTTGTGGCAATTCTTCCGCTGCTTTCTTCTTTGTCCATGCGCAAGCTTGATCCGTTGAGGAAATGTTGTAATGACCAAATAAAGCGAGAGCCATCATATGGTGGCAAACATCGACCCCACGGGGACACTCATATTTTGCAGTTCTTATAGAGTTTTCCTCCAAGTGTAACTGAAAACATGGTAGGTAATTATAAATTTCACTTATTTTACATGATATAAAACCTACCTCTACTTTATAAATACGATTTTTCATGCTGGCTTGAACCTCACCACGAATGATGGACAACTCCGCATCATACTCCATTTTTTTAACAAATCCGGACTTATACGCATTTTCTCCTTTGCTAACAAGTTTTTGATTGTCAAAGAACTCGACTATAGTCGTTATAGATATAGCAGACATAATAAATCGTAAATAACACTCAAGAAAAATACACTCAAAAACTCTAACCTCAAACTATCGCATTAATGAGAACGGACATACGTTTACATGTGTTTATTTGTCTTTGCGTTTCATTGGCTTAAACACATAGATGTGTAGTTATCTCTTTATTTGTTTAATTTAAAATGTAGCAACTAACTTTTTTATATTTTCTATATTCTATTACAATATGTATGTATGCAATTTTATTCCAGCAAAGAAATAATTTCTTAAATATTTAAAATAAAAGAGTAATGGAAGTCTAAACATGACCCATTACAATATGATACTTATACGAGGGGCATTCAGAAACTAACCTCCGGTTGATTGAAAAAAAATACACCAAGTTAAGTAAAAATATTTTAATATATACATCTTACAACTACATCTTTGCACTATTTTTCGACATAGTCTCCATAACGATTGAGGCACGTATCGTATCTCTTCACAAGCTTTGAAATTCCTTCTGCATAAAAATCACCCGCTTGTGCCTTGAGCCAGCCTGTGACCGCATCTTTGAGCTCTTCGTCGTCATCAAACCGCTGGGACCCGAGCCATTTCTCCATATGCATGAAGAGGTGATAATCGCTTGGCGCCAGATCTGGGCTATAAGGTGGATGGTTGAAAACGTCCCACTTGAAGGACTCAAGAAGGGCTGTTGTTCTGCGAGCAGAGTGAGGACGGGCGTTATCGTGCAAAAAAACGATACCGGAAGTCAGCATACCACGGCGTTTGTTCTGTATAGCCCGTCGTAATGTTTTTAGTGTTTCACAGTACACGTCTTGATTAATGGTCGTCCCACGTTCCATGAATTCAACCAACAACACCCCTTTGGCATCCCAAAACACCGTTGCCATCAGTTTTCTGGCAGAAAAATCTTGCCGGGCTTTTTTTGGTTTGGTAGGCGAATCTGAATGTACCCACATCTTTGATTGTTCTTTTGTCTCAGGGTTCACGTACTTAATCCAGGTTTCGTCACCGGTCACGATTCTGTTTAACAATGGTTCTCCTTCGTCCTCATACTCGTAACGTGACAGAAAGTCTAATGCAGAGGCCATTCTTTGACTTTTGTGGTGGTCGGTAAGAATTTTGGGCACCCATCGTGCACAGAACTTACGGTAACCCAATCTTGCTGTCACTATCTCGTACAAAAGAGTCTTAGAAATCTGTGGAAAATCAGTAGACAACTCCGCCATTGTGAAACGTCGATTTTCACGAACTTTTGCATCAACTGTCTGAACGAGTTCGTCAGTCACCAAGGATGGTCTACCACTCCTCTCTTCATCATGAACGTTTTCTCGTCCACTTTTAAATAAACGTACCCATTCACGGACAACTCCTTCACTCATAACTTTTGGTCCGTACACGGCACAAAGCTCACGATGAATAGCTGCTGCAGAGTATCCTTTGGCTGTAAAAAACCTTATCACAGCACGCACTTCACATTTGGCGGGATTTTCTATTGCAGCACACATTTCAAACTGCCACAAAAACTAAACTAGCGCAGGTACGATGTTCACTCGACTACGGCTTGATGCCGACTGACCTGCTGAGCGTGTGAATGCACAGATGGCGCGCTACTCCCCCCACTACCCGCACTGTGACCAATCGGAGGTTAGTTTCTGAATTGCCCTCGTATAAGAGGGCAATAAGGATCACTTTTTTAAATGTATTTTATTTTACGACACTAACCCGCCATTTGTGACGTCATTACTATCCGACTCTATTACGGGCTGCGTGCCCCCATCGCTGACAGTTGCGGCACTGCATAACAAGGCGTTTGCTGCGATACCTCGCCCAGCTGACAACGGTGTACTGAATGATTTTAATGCTTCTACGTAGCTTCGTCAGGGTCCAAGACTGCTCGACAACAACCATGAAGGTGGGGTTCGCCGTTTTCTTCATTTTATACACCTTGTCCACGTTGACTCCAAGTGCAGCAAGCTCCTCGTGGATCTCCTCCTCTGTGGTGGTTGGCCCCAGCCCGTACAGGACGAACGGACGCGTCCTCTCCTCCTTCAGCGTGTACGTGTGGTACGATAAGTTGTCCGCCTTGAGATGCATTTGTATTTTTCGGTGATCTTCATTATTTTTTGTGGTGAAGGAAACGCCTTCCTTAGTCATCCTCATCGTGGTGTCAATCAGGTGGTTTTTATTGAACTTTTTGACGAGTTCAGAGGCTGATTCCTTATCC